>JANRMT010062792.1:22765528-22782086 GCA_026402145.1 Polypterus bichir lapradei | reverse complement strand
AACACATTGAATGAGGAGGTGTGTCCAAACTTTTGGCCTGTACTGTACGTGCATATTTGTATCTATGGTTTCAAACATGTTATAAAAGTTATACTCACTACTTTCGAATAAAAGAGTAATTATTTCAAATCAACCTCACATTGCAACAGACTATCACAGATTACCTGACCACTTTAATTTTGAAATGTCACTACTGATGGAAATTATGCATTTGGAAACATTACTAGCAAATCTGCGCTGACTGTGTTCAGTTTAACGCTAATTGTGTTTTATTTTAAAGCATGCAGAATAAGTCCAAATCATTGGCCGGGTTACTCGAGTAATTTTTGGACTTCTTTTTTTCCTTTGTATTTATTATTGTTATATTTGATGATTTTTTTTTTTCAATTTCCATGTGACGCCAGGCCCCGTGTGATATCACACCCTACACACATGGTAGTTACACCCCTGCTAAGAGTCTATGATACACTGGTAAGATTACTTATGAATATGAAGGATTCCCAGGTTTTATACTGATGTATGCAGTATCAAGAGATACAGTATATGTCTCACCTTAACAGTCAAAAAAACTCAAGAGATCTTCTTCTTCTTTTTTCGGCTGCTTCCGTTAGGGGTCGCCACAATGGATCATCTTCTTCCATATCTTTCTGTCCTTTGCATCTTGTTCTGTTACACCCATCACCTGCATGTCCTTTCTCACCACATCCATAAATTTTTGCTTAGGCCTTGCTCTTTTCCTTTTCCCTAGCAGCTCTATCCTTAACATCCTTCTCCCAATAAACCTAGCATCTCTCCTCTGCACATGTCCAAACCAACGCAATCTCGCCTATCTGACTTTGTCTCCCAACCGTCCAACTTGAGCTGACCCTCTAATGTCCTCATTTCTAATCCTATCCATCCTCGTCACACCCAATACAAATCTTAGCATCTTTAACTCTGCTACCTCCAGCTCTCCTGCTTTCTGGTCAGTGCCACCGTCTCCAACCCATATAACATACAGTAGCTGGTCTCACTACCGTCCTGTAGACCTTCCCTTTCACTCTTGCTGATACCCGTCTGTCACAAATTACTCCTGACACTCTTCTCCACCTATTCCACCCTGCCTGCACGCTCTTTTTCACCTCTCTTCCACAATCCCCATTACTCTGTACTGTTGATCCCAAGTATTTAAACTCATTCACCTTCGCCAACTCTACTCCCTGCATCCTCACCATTCCACTGACCTCCCTTTCATTCACACACATGTATTCTGTTTTGTTCCTACTGACCTTCATTCCTCTCCTCTCTAGAGCATATCTCCACCTCTCCAGAGTCTCCTCAACCTGCTCCTTACTATCACTGCAGATCACAATGTCATCAGCAAACATCAAAGTCCACAGGGACTCCTGTCTAATCTCATCTGTCAACCTGTCCATCACCATTGCAAATAGGAAGGGGCTAGAGCTGATCCCTCATGTAATCCCAACTCCACGTTGAATGTATCTGTTACTCCTACCGCAAACCTCACCACTGTCACACTTCCCTCGTACATATCTTGTACAACTCTTGCGTACTTCTCTGCCACTCCCGACTTCCTCATACAATACCACAGCTCCTCTCGAGGCACCCTGTCATATGCTTTCTCCAGGTCCACAAAGACGCAATGCAACTCCTTCTGGCCTTCTCTAAACTTTTCCATCAACATCCTCAGAGCAAATATTGCATCTGTGGTGCTCTTTCTTGGCATGAAACCATACTGCTGCTCACTAATCATCACCTCACTTCTTAACCTAGCTTCCACTACTCTTTCCCATAACTTCATGCTGTGGCTCATCAATTTTATTGCCCTGTAGTTACTGCAGTCCTGCACATCCCCCTAATTCTGAAATATCGGCACCAGTACACTTCTTCTCCACTCCTCAGGCATCCTCTCACTTTCCAAGATTCCATTAAACAATCAGGTTAAAAACTCCACTGCCATCTCTCCTAAACACCTCCATGCTTCCATAGGTGTATCATCTGGACCAATGGCCTTTCCGTTTTTCATCCTCTTCATAGCTGCCCTCACTTCCTCCTTGCTAATCCGTTGCAATTCCTGATTCACTATCTCCACATCATCCAACCTCTTCTCTCTCTCGTTCTCTTCATTCATCAGCCTCTCAAAGTACTCTTTCCATCTGCTCAACACACTGTCTTCGCTTGTGAGTATGTTTCCATCTTTATCCTTTATCACCCTAACCTGCTACACATCTTTCCCAACTCGGTCCCTCTGTCTAGCCAATTGGTACAGGTTCTTTTCTCCCTCCTTAGTGTCCAACCTGTCATACAACTCATCATACGCCTTTTCTTTAGCTTTTGCCACCTCTCTCTTCACCTTGCGCCTTATCTCCTTGTACTCTTGTCTACTTTCTGCATCTCTCTGACTATCCCACTTCTTCTTTGCCATCCTCTTCCTCTGTATACTCTCCTGTATTTCCTCATTCCACCACCACGGTTTCCTTTTCCTTCTTCCTCTTTCCAGATGTCACACCAAGCACCCTTCTTGCTGTCACCCTTACTACATCTGCTGTAGTTTCCCAGCTGTCTGGTAACTCTTCACTGCCACCCAGTGCCTGTCTCACCTCCTCCCTAAATTCAATCTTGCAATCTTCCTTTTTCAACTTTCACCATTTGATCCTTGGCTCTGCCCTCACTCTCTTCCTTCTCTTGATCTCCAACATCATCCTACAGACCACCATCCTATGCTGCTTAACTACACTTTCCCCTGCCACCACTTTACAGTCTTCAATCTCCTTCTGATCAACTCTTCTGCATAGGATGTAATCTACCTGTGTGCATCTTCCTCCACTCTTGTACGTAACCCTATGTTCCTCCCTCTTCTTAAAATACATATTCACCACAGCCATGTCCATCCTTTTGGCAAAATCCACTATCCTCCGACCTTCTTCATTCCTCTCCTTGACTCCATACCTACCCATCACCTCCTTGTCTCCACTGTTCCCTTCACCAACATGCCCACTGAAATCCACTCCAATCACCACTTTCTGTCCCTTGGGTACACTGTTCATCACTTCATCCAACTCACTCCAAAAATCTTATTTCTCACCCATTGCACACCCAACTTGCGGTGCATATGCACTAACAACATTCATCATCACACCTCCAATTTCCAGCTTCATAATCATTACTCTGCCTAACACTCTTTTCACCTCCAAAACACTTTTGACATACTGTTCCTTCAGAATACCTCCTACCCCATTTCTCCTCCCATCCACACCTGATAGAAAAATTTGAGTCCCTCCAATCCACCTGGCCTTACTCCCCTTCCATTTAGTCTCTTGCACGCACAACATATCAGCCTTCCTTTTCTCTGTCATATCTGCTAACTCATTCCCCTTACCAGTCATACTGCCAACATTCAAAATTCGTACCCTCAGTTCCACTCTCTTTACTTTCCTCCTTTTGTCCTGTCTCCGTACACGTCTCCCCCCTCTTCTTCTCCTTCTTCTTCTTTGGCTAACAGTAGCCCAATTTCCGCCAGCACCCTGTTGGCTAACAGTACTGGTGGCGGTCGTTGTTAACCAAGGACTCGGCCGATCCTTTATGGAAATTTGTATTGTTTTCCGCATATTGATTTGGCAAAATTTTACACTGGATGCCCTTCCTGACGTAACCCTCCCCATTTATCTGGGCTTGGGGCCGGCACAAAGAAACACACTGGTTTGTGCATCCCCTGTGGCTGGGTTCAAAAAACTCAGGAGGTAATTGTAGATTTCAGGAAACGGGATGATAAGAGTTATTTAAGCTTCTGTGCACTGTGCTGTCACAAAACCATAAGAGGGACAATAACATCCCTGATTAAGAAAGCCCATCAGAGGATGTTCTTTTTGTATCCACTGAGGACATTCAATCTCCCTCAAGCAATATTGGTCCAGTTCTACACAGCAATCATCAAATCCATTCTGACTTTATTTATGACTGGATGGTTTGGTGCTGCCTATGTTCAGGCTAAGGTCAAAATGCAGCATATCATCAGAGCTTATAAAAAAGCTATAACTTATCTCACAATCTTGCCCTATACAGTATGAGTCCAGGGTAAGGAAACATGCCATAAAGATATTTGTTGATCTGACTCACCCAGGGCATCACCTATTACAAAGACTTCCCTCTGGCAAACATCTTCATGTAGTGAAAGCTAAAACAACATGGCAGCTAAACAGTTTTTTTCCATTTGCAGTTATTTTGACTACTCATGTCTGAGCTTCTACTCAATATCTATGTATTCCTGCAAACTAGACTACCTAGAGTCTTTAATCCTACTTTATCTCTTTATTTTTCATATTGCATTTTGTATGCTGCATTGTATATTATCATTTTATATTTTATGTTTTTATATGTAGCTATTATATTCTGTGTTGTCTTCTTGTATGTTGCACAAATACTATCAAGACAAATTCCTAGTACACATTAGTGTACCTGATGTCACACAGGTGCAATTAGGAAGCTGCTAAAGGGCTTTGGTAACTGTATTACTACATCAGACTAGGTGGTTGTGGAGTGTGATGACTGTCTCTCTCAGTCTTTTACAGACCATTCCCGAGAAATCCCGCCAGGTTCCAGCACCTCTGATGACATAATTTCCTCTGCTAGCCCTTAAAACCGCCATCTTACCTCCGCATATTCAGTTCTGTTTTGGACTCAGTCTTGTAAATAACTCACTTTACAAACTTTTTGCAGTCAGGATCATATTATACAGGTGGCTGCCCCAGACCTTTGTGCTTCTCTGGACTCTTTTGTGACACTGACCAATAAAATTACTCCTGATTCTGATAAGCCACATCTGATCATTCCAGTGAAGTTGTTAAGTAGACCACACTGCATAGATAACTAACCACATTACTGATGCTTGTTAAGTGTTATTAACACCAAAATAAGCCTTTGTTGCATACGGGTAAATACTGTACGTAACAGATTAAAGTGTTGCTCAACTGCTTTGGCAATTGTAGCAGGGTAATCTTAAGTTACCCGCTCAGGATTTCATAGTTAGTGGGTAGAAGGTGGAAACTGAACCAGCAGTGTTAGGATTGAAAGTTCAGTATCTTCAGCCTTTGCACTATATGAAATAACCTGCTGATTTAAATGTTCCTGTTAACTAAAGTCATTCTTCATCAAGGAGGAGTGGTGACATCAGAGCACTGCTTGATATAAGAGATTCACTCTATTATATCCTGGGCCTCAGGCTAAATGATTTTGGCAGCAGAACCTGTTTAGCTAAGGCTAGTTACTGTGCAACACTGTGTGTCATTGTAATTGAAGGCCAAGTGAATGCTAATTAGCTCTAAGGTTTAAAAGGCTGACTGAGTTCTGGCTGAGGGTTGAACAGATGAAGCAGTTAAGAGTCAGGAAGGACTAGAGAGAGTAGAGGGACAGAATGTGAGCACAAGGGATAGAGCTGGTGTTCTGGAGCAAACAAGCCATGGTTACAGAAAGGATCAAGGTCTGTTGATTTGTCTCTGAAGAGCTGTAAAAGATAGGTGGCTGGACAGAAAGTGTTTATCCGGAAAGGAGTGTGATATTGAGGGCAGTTCAGTAATGGAGCTCTGGGTTGGAATTGCTGGGGTCTTTGCTAGAAATCCCACGAAGAACAAGGCTGACAGAAGCACAGTAACAGTGCTAGATGTAAGAATGCTACGGAATGCGCTTTTCTTGTAAAGCCCTATTGGATGCACTGATTTTTAAATGAAAAATGTCGTGGTGGTGACTCTCCCTGATACAGTTCTTGTGATTTTTATTTAAAGGAATTAGATAAAATGGAATTTGTGATTTTAGCATGACTTCATTATTTATTGCACTGCAGTTTTGTGCTTTAATAAAAGATTCTCTGTTTGGACACTAAACAACTGTTCACATCTGTTTACTTGCAACTTCTTCATCTTGGTTCATGACTCCATGCTCCAAAAGCGGAAGCACAGGGTGTCACACCCACTCCTTAAATCAGCGGATGAAATATGTTTACATCAAAGATTTAAAATATTGAAGTTGAAAGTGATTAGGAATGATTTTGAAGTTGTCTTTATATTTTTACTGTATGATCATACCGTTGTCTGACAAATCTCATGCCTGCAGCAGTCACTTTCTTATCTTAAGTATGACTCATTTTAATCCGGCAAATGAGCAGTTTGGAATTAGCTATACATGTGGATCCTTCTTCTATTAAATTGAATTAGATGTGTCTATATAAGTATGATTCAGTTACATGGCTTCATATTATTGTTATTCTGACCTGTGTAAAATGAATGGCTCAAATCATGAAAGACCAGGAGTGAGATCAACATTATGTTTATACCTTACCCATGGAAGACATTCCTCCTGCCAAAAGCTGACCCCTATGTCAAAGGATTCTGGGACATTACTTTGTAAATATTTGGCTCACATGCAAAACGTGAGTCAAATATACTTGTGTCAATGCTAATGAAATCACATTGTCTTTTTTTAATATGTTCATGCATTGTCCTTTCACCTCTGTAACTTTTGTACAGAGTAATTGCCCATGTCAGACTAAATTAACATTTTCACAGTCTATTTGTGACTTGCACAAAACTCTCTTTACTACTGCTCAGTTTCCCTTTCACAGTGGTGACATACAGGTATACTTGGACAGCAGAACTAAGTGTTGCAAAGGTGGACAATGAAGGAGTGAAATAAGCTTCATGGTTGTTTCAATGTCACAGTTACTTTGGAGTGACACAAGATTTACATAATATAATGTCAAGGATGAGTGGTATATCTGCATGCAACTTTTATGAGTGAAAAGGGTGAAACATGGTGGAATGTGTAGGAATCAATTGGAAATTACCAAGCAATGGAGTCTGAGCACCATATGTTGGAATTCTGAAAGGTCTTCAGTGAATAAATCTACTTTTGTGCTTCAGTTTGATCCAATTTATATTTTTATAGCACTCTTCACTGAGTACAGACAGACTACTGAAACAAGTTTACAAGTGGAAACTAAATTGCAATCTTTACCAATGACATAATGCCCCCAAATAAAAATTTAATAATTTATTTAAATACACAGTATGACAAAGCAATTTCAAGCTGATTAACATAAAAGGATCCTAACCATATATGTCTATCAATATTATCCTTAAAATCCTTATATTAAGCCTAAGTGGGCTGGGCCACTCTGACCCTGCAGATGGGGGAAAACCCCTCATTCTTTCATAACTATTTTTAGTTCATTATTGTTGGCCTCATTCTTTTTTTTTTTTGTTTCAATTTTTGGATATTGTGATGTTTTTTATTCTTTAGTTTATGAATTTAATTACTGGTTTACCAAGTTGGATTTTGTTCTACTTGAGTTGTGTCTTTGAGGCAACATGTTGTGTTGTACCTTTTTTCTTTTTTGAATTCAATTCTGGCTTGTATTTTTGAATAATGTTTGATTTAAAACTATTTTGCTCTATAGACCAATGTTATTTTATGTATCTCAATTTGGGATTTAATTGACTTCTCCGTGTTCATGCAATAAAGCCTGCTTTTGTGCCCATAATAGCTCATAAGCATTGCTTTTAATCTCTTTAAAATACTTACATTTTTGTTTAATACAAGAAAACCCTCACATATACCGTTTGAATCATCTTCATGTGTAGTTATGCAAGATATCAAGCATTTTAGTGTTTCCCCTATTTTTGGCACTCTAGACAAATTAGGCAATTTCTTAACCATATTTTGGACAAGAAATCACACAATTATGATAAAGAGTTAACCAGTAGGTGTCTTCAGCAAAAATGATCAGAAGGACTTGAGGTTGTGCATGCCGCACCAAACAACTGCTGGGGTTCACCCCCTAATGAGATGTCAAAGCTACTGTTTCTCAGAAAAAAATCTCAAAATGGGCATCAGTAATACTGGCATGTGGGATATCACTTTAAACTATTTTAAGGTCAGCCATTATGAATATGATGTACAGTAAATCCTCGTTTATCACGGTTAATCCGTTCCAGACTCTACTGCGATAAATGAATTTCCGCAAAGTAGGATTCTTAATTTATAAATCGAACATTTTCGCAGTTAGAACATAGAAAACCTGTTTACGACCTTCTAAATGCATTTTTTAACATTATTAGAGCCATCTAGACATGAAATAACACCCTTTAGTCAAAAGTTTAAACAGTGCTCCATGACAAGACAGAGATGACAGTTCCGTCCCACAATTAAAAGAATGCAAACCGATCTTCCTCTTCAAAGGAGTGCGCATCAAGAGCAGAGAATGTCAGAGAGAGAGAGAGAGAAAAGCAAACAATCAAAAATCAATAGGGCTGTTCAGGCTTTTAAGTCTGCGAAGCACCTCCAGACAAAGCAGCTGCAAGGAAGGGAGCAATGTGAAGGTAGTCTTTCAGCATTTTTTAGAGGAGCATCCGTATCCGTAGGCCAGTGTGCGAACAGCCCCTCTGCTCACACCCCCTCCATCAGGAGCAGAGAATGTCAGAGAGAGTGAGAGAGACAGAGAAAAGCAAACAATCAAAAATCAATACGTGCTGTTCGGGCTTTTAAGTATGCAAAGCTTCACGCGGGAAGCATATCGTATATCATTGAGGAGTTTTATTTAATACGTAATACGTGCTCTGATTGGGTAGCTTCTCAGCCATCCGCCAATAGCGTCCCTTGTATGAAATCAACTGGGCAAACCAATTGAGGAAGAATGTACCATATATTAAAAGACACTGTCTGCAGAAATCCGCGAACCAGTGAAAAATCTGTGATATATATTTAGATATGCTTACATTTAAAATCCGGAGTGAAGCTGCGAAAGTCGAAGCAAGATATAGCAAGGGATCACTGTATTTTTTAATCATTTTCTCTTATAATCAAACATATTTAGACTTCAAACATTTAAATTGAACCAATGTATTGTATACTTTTATTTGATGCAAGGGGCAGCACAGTGGAGCAGTGGGTAGCGCTGCTGCCTCGCAGTTAGGAGACCTGGGTTTGCTTCCTGGGTCCTCCCTGCATGGACTTTGCATGTTCTCCCCCTGTCTAGGTTTCCTCCGGGTGCTCCAGTTTCCTCCCACAGTCCAAAGACATGCAGGTTAGGTACATTGACGATTCTAAATTGTCCCAAGTGTGTGCCCTGTGGTGGGCTGGCATGATGCCCGGGGTTTGTTTCCTCCCTTGTGCCCTGTGTTGGCTGGGATTAGCTCCAGCAGACCCCAATGACCCTGTAGTTAGGATATAGCGGGTTGGATAATGGATGGATGGATTTGATGCAAGTATTTTTGTTTATAATGTGCTTCTCCCTCATGAAGTAAGTCATTATATTTCTTTTGAACACCCTGAATTAGAGCGGCTTACTCAATTTCAGACTTTTTTGAATTTGAAGGCAAGACTTTCTGGATGCTCCTGTAGGACTACTCATATGTTGAGGCTTAACTTTTGCCTTGAAGCCTTTTTTTGAGTTTTGTGAGCCCTGTAACTAATCACAGTAGAAACTATCAACTGACCATAAGATCTGAGATGTTTGACCAGGCTAATGAAGAACATACAGTCAAGAAAAATGACACCTTTTAACTGAACAGTTTACAATATGCGAGCTTTCAAGGCAACTGAGGCCCCTTCCTCAGGTTTGTAATAATCACGGTACAACACCTTACTACTGCAGGTATTGTGGGAAGTTAGCAGAAATAGTTTTAAACTTCATTTAGCATCACACTGGATGCTAGTAGAGCCAGGAGTAAAATGATAATTGCATTTGGTACAAAAACGATTATGTTTTCTATTTAAAGCTTTGCAGGAGTCACCTGTTGATGAAACGTTACAATTTTGTGGGTACTTTGAAGAAGGAGCAATGGCAGACTTCAACATTTCCATGTCAGGCAAAAGTAAAAATTCGTTAATGGTGCTGTCATGATGAGGCTCCTCCGTGACATCTTAAATTTTTTTGACCTTGGTTTAGGTTTTTTTTAGGTCAAGGAATCTGAGGATCACATTTATTTTGATGCTTGATTCATTTTTAACAGTTTTTGAAGGAGTATTTTTATAAGTATTTGTGAATATTTGGTATGCTGTTGCTAGCCATGGTCAATTGGAAGCATGTGGGACATTGGATTTCCAGGTCAAAAGTAAAATGTGTACACTGCCTGGTTGTCCTTGATTGGATCAAATCGAAAAGATCTTTATTGTTCATTCTTTGTTGTTTTTGGAAATCCTGGTTACACATTTTTTACCTTCCTTTTTTGACTGCAATTTACAATTTTGGCTCTTGTAATGTGTTCATTTTTATTCTTTGGCACCCAACTTACCTGCACTGTTTCCTCACTACAATTCCTGAGCACTGTTTGCTTAACTGTTAGTCTTATTAGTTCTGATACTTGACATTTTTGACTTGGAACATCTCCTGATGCCAATTTCTCCCAAAGGTGCTTCCATCTTATGTAATCAGTACAGGCCCAAACCCTAGCAATAGCAGAGAGTTGTAAGATATAAGAACAGCACCAGCTCCTAGGCTGGAAATGATAACAGTCTGAGCTGGCAGCCCAATATTTAGATGAGCAGCTTTAGCACCAGTCAAGGAGTGAGCTTACAGAAAGTTGAACCCACCACTGTCACCAACTTAGTGTGGCAAAAAGGTTGAACTGAGGTTGAATTAAAGCATAATCTTCTATAGTGATTTATATTTTGGTCAGTATGTATCATTATCAATTGAAAGTTTTTCTTGACAAAATGAGTGCTTGGAAATGAAGCGCATGGCTTTATAAAAGAGAAATAATTAGCTTGTTTCTTTGGTAGTTTCAGTGAGTCTTTTACTTTATTAATCAAAATATTTCATTAGCACACACTGGCACCCAAAGACAGATATTGCAGCTAAAAGCTTCATCCTCTCTAAGTAACAACTCAAGGCAACATTTGATGCAAATTTAATGGAAACAAAGTTGTGTAAGTTAATGTCATCTGAAACTGCATGGCCCTCTGTCAGACATACTGGGAAGAAGCCACTATGTGTTTTGATTGTCACCAGTGGTTTCTTTTGGAAGTAGTTGTTTTTAAAAAAGAAACTTTAATACATTAACTGCCAAAGTGATGTAGAAATAGAGCTCAAATTGTCTGATTTCTTAATACAGTTTGTTATAACTGATTGAGGCTGGTAATTGTAAATATGTAAGAAAAAGAAACATATATAAGCACATTTGATCCACCTCATAAAAAAGAAGTGCATTTGTGCTGTTTTTGAATTTGCTTTATCTTAAAAATGCTCATTTTTAAGCAAGGAATCATTCACCATCTTCACTGTTTTATCTGAACTTAAAACAATGTCTATAAAATTGCTTTCTCTTCAAAAAGAACTTTTGAAGAGGAATTTTACTCGTATGGACAGGTAGTGTACCAGATTAAACAAATTCCACACATATACAAAGATCCTCTACTAAATCATGGTGTTCCTTTTAAGAGTGTTTAATGATATTGATGCAATGCAGTGAAACCCTAAAAGTTGCTTTCAGGTTCAAGGTTATCAACTTTGATGTTTTATGTTTTTTTTCCTCACCTGGCATACAGTATTTTGAACACAATGCAGTTGAAAAACTCTCTTTTCTGCAGCTTCTATTGCATATTTCCAATAAAAACAAAGTGTTTATATTACTTCTATTTTAAACAGTGCACATAACTGTTATTGTCTCAATAAGTCTTAAAATTTTGGTAAGTATGCCACTATTCAGTTTTTATAATAACTAAACAAAATGTCTGATTTTATTAATTCACACTGCTACAATGGCACTGTTCTGATAAGCAGTGAAATGTATAGTTACTCAACTCCAATGACTGTACCTTAAGATGAATATAAAGGGACAATAGCAATACATAATTTGATTTAAAAATCATTAATAGACTTAAACATATATAATAAATAATAACAATAATAACTTAACTTAATGTGAGAGAGTTAAGATGAGCGTCATGTATTTCTAGACACTTTCCTTATTTAAAATGTGGATGGACCATGGAGTAAAGGCTCCTCTTCAGCCTCTCTTGAATAAGTAAAGATTTATGAACTAAAACAAAAGAAACTTCAAAAACAAAACTGAAGCAATTAATATTTAAAAAAGGGTTTGCCACAAGAGGCAAAAAAAGTCCAAACAAAACAATCCAGAATTCCAAAATCAGTATGCAAAGTGTCCATGAATTGAAAATATGTCTGCCTTTAGATAAATCCAAAACAAGTGAGCAGAAACAAAGAAACGTCCACCTCGATTGAAGCAAAAGTTTCTGTGTTCCGGTGCATCTATGTGATTCAATGGTTGTTATGTCTCTCTAATTCAAACATATGGTATATCACAAACATTAACATTACTTTTATGAATCCCATATCAAATGGCATATAAAGGAGACATACACATTGTAGTTATTGTATCTATGTGTCCGTCCAGTTGTTATGTCATTCCAACAGATTGCACATCGCAAACAGTTTGTAGTAAAATGCACTGCACTTCTCATTAACTTTTGTAGTAATAAAATGCCTTGCATATGGCATTCTAACAGATGGTGCATCATATACATTTATAGTAGTGCATTTATTACTGTAAGTATCTGTTTACCTATATATCTATGTGTCCATGCAGTTGCTATATCTTTGTCATTCCCAGAGATGATGCATTACAAACATTTATAAAGTAATTCACTACAAATAAGTGTTGCAGGTCCTCTGCATCTATGTGTTCATAGGGTTGTGTTTGTCAATCCAAATGATAGTACATCACAAACAATTTTAGTAATAAAATGTGTTGCATTTCTCCTTCCTGCATTACAAATATTAACTGGACTTTAGGCAGCGGTAGTGCTGACTTCTCTGCAGCACAGAAAAGAGGCCATTGTTGAGATGGCTGGTGTCATGTATAATTGTGATGCTTTCAGCTGACTGCACTCTCTATGGAGCCTTACTGTTCCCAAACCAGGCAGTAATACTTCCTGTTATAATACTCTCAACAGTGCATGTATATAAGTTGTTTTGTATCTGGGAGGACAGCCTGAAATCCCTGAGGAGGTACAGATATTGCTGGAACTTCTTCCATAAGTTGTCAACGTGCTTGGACCAGGTCAACAAAATGGTGAGAGAGTTGCAGGAAGAAAGCCAATACTCTCCTAGGGGAACATTGCTGCTGGTCTAAAGTTTGCTTGACCATGACCATGTGGATGAGACAGAAGGTTATTGGAAGGATGTTCTGTGGACAAATAACTTCAAAATAGGACTTTTTGGCTTGAAAGAGAAGTGCTATGTTAAGCATAAGTATGCTGCTGGCAGTATCATGGTTTGGGTCATCTTTACTGCTTCTGGACTAGGTTGCTTTATCCTCATTGATGGAACTATGAACTTTCGATTTGTACCACCAAATTCTATAGGATTATTTCAGGGTGTCTATCTGTAACCTGAAGCTCAAGAGGAATTGGGTCATACAACAAGACAAGACAAGAACCCTACACACCAAAGAATGGCTAATATATTGAAGAAATGTAATGTTTTGGAAAGGCTGAGTCAAGTCCTGACCTTAATCCTACAACAATGTTGTGGAAGAACCTGGAGCAAACAGTTCATACCAGGAAGCCTACCAAAATTTGTGAGCTGAAGCAGTTCTGCAAGAAGAAATGGGCTAACATTTCTCCAAGCCCAATATATAGGGCAGATCAGTGCTTAATGTTTATTTGGTGTTATTGCTTTACAAAGGGGTTACACCAGGTACTGAAGGCATAGATTCATATTCTTTTTCACCCAAATATGTAACATTTGATAATTTTCTTTAATAAATAAATGAATAAGTGTAGTGTTTTTGTGTCATAAGTTTAATTGGGTTCTCTTTGTCCAGTTTTAGGAAATGATGTAAAAATCTCATTGTGTTTTAGGTCATATTTATGCAGAAATAAGAGAAAATTCTAAAGGATTCAAAAACATTCTAGCAACACCGTAACATATTAGTAACTTATAGTGATGAGAGAACATTGCCGAGTTCGCTTTGCCATGAGTTCCCAGAAATGATTGCAATATGCGCCATACTTGGCAAAGTGCATTAAAGTCAATGGGGAAAGACTAATTGAACTAGATTTGACTAGATTAAAATGATGTAGTCGTCTTTAAAATGTCTCTAAGGGCCTGGGAAAAGTCTGCCAACTATACTGGACCGGTTATTGTGGCCAAAAAGGAGACCTGAGCTGTGTGGCAGCAGTGCTGAACCACTGCACCACCATGCCTCCATGAGATCAAAGAACAAAGTACGCAGTCATAGATGCACAATCATAGATTTCATCAAAACAAAACGGAAATGGCAAAATCATAGTCAAAAGTCAGAAAGAATATGTAGGTCTTTTAAAGTCAGAAAATTCAAAGTGGCATGTCATGATTGAACTGGCTCTTTCTATATATCTTATATCTCTCTCTTATATCTGGCGTCGCTGTGAGTGGCAGCCATTCCAGCAGCTCCCTGTATGACTTTATCTTTTTACCTTTTTTTCTCTATTTCACTGATCACTTCTACCACTTTCTTTTATGTGGAATCGCTCCCTGGACACTTTTTACTACTTTTACTACTTGACATGGATTTTTACACGCTGAGACTCGCCTATTCAAGTAGTCAACTTCAAGCACTGAGAAGAAATGCTCACGCTGGTGTGGTTCCCTATTTACCTGATGAGATAAGAAGACGATATCGGGGCAGCCGAGCCGGCGCTAAGATAAAAGCCAAGCAGCTTGCGAGAAAGTGGCGCTATAAACCTTCGGTGCCTTCTGTGATCCTGGGAAATGTGAACTCACTACCAAATAAGATCGACAAACTGGCTGTGCTGGTGAAAAATGTCAGAACCTACAGAGAATGCAGTTTGCTGTGTTTTAGTGAAACGTGGCTAACAACTACCATCCCAGATGCTAATGTGGAGCTACCCTGGTTTAGCACAGTTAGAGCGGACAGAGATGCAAATACCTGCAGTAAGAAGAAAGGAGGGGGTGTCGCTTTCAATGTCAATACAAAGTGGTGCAACTCCAGACATGTAAACGTTAAAATCTCCACTTGCTGCAGGGACATCAAACTGTTGGCTGTAAGTTTGCATCCCTATTACTTGCCCAGAGAGTTTGGACACGTCATTGTTGTTATTGTTTATATCCCTTCTCGGGCAAACATGGAAATAGCAGGTGACGTCATCCATTCCGCAGTTGCTAAGTTACAAACGCAGCACCCCGAGGCGCTTGTGCTAATTGCTGGAGACTTTAACCATGTGATGCTGGACAAAACATTACCTGCCTTCTCCCAGTATGTGGATTGTAACACCCGGGGAAATAGGACTATCGACCTACTGCATGCAAACGTTAAAGACGCATACAGCGCCACCCCACTGCCTGCTCTTGGGAAAGCAGATCATAACCTGGTTCTGCTTCAGCCTCACTACAAACCAAGAGTGAAGGCGCTACCTACAATCACATGATCATTCAGGAAGTGGTCCCCTAAGGCAGAGCAGGCTCTGAGAGACTGCTTGGGAACTACAGACTGGGATATACTGCAGGGGTCACATAGTGAGAAAATTGAAGAGGCTGTTGACTGCACAACTGATTACATCTACTTCTGTATGGACATTGTAGTTCCAGTAAGAACAGTACGCTGCTATGCTAACAACAAGCCATGGATTACAAGTGACATTAAGGGCATTTTGAACCAGAAGAAAAGGGCTTTTAAAGGCGGTTATCAGCATGAGCTCAAGCGCGTGCAGAAAGAACTCCGAGTCTAGCTCAGGGCAGCGAAGGAGCAGTACAGGAGAAAGCTGGAGCAGAAGTTGCAGAATAACAGCATGAAGGAAGTGTGGGATGGGATGAAGATCATCACTGGCTTCAGCTCGAAGCGGGGTGCCACCATCGAGAGAGACGTGGAGAGAGCAAACCAAATGAACAACTTCTTTAACAGGTTTGACCACCCTAACCCACTCTCACCTCGGAGTACTGCATCCTCCAACCATGCTTCTGCTGATACCAGCATAGCAGAGACATACCCACCCACAATTACAGCAGCGCAGGTGAACAGAGAGCTGAGGAGACTTCGTGTCAGCAAAACAGTGGGTCCAGATGGAGTATCGCCACGACTGCTGAAGGCCTGTGCGCAGGAACTGGGGAGTCCTCTACAGCGCATCTTCAACCTGAGCATGGAACAGGGGAGAATCCCGAGGCTTTGGAAAACATCTTGTATCACCCCACTCCCAAAGGTATCACGTCCTAGTGAGCTGAATGACTTCCGGCCTGTTGCTCTGACGTCACATGTGATGAAGACCATGGAGCGGCTGCTGCTTCACCACCTGAGGCCACAGGTCCGCCATGCCCTTGACACTCTGCAGTTCGCATACCAGGAGAAGGTGGGAGCGGAGGATGCCATCATCTATATGCTACATCGATCTCTTTCCCACTTGGACAGAGGCAGTGGTGCTGTAAGAATTATGTTTTTGGACTTCTCTAGCGCCTTTAACACCATCCAACCTCTGCTCATTAGGGACAAGCTGACAGAGATGGGAGTAGATTTACACCTGGTGGCATGGATCGTGGACTATCTTACAGACA
>JANRMT010062792.1:22727805-22765518 GCA_026402145.1 Polypterus bichir lapradei | reverse complement strand
AAAATCAGTACATTGTATGACTGTTGCAGAAGTATTGTCCAAGTAGAGAAAATCAAAAATGTCCTGCTTTTAGCACATACTGCAAAACGGTAGCATTTGTCCAAAAAGAATCACAGAAAAGTTCTTAGCAGACGAATCAAAATGTAGTAGATAACTAAGGCAAATCCACTGTTGTTCTGTGGGTGCTTCTCTCATATTCCTTCCAGACATGCACGTGCAAACATGCATATGCAAATTAACTGTTATGGAAAATTATTCAGAAAGACATTTGTACAAAAATGCACCTTGTAAAACTGTGGCTATCAATCAGTTGTCCTTATTTTTTTAATAATGTGTTATGCTTCTTTGGAAAGCTGCTCTTAATAATCCATTTTTATGTATTGTATGCAAAAGAAAATAATTACACCTGCACAAAAGAAGTTTGAAGACCTTACACATCTTGAAAAATTCAAAAAATATCAATATGAGTCTGTAAATCATTAAAATGTTCCAAAGAGCTTTCTTAAAATGCCACACACTAAAAAGCAGTGCAAGAAAGGTGCCATTCTCCTGCTTAAAAGAACATTTTTGAACAATTTCCTAATACACAAATGAAAGACTACATTCAATGCAAATGGAAAAAAATAATTAAAGAAAATGAAGAAGCTCTTTTCTGAATGTTTAATATGCCAAAAAATTAACAAGTACAGTATTTTGTATGGCTAAAAAATTAACTTAATGCCACAGTCTGTGAAAATACGAAATATACTTAGAATAAATACAATAAGGGTAAGAAGAAAATGATGAAATGTTTTAAGTTCATTATTTTAACATTTAACCACAGACCAACCCTTTGAAAACTTCAATGAGACTGCAGATGATTTGTAGTCTTTCCCTCCAATGTGACACAAGGTACTAATTGTAGTATTATATATTTTTATGGCTATAAAGTATCTGCTAATCACCTAAACATTTAACTGATTTGTTAATATTTTACCTAAATCATCAAAATTTATGAGTATTATAATCAACCTCCTCATAAAACTCCAGATATTACTAAAACATCCAACCCCATGTTGACTGTACTTTAGCACATCTGTTCTAGATAGTTGGTTCTCAATGTCATTTTTTTATAATTGTTTCCATATGCTTGTCTATTAAATGTTTTAAGCTAACTGGCCTAAATTTACCAAAGTCTGTGGGATCATTTTTTATGTAATGAAAAGTCAATTTCTAGCTTCCAGATTTATAGAACCTCCTCAGTATTTAGTACTTTCTAATTTATATTCAAATAAATTGAGTCCTAGAATGAGTTGATGACATGACAATCTGTCCATCCTTACATCAGGAAAAATACTGTTTACTCCACCATTTTAAGCATGGTATCAAATAATTACCCTTGAACCACACAGAAGTAGTTATTTCCAGACTTACCAAATCTGACCTTAATACATTTTATAGAGAATTAACATAAGCCCCATTCTTTTTATAGATAATTTTACGCATCCTTGTGTAATTATTGTAATAATGAATACTGTTTTTTTTTTATTTTACCGGCTGGCCATATATAATATTCTATCATAGTGTGGTCACTTCAGTCTATCACTTCCTAAAACAACAATCAGGTTTTACTGTTATACCTTAGATGTTACTCCAGACTGTTTGTTTTTTTTTCCAAAATTATACTATCAGTTTACTTTTTTTTATCAACCAGATGTACAACAAAACTTAGAGAAAGAACAGGAAAGTAGGTTAAAATAGTATGGACATGTGATGAGGAGAGACAATGAATATGTCGGCAAAAGACTGATGGAAATAGAAGTACAGGGCAAGAGAAAGTGAGGCATGCCAAAAGTGGAGGTGGATGGATAATGTTAAAGAAGGAAATCTGAAGGAAAAGGACTTAACTGCCAAGGAGGAGCAGGGCAGAGCTGTTTGGAGAAGGTTGATCAAATACATTGACCCCACACAGAAGTGGAAAAAGTTAAAGAAGAAGAAGAAGAAGAAGATTTGTTTACTTATTGGGAAGCATGGAGACACAGCGTTTAATGCTGCTGTCTCACACATTTAGAACATCCTAGGTCTGAATCCTACAGCAAGTGGCTACAGTATCTCTGTGGAGGTTTTATCCCTAAACTGGGGTGAGTTCTTCTTTCAGTTATTCTCTTTACTTCCCACATCCCAGAAAGATGTGTTAGTTAAATTGGTCACTGCAAATTAATTCTCTGGATATGTGCATGAGTGGCTTCTACTGTATAATACACCAGCGCTTTGTCCAGGACATGTTCTTGCCTTGCACAGAAGCTTCTGGCATAGTCTATGGCACTCCATGAGTCTGGATTGAATCAATTAGGTTTGAGAATATTATACTTTGAAGGACTTCTTTTTTTAAGTTGTAGTATGTCATTGGTAGATGTTTTTCTCTTTTTATATGAATGTACTTAAGTAACTTTAAATTAAAAAATCACAGGCATAATGAAACAATCGTATATGCTAACAGAATTTACAACAATCTTATTTTAGGTGAGAACAGGCCATTCAGCCCAACAAAGCTCACCAGTCCTATCCACTTATATATTAAGTCATTCATACTACATTAAAAACTATATTAAGTTATTTTATCATCCCCTTTAATAAAACCCCTGTGTGCGTCCAGGTGTCCGTGTGTGTGTCTTTTGGTGAAGTACGCATGCGCGAGGCTCGGTGGAACACGCACGACCGGCATCATGGACGCACACACACTGGAAGCTGAGCACACAGTGAATGGCGTAGCCACAGCCGCGCATGATAAGCAAATAAACTAACATCATTGCTGGGTAGACCGTGGACGCACACACACTGGAAGCTGGGCACACAGTGAATGGCGTAGCGGCACATGATAAGCAAATAAAGGACAGCATTGCTGGAGAGCGTGCTGATTGGTTAGTCACGGCCGCGCACATAAAATCTATTGCTGGGGAGACGCCACACATACTGCCCCATGCATGTTTACTAACTAACTATCTACTAACAACATGCCACCCAAAAAAAAAAGGACACGTCAAGTAGGACAAAAGACACAGACACTCAAATCGTATATAAGCAACATCTCCTGGAAGAACGGTCAGCTCAGCAAGTAAACATCAACAAAAGAAAGGCTGAAAAACAAAGAAAAATACGAGCAAATAGATCGATTGTAAAAAAGAAAATGAGTTTTAGAATATTTCCCGTATTGATTTGGCCCCATCCTCTACTAATCTACCCTTTACCTTATGAAGGCGACAATTTCCAGTTACATTAGCCTTTGCCATAATAATTAATAAAGCTCAAGGGCAAACCTTAGAAAAAATTGGCATTTACTTGCCAGAACCAGTATTCAGCCACGGTCAGTTATATGTTGCATTATCAAGAGTTAGAAGTTTTACAGATGTTGTTGTCAACGTTGTAGATGGTCCTGAACAAGAGTGTTTACAAAAAATGTTGTCTATAATGAAATTTTATTGAAACATTTCCTGAGGTAAAAAAATAAAAACATTTTCCTAAATATCTTCTTGAGATATTGTGTATTACAGATTGTTATAAAGTGTTACACTAAGGTAATATTAATTACACTTACTGTATTGTCATATACGTTTCTATTTTTACTATTATTTTACTTTTACTTTAGGCTTCTTGCAAAAATATTTTTAACAAAAAAATTAAGACAACAAACATAATGAGGTCCCTTGCCATTTAATATAGACTGTTCCTAATGTTTATGCAATACTGTTCTAGCGCCCATTATTGTAACAGGCTTAATGTCTAGTTTATATATATTTAGTCTAGTTTTAAAAGTCCCTAAAGTCCTACTGTTTACTACACTACTTGGTAACTTCTTACAAGTGTCTATGGTTCTCCATGTAAAGGAAAACTTCCTAACCCCTAACTGGGTCTCTGTGTTTGTGATGAACTCATTTTAAAAACAACAGTCTATCTACTGTACTAACTCCTTTCATAATTTCAAAAACCTTCAGTCTTGTCTCCTCTTAATCTTCTTTTGGTTAAACTGGAAAGGCTCAGCTCTTTTAATTTTCCCTCATAACTTGTCCCATTTAGCTTTGGAATGAGCCTAGTTCAGTGGTGGCGAACCTATGGCACGCGTGCCAAAGGGGGCACTCAGAGCCCTCTTTGTGGGCACGCGCGCCTTCAACCCAGCACAGAGTTCGTTACTATAAAGCCAGAGGGATGCGGGACCGGGCTGCTCCCCTCTCAGCTCCCCCTGCGCCGGAGGACTTTTATCACATCACCCTCCCCTCTGCCCAGCAGCCCAATGGGAGTGCTTCCACCCTCTCCTGTCTGGGGTAAGGCGGGCGGCTCACATGCGGCGTGAGGGTGCGGCACGGACTGCAGCCTGTTGAGTCTGTGATTCCAGTGGTGGGGTTGGAGGGGATGTGGTATAGCGGGTCCACAGCTCAAAATTGAAAAGGCTAGTTTTAATAGATAATCGCCGCACTCGCGGCTTAAAGGGGATTATGGTAGAGTGGTCGAAGCGGTTTCCGGGAGCTTTGTGATGCGGGCGGTCCTCGCTTAAGCGCACAGGTGAGGAGTCGTCCCAATCTGTAATTGTTGCCGGGAGATGCTAATCGCCACACCTGATCCACGACCCCGTAAGAAGAGAAACGTGAGGTGGATGGAAAGGGGATAAAGAAAGAGAGAGAGAGAGAGATAGAGAGAGAGAGAGAGCGCACACGGGAAAGGAAATGGAAACGGGGGTTAATGGGAAAGACCTGCGTGAAACACTTGAGAAGATAGAAGGGATGACAAAGGACAGCACAGTTACTTCTGAAAATGGAATCCTTAAAGTGTGGAATTCTCTGCCAAATAATTTTAAGTCAATGAGGGCACTTGGGATTGCTTTCCTTACTTTGTTTGGAACATCTTATGGTTGTGAGCAGCTGTTTTCATGCTTTGAATTATATCAGCGTTTCTCAACCTTTAAGTACTTGCGACCCAAGTTTTCATAACAGTTTAAAATGCGACCCCCCAAACGTTTTTTTGAAACCCTAATAAAATGTATTCCTATATTTTTTACTGCCAATACACCGCTACAAGTTTAAAATTTCCCTACGGATACCGAACTTACGCCACATATGGCAACATTCGTGCCCCCTTTTTTGTTACTTTGCGCGGCCCACAGCTTGAGAACCGCTGAATTCTATCAAATCTGACACCAGAAACAGACTAACAGATGACCTGAGTGCTGCATGTGTTGCTCTCAAACTTACAAAGTGTGAGCCAAGGTTAGACAAATTATCAGCATGCATACAACAGCAAAAATCACATTAATTGTTCAAAACCATACCGAATGCAGACTTTTACCTTTCAATAAAAAGTTATTTGTATCATTGAAAGCTCTGTTATTATGTTTTTCTTTTAAGACAAAAGATGTTAATGTATGAGTTGGTTTCAGGTTAAACCTGTCAGTATTCAGGTTAAATTGCCGTGTTGGCACTTTGTGATAAATAAGTGAGTTTTAGGTTGCAGTTTGGGCACTCGGTTTCTAAAAGGTTCGCCATCACTGGCCTAGTTGCTCTTCTCTGGACTTTCTCCAGCACTGCTGTGTCCTTTTTGTAGCCTTGGAGACCAAAACTGCACACAGTACTCCAGATGAGGCCACACCAGTGCATTATAAAGCTTGAGAATAACCTCCTTGAACTTGTACTCCACACATTGTGCTGTATAACGTAACAGTCTGTTTGCCGCCTTACTGGCTTCTGAACACTGTCTGGAAGTTGATAGTGATGAGTCCACTACGACCCCTAAATCCTTATCATAAGGTGTTCTTTTGATTTTCAGTCCTCCCATTATGTATTCAAACCTAACATTTTTACTTAATCTGTTTAATAATTTTCATTTACTGACATTAAATTTAATCTGTCACAAATGTGCCCAATCCCGAATGCTTTTCAAGTCTCTCTGTAATGATTTAAAGGATTCCAGATTATCTGTCAAAACCCCTAGCTTGATATCATCTGCACAATTACTTATATTCCTAACCAAATCATGTATACTATATGTATACTATATATATATATATATATATATATATATATAGTGACAGATAGGGGGCGCTAAGCCCTCACTGACTGACTGAATGACTGACTGACTCACTCACTGACTCACTGACTCATCACTAATTCTCCAACTTCCCGTGTAGGTAGAAGGCTGAAATTTGGCAGGCTCATTCCTTACAGCTTACTTACAAAAGTTAGGCAGGTTTCATTTCGAAATTCTAAGCGTAACAATCATAATTGGAACCTACTTACGTACATATATATGGACATAGCCTGCAGCTCGGTCGCCGTGTGAGGCGGAGTTGCGTCCCCCATCACCACGCCTCCTACGTAATGGACTGCCTGCCCATATAAAGCAGTCCGTCAGCGGCAATCCAATAGACACGCTGCCGCTAAATATTTGGGGGTGAAGGACTGTGCTTATGTAAACGAAGATGAGATGGTCAGGGATAGACTAATGTTTAACACAAACTCAGCGAAAGTGCGAGAGAAACTTTTAAGTGCTGGGTCTTAGTTAACATTAAATAAAGCTGTGGACATCGCAAGATCGCACGAGATAGCACAAGCACAACTGAGAACCTGTGAACGCAGTACGCAGGCAAAAAGCAAGAGCTCCAAAGAGCGCTGAACAAAAAACGCATTACACAATTGAGACGGCAGCAATAGAATATGAAGCGACTGACGCATACATGCATATTCATAAGTTCACCTACTGCGGAAACAAACCACACGGTGGAAAAATTCAATGTCCAGCTAAAGGGAGACAGTGTAAAAAATGTGGTAAATTGAAGCAATTCGCTAAAGTTTGCAGGACTGGAAAAGGTAAACCCATGCATGCAGTGTGTAATGTCTCAGATAAAGAGGAAGACCAGCTGTTTATTGATGCAGTAGGACAGAAACAACCCTCTGACGCTGAACAAGCCTTTGTAGACATACCAATAGGAAAGCAAGGTGTAAAGCTTAAGTTTAAATTACGTTCATAGAGACGCTGCTGCTAAATATTCGCAGGCAAATCCACAACTTAATATCGGGAATGCCTGTTAAACATCTTAGATTCATGAGTACCGATTTGGGTGGTGATCACTTCGATGAATGAAACCTGTTATCTTTACAACGGTTGACAATGAGGATGAGATGGTCAAGTATAGACTAGACAAACATGGACTGTAACTTGAACACAACACATCCTCCAAATACGAACCTGATTGAAAGAAATAATGATAATCAAATCCTTGATGACAGCAACACTCATAACACAAAACAATTACATTGACAATCATGTTACATTATTTTTAAAATGTTTCCTTTTCTTTTTCATAACTTCTTTAACACACTACTTCTCCGCTGCGAAGGGTATTTTGCTAGTTTTTGCTATATATTGCATTTGATTCTTGTAAGTCTAAGCATTATCCTCTGATGAAGACCCCTGGCAGGGGTTGAAAGCTCAGGAATGAAAACTACTTTATGATACGTGATTAATTTTTTTCTCCCTTTGTGGATCTCCAACTGCAAATATGCAAACCGTATCACAGACCTTCTCTTCCATATACAGGTATATATATACTGGATTAAAGGATTTAGAGCCTCTGGGTCATCAGGCACAATGGATAAATAGAGCTCTGTGTCATCAGCATAGCTATGGTAATTATCTTGCCTAACAGAAGCATGCAGAGTGAAAATAATAATAGTCCTAAAATTGATCCCTGTGGTAGACCACATAGAATATCATGTATTTTTGATGCACAATCACCATATCTGACAAAGAATTTTCTTTCAGTTATATACATTGGAAGTGTTCCGGGGATAATGATCCTCACAGCCGGGGTCCTTTTCTTGATGACATTAACAAGCGATGAGAAGTCCTTCTTTAGTATCTCTGACTTACGGTAACAAATGTCATTTACACCCACGTGATGGATGACACTTCCAAATTGTTTGTGCTTGTACTTCTCAAAGATTGGTTGTGTTTTTCTTTTGATGTCTGAGAAATGGGATCCAGGGAGGCAGAATACAAAATTCTTGTGGCCAGACAAAGTAAATTTTAAATTTTGAACACAATCAAATCTCCAATAATTAAAACGTCCTAGCGAGGTGTAGGCAAGTCAGGGGAACAAAGAGGTCCAAAGCATTTAGTGGTCTTCAGTGGAGCAGGGGTGAAGCTGACTTGGCCTGGTATCCAAGTAGTGTGTCATGAAGTTGATGATGCCGAGATTCCCAGAGTACTTTCTAGGGAGTCTTCTTGTAGTCCTTGTAGTTGGGCCTTCTGTTTCTGCAGCACGGAGTGGCGTGTGAGAAGCTGCCGATTCTGTGTAACTAGGATCCTGAAACTAGTATGGTGCATGTGATTTACTGCAGTCTGGAGTAATTATATTGTTAATAGTCCAAGTAAATACTAAATATATTCATTAGAATATTTTAATATTTTAAGTATTTATCCAGATAATAATTGACATGAGTACATATTAAAGATCTGTTATCAGAAGGTCTGGCGTTTAACAAAAACATTTTGCAATACTGTATGTCCATCCATCCATTTTCCAACCCGCTGAATCCAAACACAGGATCACGGGGGGTCTGCTGGAGGCAATCCCAGCCAACACAGGGCACAAGGCAGGAAACAATCCCAGGCAGGGTGCCAACCCACCGCAGAATACTGTATGTATTTATCTCTATTAAGCTGTTAGCTAGTAACACATGCCTTATAATATCAAATAACTACCTTAAAACATATGCAGGTTCAGAAAAACATGAAAGTGAAAAAGAAAATATATGTTTTAGCAATTATAATTTTTAAAACTTTTTGAAATTGCTCAAAAACGTCATTTTTTTATTTTCACTTATTAATAACAACATGCTTGACAAAATTGTGTATTTAGAGGACCATGAAGGACTGCCTATTGCTTTTTTTAATGTATTTTTTTTTGTTACAAGTATTATTTTGTCATGCACTAACTAAAATAAACAAATTTAATTGTAGTTTACAGTAATTTATCATTTTAAAATCAATACCTGAAATAATAACCAGCATCCTGAAATTAATGTTAAACATAAATTTATGTTTACTATTAAGATTTAAAAATTTTATTTAACAGAAAAAAAACACGTACTGCACAGTAACACCCCATTCAGAAATTGTTTTCCAAAAAATCCATTAAACTAAAAAGGAAATACACAACTGCCTTCCCTTACCCACATCAGAGAACAACTGATCATAAAAAGGGTCCATTGTGATTCCTTATGAATAACCACATATGACCAAGCAAGCAATTTGAAGGTAAGCACTGAACATGATGCTAGTAGCTGTCCTCTCTATTTAACATACTGTACAGAACTAATTTATACTTTCCATATTGTATTCCTGTTTGAAACAATTTCTGTATTCATTAACAAATTCTTTGTAAGCCAATGTAGATGGAAGGCAAAAAAAAAAGTGCATTAAAAAGATGACATTACCAAGACTGAAATCAGAAAGTGGTGTGGTGCCTCATGACTTTCACTTTTACTGTGGGTGGTGGACATTCATAATTTGAAAAACAATAAGAAGGAGAAAGTTCTAAAAATTCACTTGGGCCTAATGTATAAACGGTGCGTAGGCACAAAAATGTTGTGTAAGAACGTTTCCACGTTCAAATCACAATGTATAAAACCTAAACTTGGCGTAAAGCCACGGAGATTTCCACGGTAGCTCATACCCTGTCGTACACAAGTTCTGCGCTTGGTTTTGCAGACTTCCGGCACCCAGCGTCAAAGCAGTGCTATTGTTCCTGTGTGGTTACCCTTTCTTTTTTAGATCCACATCCCTGACGCGGCTTTATAAATACACTGAAATTAACCGCATATTGTTTATTAGTTTAATGCATCTTATTGTAATTAACCTTTAACAATATAATGGTCCACAGAATGGTCAAACTATTCCAAATACCATAACTGTTTTAGCATTGTTACTCTCACTGCACCTTCTTCTTCTTCTTTCAGCTGCTCCTGTTAGGTGTTGCCACATCGGATCATCTTTTTCCATATTACTCTCACTGCACCACTCGGAGTATTTATATCATTGTATCTGAGTGTGAATCACAGCTGTACAGCAGCTGATCGGAAAGAGAATTATCGGTATACGGCATCAAGCACACGCTGCCTCAGCCATGCTGTCTATTGAACTGCTCTCATATGGCAAACATTTCAAAGCCTTTCCTCGCGATTCAGGAACAGTTTCATCCCAAGAACTCTAAACGCACTCAATCAGTCCATCAAGTGCTCCTTGTTGAACTGTTTGTACTTATAAGTACAATTACCTCACTGTAAACTTGCGATACAGTTATAATATTGCACAACCTGAGCCACTTTATAAAGCGCGTATTTACATATGATGACGATATCATTTTTAAGAATTGGAAGTTAGCACGTTTGAAAGAGACAGTACTGCTATAATAAAGTATTTCATTGAAGGTCACGCATGGCGCAGCAAGCATTTTGTGTGAGACATGAATAATCACTGTGCCACCGTGTTCCCATGTTTAATAACATGCTTTAACTCCTATCATCATAAAAATGATATCACTTATACATCTCAGTATTTTAATTATTCAGAGGGCTGTAATATTACAAATGTAATGGATTCTGTATCCTATCGAAGAAAGAGTAAGCCAGGAAGCATGTAGTGATTCACACACATAGAGCACATAAAAGATCAAATACAAAATAAAGACTTTTAATGTGATACTTTAGTTACGATGGGATTTGAGAAACTAGTAAATTAAACGATTTTAAGATAAAGTTTATGATGTTCTACTTTAATGACAAAATAAACTACGTGATTAATGTGGAAATTTAAGATTAAAGTTGTCATTTCGTGCTTTTTTCCCATCTGTGTTCCTTTTTTTTCTCTGTACCCTAGTAAGCTTTCATATGACACTCAGACGGTGTGCTACGACTCGCCTTTTCACGGTGACTTTGATATGTGACAACTACTTTTTTATTTTGGGCACTGTGTGACTTTGTGAACTTGAGCTTTTGAGTTTCTCCGACACGCTATGTCATTTTCTTTTGTTGTTTATATCACTGTTTAAACCAACAAATAGTATGTTTTTCCTTGCCTCGACTTGGTATTCGCTGAAATTCTTCTATTTTCCCTCGTGCTTTTGCCATTGTCTTTTCACAGAAGGCTGAGCTTAAGGGCTATTTATATTGATTTGCATATTCAAAGAGGCGTAATTCTGAGAGGAGTTGGGGTGGGACAGCAGGCGCGTGCATGTGCATTACTTTTCATGCTGACCGGGATTTATGGAGCGGAAGAATGTGGAAGTTGCCATTCGTACAGATTTATGCATCTGGATTTTTTTGTGCGCAAGCACATTTCCGCTTTTGTGCTTACATCATGTTATAGTGCAAATTCTACGCACACTGTTATGTATGAGGCCCTTGGTGATTGGATCTGGAAGATCTTTTAAGAACCCTCTTGCATGCTCTGCTTTGTGTTTTGGTCATTTTTACTAATAATATGTTTTGTGCTTCCCTCACTCAAAATTCGAACCAATTTGGAAAAACACTGGAAGTGACACTGTGGTCTGCTTATCTTTCACAGGAAAAGTTTGTATTCATGTCTGACTTCAATTACACAATTGTTAATTCACATTTGGTATCGTTACATATCTTTATACTGATAGTGTGTTATAAATATGGAATTTACGCAACACTCATTTTTTTCTTTACAACTTTTTAAAGAAGAATTTGCCTGACTTGTTTGAAAATGTTTTAAGTGGTAATGAGACGATAGCAATAGCATTTACAGACTCTATCAGTTAATATCAAAGTAACCATTACGAGTCGATCTTAAGTAATTCTGAAAAAGAGATCTCTAACAGCAATATTTTAGGTAAGGACTGGAAATCAATAATTTGCAATATTCATCCTTTATCAGTATGAGCATATCGTGCTATAATTAATCTGAAAATTGTACAACAGAAACACCTCTCCAGATTAAAATGACCCTAATTGTGAATGATACCATAAAAGGTTGGCACCCCTAGTCACATGTTCTAGAAATGCTCTACATTAAAATCTTTTCGGGAAAAGATATTATCAGTTAAACCTACAGTTTATCTAATAGTGCTGTGTTTATGAATACTGTGTTTCTGACAGGATTAGACTATCTATTGTTAAACTTTTAGTGGGTTCTTACACAACTTTGTCAGCAGTTTGACTAATTATGTTGAACTGGAAGAATCCTAATGCACACTCCATAACTCTATGTGAAAATAATATATTATCTTAAACTAGAATAAGTCTACTTTTCCTTGTTAGGAATGAAGCATAGCTTCTATAGAAAAGCAATATTTCATTAATGTTATTTTAAAATGAGACACCCAGGCTTCTGCCAGCATTTAAGTGCCATATAAATAAATGTATTATTTCTGCCAAACCCCTTTTGTTTTAATCAATAGAGGGATGTATAACACAAAGACTTTCATTGCTGTTTAGTTCCTTGTTTTGGGTAAGGGTGGGGTTTTTTAGTGTGTATTAAGATTAGCAAATCTTAACTGTTTCTGAGACATACTGTTTGGGATTGGTTGGAATGCGTATTTTTGAAAATAAATACATTTTAAAATAAAAAAAGGATTTTTCAACCTTACTCAGTCTGCGAACATACATTTAATCTTGTTTACTTCTCTGAGCTCTGCCTGAAATGAACAATGCTTGTCTTTCTGATGTAGCCTTTTTATGTTTGATTGCAATCTAAAATATTATCTTCCCATTTACAGAATTCTGTAGCTCCTCTCAAAATGGCAAAACCCAAAAACAATACATTCCAAGTTTAACAATGATACCCATTCTATTAGACAAGTTTGTAGAAGGGCAGAGGGAATGTGAAAGAAAGACAGACTTCACATATCCTGTGACATTCAGAGGAATTGTCTGGTCAAATATGAGAAGGTTATTAGGACATTGAGAACAATATTTCTCTAACATTAAGATGACTGCCACAGACCTTAAGTCCTCTTTACCATTGTCAACACTGTAATCTGTCCATCAGTGAATCTCAACAGTGTTATGTCTTCAGTTGCCTTTTTTAATTTTTTTAAATTTTTTGGCTAGTAACACTGGCAATATTACATCTAAAATGATGTATGCTTGTGGAGAATATGTTTTAATCATTTGAAAAGCTGCCTTTAGACGGTTTAGTCAGTGCCCCTCAATTACCTGACTAGCCTTGTCCCTCATATGAAGTCAGATTCTTGCTCCTTTGAGATTATACCTGCTCATCTGTTTAAAAAGGTGTGAGAAAGTAACCTCACTCAATATTTTTTAAACATAAATAGTTATTTAATAGTAAATTCCATTCACTCTTGTTTTAAACATGTACTAGACAAGAAAAATATAAATAGTATAACAAACAACAGCCCCAAACACACACAACTTCTTGCTTGGGCAATGAGAAGAGAGGTGTTGCCATCTAATACTAGGCTTGTAGGTGGAAGTAAGATGGATCAGATTGTCATCACATCTGCCCATTGTGCTACACATTTACACTTAAAGGCATTTAACATTTAAATAAAGCAGGTTCAACTTGTTGTGTCAATGAATAGAACAAGAATGCTACTGTAATAAAATATACACTGTATATATATAATGGCATAACATGCAATAATTCATTCCCTGCTTAATCTTGCCCCCTTGGATCGCAGTATTATTTCTGCTCAATGGTAGTCTACCATTCTTACTACAGTTCACAGAAAAGTTAGTTTGTCTGAGTGTAGCCTTTTTTAGGATATTTTATAGGACTGAATCTGCCTTCTTGAGATGCTTCCTCTGTTTCAAGTGCTGTATTTGACGTGGTAAATCATGATATTCCTATTAATTACCATGAGCTGTTGGTTAGCTTTTAGGGCACTGGTTTTAAATGGTTTGTAGACTAACTTAGGGCAAAAAACTCTACTATCAATTTTTGTAATTTGTCATCACCTTACGTTAAACATGATGAAGACTTTTGAGAGGCTAGTCTTGCACTATTTGAGTACTCTTGTGAAAGACTACTTAGACCCACTATAGTTTGCCTATCGAACAAAAATTGGAGTGGAAGATGCAATTACCTATCTACTTAACAAGGCTCTTCCACATCTGGACAAAGTAGCAGCACGTGAGGATTATGTTTTTTTTGGGGGGGGTTTTTATTCCTGTTAAAGGCTAAGCATAAGGATTTGCAGGTTATGAGCTTGTGCTGTCCTGGATAATGGACTGAATGTGCGGCATGCCACCATTTGTTAGGCTCAAGATCTGTGTGTCTTACCTGGATGTGAACAACACTGGAGCACCACAAGGGACAGTCCTGTCATCAATTTAGTCACCTTGGATGATAAATATAACACCAGAGCTATAGCGTGTCTTTATGTGAAAACAGCCGTGTCAGATGGGGTTGTATTTATTGATTCTGAACGCGACTGAGAGAATGAAAAGTGAAAGAAAAAACAAAAAAAAAACAAAGCTAACCTTTACAAGGATCATAAATTACACCGGCTGTTACAGACTGAAATGAAATGTATGCTTTTATTCTAAAATAGTAAGAATAAGAGCAGTTTACTTCTCAAAACAGAGAGGTGCAGGATCGAACTCGCAACCTTTTGATTCCCAGTCAGTAGCTCATTGTATTGCACCACAGAGGAAGTCACAGTAAGTGGGTGTCAATGTCACATGTTAAGGCGGCTTTTTTTTCTGCAGCTATATTTTTGAATAAAAGTGCAATTGTTGTGTTATATTTGTACCTTTTGTGAAAATGTTTCTTTGATATTTGGACTTCAGGCGTCATACATTATATAGTTTATGCCTACATTTTCTCATCTACTACTAGAATATCAAAAACGTTTCTGTTTTAACAATGTGTTTACACAGATTACTGTAGAAACGGAACAGACATGAAATGCGTGTGTTCCAAACAACGATCTATTATTTCCACTCTAAAACTCCACTTCACTCCCAGATACTCAATCAAGGCATGAGCTGGGAGAAGTTCGTGCACGTTCTAAATTGGTGGGGGGATGGAATAGCCGGCTGCTTCTAGCTTCTCTTTATCAGCACATTTAGAGGACAAAGGATGCTGGCGGAGAGGTGTGAAGGGATTTAAGAAGCGATTTAAGGTGGGACGTATCTACAAGTTTTTTCGTAGGCTCTGGTAATTCTAGTATTAAGTGTGGTATTTGAATGAATTTTAACACAGCAGTAAAGTTGTGAAAGTGTGCATGCGTGAGCTCTCTAGTAGGGTTCAGTCTCCAAAAATTAATTCCTGGATGAATATTACATAAACCTATCTATACATTTATATATAATATATATAAAAATTATATGTAGGATAATGAAATGTCTTGGGATGATAAACGACATGTCTACAATTTAAAGGTATATACAGCAAATGCACATTTTTAAAATAAATTTATATATTGTTAAAAGAAATAATTTAAATTCAAACCTTGACTTTTTGTCATGATTCCTTTAAGGCAGTTGCCGAATAAGTTCCTGGCTAATTCATTTAGCAATTATAATTCTTTATTTTTTGACAATCAGAAAGTGTTATGATTTTAACTGTAGTATTTCAAAACCTCATAAAAACTGCATTTTTCCCTTCATTCTCTATTAACTTCAGGGACTTATTTAATGAATGAGGGGGATCAGTAAATGAAGGCATTTGAACATGAAGGCCAGCACATATTGTTGGTGGAGTCTGTAATTAACAATAACGTTTTTGTAGTGGATGCCCATAGAGGTTGATTTTTTTGTTAATTTCTTCAAGGCAAATTGGAACTCTGTAGTTTGCTGTTGGGGTATTTGAAGCTTGATTTCATTATTATGCCAAAGTTGTTTTTTTATTATCTGTTTTGTTTTTTTCCTTAATTTTTGCTTATCTGACCATCAAAATCTATCTTTTAAAAGGAAAAAGGTCGTTGGGAACATTTGCAAGTTTAGTCATTTAATTTTCTCTTAACATAAATGTTTGCAATTGTGTGTAAATACTGATGAAGACAGTAGCCACTGGCTGAAATAGTAAAAAATGCTGTTTGGGTATTGAAAATAAAATGATGTTGTTTTGATTGATTAAATGATTAGTACATGATGAAGTATACATTTTTTAGTAATATCAGATTAATTTTTGTTTATTTCTGACTGCATATTCACCTCTCATTCCTACATTGCTTAACCTGTATCATATCACTGTCTCATGTTTGTATTTTTCAATTTAAATAAATATATTCTTGAATAGCACTCTTCACTGAGTACTCTGTTTATGCGTGTTTACAACTATAATATGATAGTAGTACCTGTTTGTTTTACATACAAGTTCTAATAAACTTTTGGCAGATTTGTATATGAATATGACACTATAAAGAGTGGTCTCCTACAACATGTTGACTGCAGCACCATTTATTACCAGGATGCTGCGGTACAGGTCTATGCATATATGATAAATGTTGAACTTCATGTAAATGTAAAGAAATGTGAAGCAACAGTTGTATCAACAACAGTAACTCTGTCAAAACTTTAAAGAAAATGTTAATTGCTTTATTTTCACCTGCAGCATGACTAAAAGTCTCCTTTTGAATGAGTGTCCATGGCACCAGACAGAGTACAGGCTTAGAAGCACATGTGCAGCAAATGTAACACGTTTTTTTTTGCACTATCTACACAGCACATTTAGTAGCTGGTGACTGTTTGCAGTCAGTGGGCATCAGAATGATCATGTATTGCTACCCTGCCAGTCGGGACAAGTCAGACTCCTTGTGATGAAGAAACATCTTGAGGGCAACTACCTGCATTAGTACCAGAGCCGATAGGTTCCATGTCATCCAAATGATTGGCACTATCTAGTATTGCCTTAGTATTTCCTAATTTTATTTTTATATTTTGTCTTTTTTCTTTTTCTTCATCCTGTAAAGCACATTGAGCTACATCATTTGTATGAGAATGTTCTATATAAAGAAATATTGTTGTTGTTATCTCAATCACTGTATCATTAAAATATTCACCTTGTAACAAATGTAGTTGTTTGAAACATCCGTAGCTTTATACCTTTTTTGTGACAACATAACCACAGACTGAAATAAATGGTTGACTATTCACTAGATGGCAGCACTGTAGTAGATAGCTAAGAGGTTGTAGTGAAGATTGCCAGCAAGCTGGCTACATCTATAGTAGCCCTTTACTGAGATACAAGTTTTCTCGTATGTCGTTTTGTTGACATGCTCAATGAGATATGAATTAACTTGTACCTCACATTCAAAAGAGTTAATATCCTTGTATCTAATTTAGTCCATGATCAGCCCCGGGGTTTTTATATCTAGAATTAGGAGAAATTAGAGTAAAATTAAAAATGATTTAAGTACTGTATATCTAAAGCAAACTGCAGTCACATGCAGAAGTTTACATTAAGCTGCATCTATAGTAAAGAAACAAAGTATACAACAGGTTGCATGTATTCTACTTTGCATGCATTATGACATAACTGTAGTTGGCATCAGATTAGTTTCTTCTTTCCAATTTTAATGCTGAAAGATACACTGCAAAATATTAAACACAACTACCACGGTAAAACAAGCATATGCTACAAGCAATGCTTTCAAACAGGGCTTGAAAGATGTTGGATGTACAACCCCAATACCACAAAATTTGGGGCACTATGTAAAGTGTTAATAAAACAGAATGCAATTATTTGCAAATCTAATAAACCCATATTTTATTTACAATAGAACATAGAAAACATCAAATGTTTAAACTGAGAAAATGTGCCATTTTAAGAAAAGAATTAGGTCATTTTTGAATTTGATGCCATGTTGGGACAGGGCCATATTTACCACTGTGTAGCATCCCCTCTTCTTTTAACAACAGTTTCTAAACATCTGAAAACTGAGGAGACCAGTTGCCGGACTTTTGGGAGAGGAATGTTGTCCCATTCTTGTCTGCTCAACAGTCCAGCGTCATTTTTGTCATACTTTTTGTTTCATGTTTTCAGTTGGTGAAAGGTCTGGACTGCAGGCAGGTCAATTCAGCACCTGGACTCTCCTACTACAAAGCCATGCTGTTGTACTGTAATAGATGCAGCATGCGGTTTGCATTGTCTTGCTGAAATATGCTAGGTCTTCCCTGAAAAAGATGTCGTCTGGATGGGAGCATACGTTGCTCTAAAACCTATATATACAGTACAGGCCAAAAGTTTGGACACACCTCCTCATTCAATGTGTTTTCTTTATTTTCATGACTGAAGGCATCAAAACTATGAATGAGCACATGTGGAGTTATGTACTTAACAAAAAAGGTGGAATAACTGAAAACATGTTTTATATTCTAGTTTCTTCAAAATAGCCACCCTTTGCTCTGATTACTGCTTTGCACACTCTTGGCATTCTCTCGATGAGCTTCAACAGGTAGTCACCTGAAATGGTTTTCACTTCACAGGTGTGCCTTATCAGGGTTATTTAGTGGAATTTCTTGCTTTATCAATGGGGTTGTGACCAGCAGTTGTGTTGTGCAGAAGTCAGGTTAGTTGGACGATCATTTATTTTTCAACAGGACAATGACCCCAAACACACCTCCAGGCTGTGTAAGGGCTATTTGACCAAGTAGGAGAGTGATGGAGTGCTGTAAATGGTCATGAAAATAAAGGAAATACATTGAATGAGGAGGTGTGTCCAAACTTTTGGCCTGTACTGTTTACCTTTTAGCACTGGTGGTGCCTTTCCAGATGTGCAAGCTGCACATTCCTTAGGCAGTAATGCACCCCCACACCATCATAGATGCAGGCTTTTGAAATGAGCACCGATAACAAGCTGAATGGTCCCTGTCTTCTTTAGTCCAGAGGATGCGGTGTCCATGTTTTTCAAAAAGAACATCAAATTTCAATTTGTCTGACCACAGAACAGTTTTCCATTTTAAATGAAGTTTGGCCCAAAAAAGACAATGGATCATGTTGACATAATGCTTCTTCTTTGCATGATAGAGCTTTAATCTGCGTTTCTGGATGACATGGTGAACTGTGTTCACAGGATGTGATTTCTGGAAGTGTTCCTTAGCCCATGCAGTGATTTCTATGAAAGAATCAAGCCTGTTTTTATTGCAGTTCAGCCTGAGGGCCTTAAGATCACGGGTATCCAATATTGATGTTGGGTCTTGTCCTATGCTCACATAGATTTCTCTGGATTCTCGAAATCTTCTGATGATATTATGTACTGTAGATGATGAGAAATTCAAAGTCTTCACAATTTTACATTGAGGAGCATTAGGCTGAAATTGTTCCACAGTTTGTAGATGTAGTTTTTTGCAGATTGGTGAACCTCTGACCATCTTTACTTCTTAGAAAGTCTGCCGCTCTAAGATGCTCTTTTTATACCCAATCATGTTGCCAATTAACCTAATTAGTTGCAAGCTGTTTCTGTTTAGTATCACTTACTTTTTACAGTAAAGGATGTTTACTTTTACAGCCTTTTATTGCCCCCGTCCCAACTTTTTTGAGATGTATTGCTGCCATTAAATTAAAAATGAGCTAATATTTTTCATGTTTTTTGTAAAATGTCTCACTTTCGACATTTGATGTGTTTTCTATGTTCTATTGTGAATAAAAATTGAGTTTATCATATTTGCAAATCATTACATTCTATTTTTATTTACATTTTACACAGCGTCCCATTTTTTTTTGGAATTGGGGTTGTAAAATTCTAAACATTTAAATTTCATGACAGAAAGTAGTATCAGAAGTAGAATTAAAATACGGAACTTTCTTTATTGGAAAATGGGGCTTAGGTTTCTGAGATATGCCTTACTCCTGTTTCCATTCCACTTGTTCTGTGACTCTCCCAATTCCTGAAAGAGAATTAGTACTTGCAATAGAAAGGATTGGTGTATAAGTACAGTATTAGTACAGGCTGAACACCTAATAGCAGTATTTCAGTTATAAGGTGCATTTAAATTATATGATATGCTAGTTATTATTTTTTATTCTTGGGTTATAGAAAATTAAAGCGATAATGTAACATCAGTAATTATGTATATGATGCTACCTTTACAGAGTAAATATTTTTAAGTTTTAAAGGACTCCAACTTTGAAAGCTGTAAAACGTAGTACACTATACAACTGAAAACAAGAATATGCCTCCCTATTAATAGAATATATTAATAAATAGGGTAATATTTATTACATTTAGAAACAGTCTGTACATAACTTTAGCTAAGCAGTTTAGAACAAGTTAAAGGTTTGGTATTTTAAGAAAACCATCCTTATGAAATTATTTCATATAGTATCACTGAGCCAAAAAGTAGAATACATTACGTATGAAGTAAGAGTGAGTGAATACAGTCGGTGTAAGTAAAAGCAGTACTTAGCAGAAGATGTTAAAAGGGCAAAAACATTTGTGCTTTACTACATGCATTTGCATTAGCAGTATCAATGTCTTCAAAGGATGTTACCTTTTACTACTGAAGGGAGTTTCAAGAATGAAAGAACTAGATGTCCTTGAGCAAATGAAACACCTGAGAGTGCATACCAGAAATTGATTTCTTTGTGCTCAAATATTGTGAGCATTCCTTTTTTGTGTTATATTCCATCTTCAGATTGTTTCCTTTAACGTATAAGCACAGGAGCTTTGAACGTTTACTTTTTAACCTCTCATGCATGTGTTGAGTTGATCTTTTACACAAGCAAAGCACGGTACAGAAGCGGTCAAGGTTTTCCAATCAGTCATCACCTCTATAGTGGGAAATATAATTGTAATATTAGAACTTCTAATTATAAAACCAACTATTCATACCAATGTTATTTTTCAGTCTCAAAGGCATATATGAACCCAGAATGAACATGAATGAATATTAATTTGCATTTTGTTATTGAGCAAACTATTGGAGCCTATGATGATAGCATAAAAGTTACAGCTGTTTCTAAGTCTTAACTATCTTCATATTGAGTTCATATTGAGTAAGATTTGTTTATGGAATGTAAATAATTTGTTCTTAAGATGCATATATGACAGTCTAATAACTGCTTTATTTAAAGAAATGACTCATTCAGTTCCAGCTCAAATGTGTAAAAGTGTACCAAGATTTCATTTAACATTTCTGCTGTAATAAATAGAAACAAACTTCCCTGACTACATAACCTTACTTTTACATCTTCAGTGCAAGCTGAATAAAATACCATTCTTAGACCTACATAATCCAATTCAGGGTCATGTGAGATACATCTTACTCTGGAAATAATTCTATATGAATATTTACTGGATTTTTTTATATACTCACACACTGTAAAATTTGGCACAGAAATTAGAGTATAGTAAACACAAAAATTTAAATGTATAATATATTTAAGTCCTTATTTTATTTAAGCACTTATCCTACTCTGTGGTTCTGCAACTTTATTATTAAATTATTTATTATTAAAATTATTATTACTATTATTATTAAATGTATTATTTTTAAAGTTTATTGTAATTTCACCACCAATATTGTTTAAGCACTGCTTAAGCACTGAATTGCACTCAGCCTTAGATAAAGTCTTACATATACTATAACAACTCCACCAATATAAAATGACACCCTGAATGCTGATGCCAATGATTCAGTGGGAAAATTGGCAGTACCAAATGGAAGGTAAGCATGATTGGAAGGTTAAGAGACAATTGTGGTGAAATGCCAATAGGTGTTGTCCATTAGCATAGTGAATAGTCGGCATGGATGGGCATAACCTAATGTAAAGTGGGATCGACTGATGGGTGATCAGACAATAGTGGCAAAATGCCATTAGGTGCTGTCCAAGAACATAAGCAGGAGTGTCTAAGTATCTTATCTGTGTTAAGTTTTGTATAAAAATGTCTCCATGTCCAGAGATAGCGTCTTTCTCCGCAGACTCAGCAAGGTTTTGTTATCTTTTAATTAAGTCTGACTGAAGCCAGAAGGTTTTGGGCTTTGCGTGAATTTCTGGTTTGAAAGAATATTCTGTGACAATAGTAACAGCATTGGGCTCACGACTGCAGTCAATCCTTGATCGCTGGACCTACACACAAACTCTGTTGCTCGGGGTACATGTAGAATTGACAATTCACCCTAAAGTACAACACTGGAATGGAGGCAGCACAGTGGATAACATGCAAGCTGTACATATAAAATACCTAGGTGTGAAATCTGAACCCAGAACATTCAGAGGCAAAGAGGCCCCATTTGTGAGGCAATGCCTCTACCCATATGTTGTACTCTTCCACTGAGATATTGCTGTTTAAATGTAAATTTTAGATATCAAGAAAACTATGTAATGTTTGAAAGAAACTGAAAAAAAACACTAATAAATTACAACAGTGGATACTACATGTGCATTCATGATGGTTTTGTCATATCTATTGCCGTGTTACCAATATATAAGAAAAAGGTTAATTCAGGTATGCATTTTAAAAATGTCAGATGATCAAAATAATCTCTTGATTAATCAATGGTTGAAAACAAATTTAATATTTTATGTAATCAATGTATTTTTTAAATTTATATTTCTCAAACATCCTAAATTCAGTAGTTGTAACGTTTTTTGTAATCTGACTCATCTTTTAAGAAAAAGTAAATCACAGAAAGAGTGCACAGTAATAACGGCACAACCCACAGTGTTAATACGAAGACATGTTTAGTGGTCCTACAGACCTTCAATTGGCAAATCAATTCCTTCACACTTAGATCCCACCATGTTGCAGTGTATGTTAGTGTGTTACCAACCTCTATATAACAAATGTATAGAGTCTTCCAAATAAGATTACAAAAAAATGGGTTACTTATAAAGTAACTGTTTGAATGCAAATAAAAAATCTAAGTACATTCCTATCTATGAATTTATTTCACAGTTTGATTATTAAGAAAAAATTCTCCCGTGGTCTAACCTAAAATTACGTTACATTTACAAAGTTTGATATAGTTAATGGATAGTAAGTTTAATCAAAAACGAAGCCCATGATTCTGGGCTCCTTGAAAGGTCAGATTTTGGGTAAGACAAAATCCTCTGTAAAGTGAGATAACTGATTTATTAATTATTACTCTTTATTTCTTCTCTAGTTGTTGTTTTCTAATGTATTTAGACCTGGGACCTCATGTATAAACGGTGCGTATGCACAAAAATGTTGCATACTCCCGTTTCCACACTCAAATTGCGATGTATAAAACCTAAACTTGGCATCTAAAATTTGTATTATTATGCTGTATAACGGATTTGTTCTGTTCTGTGTATTGTATTGTATTGACCCCCTTCTTTTGACACCCACTGCACGCCCAACCTACCTGGAAAGGGGTCTCTCTTTGAACTGCCTTCCCAAGGTTTCTTCCATTTTTCCCTACAAGGTTTTTTGGGAGTTTTTCCTTGTCTTCTCAGAGAGTCAAGGCTGGGGGGCTGTCAAGAGGCAGGGCCTGTTAAAGCCCATTGCGGCACTTCCTGTGTGATTTTGGGCTATACAAAAATAAACTGTATTGTATTGTATTGTATAAAGCCATGCACATTTTCACGCTAGCTCAAACCCTGGCATACGCAAGTTCTCCGCTCGGTTTTGCAAACTGGCAGCACCCAGCGTCAAAGCAGTGCTACTATTCCTATTTGGTTTCCCTTTCTTTTTTAGATCCACATCCCTGATGCGGCTTTATCATATACACTCAAATTAACCACATATAGTTTATTAGTTTAAAGTATCTGATTGTAATTAACCTGTAACAATATAATGGTCCATGGAACAGCCAAACTATTCCAAATACCATAGCTGCTTTAGCGTTGTTACTCTCAGTGCACCTTCTTCTTCTTCTTTCAGCTGCTCCCGTTAGGGGTCGCCACAGCGGATCATCTTTTTCTATATTACTCTCACTGTACCACTCGAAGTATTTATATCACTGTATCTGAGTGGGGAATCACAGCTCTACAGCAGCTGATCTGAAAGAGAATTATTGGTATACAGCATCTAGTACACGCTGCCTCAGCCATGCTGCCTATTTGAACTGTTCTCATACTGCAAATGCTTCAGAGCCTTTCCTGTACGGACTTCGCGGTTCAGAAACAGTTTCATCCCAAGAACTATAAAGGCAATCAATCAGTTCCTCAAGTGCTCCTTGTAGAACTGTTTGTACTTATGAGTACAATCACCTCACTATAAACTTGTGATACAGTTATAATATTGCACAACCTGACCACTTTATAAAGCGCGTATTTACATATGATGACGATATAATTTTTAAGATGAAATGCAGCAAAATATGTTTATTACATTATACAGATAAAATGTTAACTTCATTTAAATAATCTATATTGTTAATAATTAAACATGTGAGGACACGGTGTTGCAGCGCTAGCAAGGTGCTGGCAGTTCAGGGATTGTTCCTGCCTTGAGCTGTATTCTTGCTGGGGCTGGCGCAACACTGGAAGTATAGATGGGTAGAATAATTAAACATGTACTACAAAGATATTTCACTGTTCCTTAAAAGTTTTAAAGAATCGGCGTTCTCAGCTTACAGATTGCTTTACATCTATTACAGAGCTGATTGTGTGGCAATTGGGTATTTGGAGAAAGAAAAGGAAGAAACAGGAATTAGGGGTTAGTACGTTTGAAAGAGAGTACTGCTGCAATAAATTATTTCATTGAAGGTAACACACGGTGCAGCAAGCATCTTACGTGAGGCAGCTCGTCACTATCACTGAGCCACCGTGTTCCATGTTTAATACATGCTTTAATTCCTATCATCGTGAAAATGATATCAAGTATACATCTCAGCATTTAAATTATTCAGAGAGCTGTAATCTCATGAATGTAATGGATTCTGTGTCCTGTCGGAGGAAGAGAAAGCCCGTATAAGAAGTGATTCACACACATAGAGCACATAGAAGAACACATACAAAACAAAGCATTTAACGTGCTAGTTTAGTTACGATGGGATTTGAGAAACTAGTAAATTAAATGATTTTAAGATGGAGTTTATGATGTTCTACTTTTATGACAAAATAAACTACATGACTAAAGTGTAAATTTCGAAATTAAAGTTGACATTTTGAGCTTTTTTCCCACTGTGTCCCTATTTTTTTTTCTTTTTCTCTGTACCCTAATAAGCTTTGATATGACACTCAGATAGTGGGCTATGACTCGCGTTTTCATGGCGAAAAACTTCTTTTTTATTTCGGGCACTGTGCGACGTTGAACTTGAGCTTTCGAGTTTCTCCAACACTCTATGTCACTCGATCAACTTCCTTTTGTTGTTTATATCACTGTTTAAACCAACAAATAATAAGTTTTTCCTTGCCTCCACTTGGTATTCGCTGAAATTCTTCTATTTCCCCCCGTGCTTTTGCCATTGCCTTTACACTGTACGCTGAGCTTTATATTTATATTGATTTGCATATTCAAACAGACTTAATTCTGAGAGGAGTTTGGGGAGTGGCAGTAGGCGTGTGCACGTGCGTTACTTTTCACGCAGACCGGGATTTATGTAGCGGAAGAACGTGGAAGTTGGCAAACGCACATATTCATGCATCTGGATTTTTTTATGTATACGAACATTTCCACTTTTGTCCGTACACCATGTTTTAGTGTGAATTTTATGCACGGCATTATGCATGAGGCCCCCGATGATTTAGTGCTGACATATAATTGTTGGTTGTGTTATTGGGTTTTTAGGTTTATAAGGTCCTTATATAGAGTACAGTGAAATTCTTTTTTTTATTACTTTTATTTTATTTGAAGAAAATAACAGTACATACAATAAAATCAATCTTCTATAACAAATGACTTAATAAAACTAGGAAAACAAGAATGAAAAAAAAAATACATATCATAAAGTTAAAAAAGGAAATCAACAAAGTACAGTGCAATTCTTCTTGCATGTGATAAACAACATGCCAAAATTTCAGAACATACAGTTTTTGTCATATAGGAAGCATTTTTCATAAGGCTGAGCAAGTTACAATAAATATTAATTCAGATTTATTTCACATTTGACTATTTGTAAGGGTTTACAAAGAGATTATTATTTACAAAAACTGGTATCAGCATCTAATACACTGAAAAAAAATGTCCCCACTGCAGCTGAAACCAGCTCAGGTGTTTATCTATTTGACAAAAGTAAAGTAGATAAAACAATACATCATAATGATAATTGTGCTATATACCAATGATTTATCATATATCAAGTAGGTCTTTGTAGTTAAGGCAGGTGTCTGTTATAATTGCTGCATGCAATTTGTGCTATAGCTGTTTCTTCATAGGATTATGAGCAGACATAGCTGATGGCTATAATGTTATTGTTTGTACCTCTAGAGAATTGTGCAGGAACACTTCCTTGTCAGCTGCAGCACTGGATGTTAAGAGTTCAGATTGTGAGAATCAGCAACTGCAGTGCTCTGCATTGTGCAATCTCAATTTCCAACACTGCATCATACATTTAGCCTTAGTGAGGACAACCTCAGTTCACTCAAGCTAGTACAGGGAAGGCAGCCAAACAATGATCATGTTACTTTCCAATCCATGTTCTTGTGGGCGAGTTATTATGGGGCTTTATTGTATTTGTGTTTAAATATTGAATACTGTACAAGCCATTTTTTGCAGAGCTGCATTTTAGTTTTACTTCTAATAGATTACATAATTATGTATTCTTTTTTGTGGATTTGTAACCATTATTAACTTCTACTTTTCTCTCCTTTCTTTTCAGGTGTTTTGTGCTGCCACCACCACCTGATCAAGCACCATGCAGCCACCTGTGATGTTGGAACATAAGCAGATACTCCAGCTGTCGATGAGACCCACTGCATCAAATCTCTTTGGATAAACTTTGAAAAGCAAGGAGGAATGACTTAAATATATTTATGTTTGGTAGAATGTCCAGTGGGGGTGGGAGGGTCTTTTGTCCTTGGAACTCATGCAGATTTTGTCCCCTGATAGTTTTTTTTTTACTGTTTTCCCATGCCATCTTACCATAACATTAGACTTACCATTAGAGATTTAAAAATAAATCTATAAAAAAGGACTCTGATTGTTCTATTACCTGTTTGACTATGTTGTGTAAGTGTGTAATGGTTTATTCCTATCTGTTATTTTTGCTATGTCATTTATTCATTCTTTTTTATCTATTTATAATTCTTTTTATTTTCTTGTTATTTTTAGTCATCTTGTAAAGCACTTTGAGCTACATTATTTTATCAAATTGTGGTTTAGAAATAAATATTGTTGTTGATTATAAACTAATGTTTTATTTCCCCAATTGCCAGCTGTTCATGTCAATCCCAAATTATTGTTGTGTAAGTTATGCAGAATGTGCTGTCTATCTGTTTGATGTCCTCTAAATACATTTAAGTATCAGTATTTGGATAAATAACACACTTTTAGTCAACGTGTCTACAAATTGGTCCTAGCAATCAGCAGGGGTTTAGTGATGATTGTCCAATGTCTTGCTAGGCCTAGGGGCCTGTGAATTTGGGTTCTATCCCTGTAAGTAATAGTAGTAGTAGTAGTGTCACATATACAGAGTAATTACTCGCATTTCCAGGTTAAGTGCTTAGTGCTACTGCTACATGGATACAGTGTTCTGGTTTGAATCCTGTTCCCAGTCGTTGTCCATATGGGGCTTCCCTTTTCACACATTACATGTGAAGTATTTTCTCGAGATACACCACTTTTTTCCCATTTCCCAAATGAAGTGTAGTGTAAGTGAACTGGCTACTTGAAACTAGCCCAAATCTAAGTGTGAGTGTCTATGAGTAAACCCTGGCAATCTATCTCTATCACTATCTTTAGATCTGTTTTTCTGCTTTGTGTCCAGTGCTACTTAAATAGCCTACAGCCCCATGTCATCCTGAATTTGATTACGTGGGTTGAGAATAAACAAATTAATCAATAAATTGATTAAATCTTTACAGAGGGACTTGGACAGCATACAGGCTTGGGCAGATTTGTGGCAGATGAAATTTAATGTATATGCGTTTAATTATCATTATAATTCATGATGGCTCTGAAATCTGTACTAACTCCTACTTTCTCTGCTTTCTTTTTCCGGTTTTCTGTTGTGGAGATCTGTGCCACCACTACCTGATCAAAACACCATGATGTCCCTACATTAGTAGATTAAAGGCCAGCAGTCATCATCAAGTTCTTCCATGTGAACCCTGAATACCATGAGGACTGATTGAGGTCATTTATGTTAGGTAGAATGCCTGGAGGTGGCTGGGTGGTCTCGTTCGCCTCAGAACCCCTGCAGATTTAATTTTTTTTCTTTAGCCGTCTGGAGTTTTTTTTGTTTTTTCTGTCATCCCTGGCCATCGGACCTTACTTTTATCCTATGTTAATTAGTATCGCCTAATTTTATTTTTATATTTTGTCATTTTTCTCTTTATTCACCCTGTAAAGCACTTTGAGCTACATCATTTATTTGAAAATGTGCTATATAAATAATTATTGTTTTTGTTGTTGTTGTAAGAAAATGTAAAGTAGTACATGTAGGAAGTAAATATATTAGGTTTGAATATACAATTGGGAGTCTGAAAATCAAAAATACACCTTATGAGAAGGATTTAGAAGTCATAGTGGACTCTAAACTATCAACTTCCAGGCAGTGTTCAGAAGCCATTAAGAATACTAATAGAGTGTTAGGTTATATAGCACGATGTGCAGAGTTCAAGTCCAAGGAGGTTATGCTGAAGCTTTATAATGCACTGGTGAGGCACTCATCTGGAGTACTTTGTGCAGTTTTGGTCTCCAGGCTACAAAAAAGGACATAGCAGTGCTGGAAAAATTCCATAGAAGAGCGACTAGGTTGATGACAGGGCTACAGGGGATGAATTATAAAGAAATATTAAAAGAGCTAAGCTTTTTCAGTTAAGGTAAAAGAAGATTAAGTGGTGACATGATTGAAGTGTTTGAAATTATTAGGGAATTAATACAGTCGATCAAAACTGTTATTTTACAGTAAGTTCATCAAGAACATGTAGACACAGTTAGAAACTTCTCACAAACATTAGGAAGTTTTTCTTTACACAGAGAGAACCATAGACGCTTGAAATAAGCTACCAAGTAGAGTGGTAGACAGTAAGACTTTAGGGGCATTCAAAGCTGGACTTGATGTTTTTTAGAAGAATTAAGTGGATCGGACTGGTGAGCTTTGTTGGGCTGAATGGCCTGTTCTTGTCTATATTGTTTTAATGTTCATTTTACAGAGAAAATAAGCTGTATATGAAGCATATATTGTAGTAAATAGGAACTGTAACCACATCACAAAGATAGGTAAGCTTACGTGGATTGTCGACTGTATATTGGTTTAGTAGGAGTATAATCTGCAGTGGACTTTTGCTCAATTCAGGGTTGGCTCCCTCTTTAAAATCAGTGTTGCTGACATATAATTCATGTAATCCAATACAACTTTTATTTTATATAGTGTCTTTTTATGGAATGAATTACCACCAGGCATTTTACAAGTGGAGATACCATAACTGTGCACATTTACATTTTACAGTTCTAACGCAAGTTAAATGACTTGCATATAGCCACACGGTTGGTAAAAGATGAGAGCTGACACATAAAGTTTATGGGATATAGACCCATTATTATCCTACCATGCCACACTGCTTATAAAATTAACTTAAAAATTAGTTATGTACGTTCCTGGATATGGAACAGCAATGTTTGCTATATTGTACTCTAGATGCCAGGCTGCACACATACACAATTACTATTAACTAATAACGTCATATTTTTAAACATATGTAACCTTTAGCATATAATATACTCCGATGAAAAATTAATTCATGTGAAATGTGCAATTTTACCTAAATTGTTTTATCATTTATATGAATATTAAATTGCCATTTTAATTTAGGTAAGTGGCTATATGAAAGAAAAAGTGGAAAGTGTTTTCATTGTGAAAGGTGCTGTACAAACATTCGTCAATCATTGATAGAATACCAGTCAATCATAAAGTAAATATGAGGGCAAACAAGTTGGTTTAATTTGTAATTTGAATTTGTCTGTGTCTTTGTAAATTGTACAAATACACCTGCTAACTCGCATCAGTAAAGGTGATCAGGCATTTCATGTATGTGTTATAGCAGGTCCGTGGCTTAACACTCCAGAGCCCATTTACCATAGATCCCGGAATATAAGATGACCCCCTTTTCTACCTACTAAATTACATGTATTTGCCGATGACCGGTATTTAAGCCGACCCCCTTCTCCAAGCAAAATTTTCTAAATTTCCTTAAAAGTGTCTCTTCAGGTATATTTATCATGTTTATCGGCGAGAATTTGAGACTGCTGGCATTTTTGATGGAAACCAGGAAGTGATTGCGGAGAAGTTTGGTAAAATGAAACCTTTGTGTTGAAACTATATATGCAAATACGGTACATCGGCGGGAGGATTTCCGGAGACTAGTTATAAATTTGATTAACTTAAATACGTAATACAGCGGACCCTTGACTTACGAACTTAATTCGTTCACGAGGGCTGGTTGTAACTCAAGTTGGTTGTAAGTCAAGACTATTTTTCCCATAAGAAATAATGGAAATATGCATTCCGAACCTCCCACTGCAACACTTACTTAACCTTTTCATAATAAAAAAGGGTTGTATAATGTGCATAATTTACCAAAACACCAATAATTTTTCTAATGTACTAACCAAAAAGTTATAAAAAGTGACTAGCCTACCAGAAGCTCAGGGCTCTCCTTTTCAGTGCATTTTTATGTTGTTTTTGTACTATTTTTTTTTTTTTGCGCACGATCGGTTCGGCGAACATCTGCTACACCCGTCAGAACCTTATAGACATCGGTGTCCAGAGCCAGACATCTGTTTCGAGTGTTTTTCATCACACGCACAACATCCCAGACAACACAGCGAGACCAGCGGGCTCTCCGTGGATTGTTGTCGGTTCTAGGAGACGACGCAGACGGAGGAGAGAAAGGAAGCAGAAGCGGGGCCGCAGATCCGGTGTTATGCTAAGGCTAAAGAAATAAATACAAGCCCTATACAGAACTTTTTTTTTTGCAACTTCTTTGCATCTTTTCACACCATTTGTTTATTTACTTGTTATGTTCTACACATATGTCTGCACTGAAGGAGCTGCTTTTAATCTCATTGTACATGTATGTAGTGCCAATAAAAGGCATTCTATTCTATTCTATTCTATTCTAGAAACAACAATTTCATACTGTACTCACCATTTAATTTGACATCTTTGGGCTGCAGGAAGGGAGGAGGAGGAGAATGAAACGGAAGGTGGTTATTATTTAGAAGGAGCCTCCTTATGCAAATCTTTTCTTTGTAAAATTGTCGAGATGGTGGATTTCGACATGCTGTACATATTAGCGAGATCGGTCACACGAACAGCACTCTCATATTTCCACACAATTTCCATCTTCGTTTCGATTGTGATCACTTTCGTTACGTTCTCTTCCTTCCTTAGCAATTATGTGTCTTGCTTGCATGGTCTTAGTGAATTATATATATAGGTAAATCACTGCAATGACCGAAATTACATCCACAAACACATGTATCTGGGCTCCGACTGACGCTTACTAACGCTCTCGGTTGTTTGTTTACAATCGCGCAAGCGGATACACGTGACCGCATTCGGGTCGTAACGCAAGATGTTGGTCGTAAATCAGAACAACGGTATTTTATTTTAAACTTCCCGATAATTTATTATACATTTTATTAATAAAATCAACAACTAAAACACTTTTTTGAATAAATTCTTTATTTAATTTAAAGTACCGGCATGCAAAGTTACTTCTTCATCTGAAAGATGGCACTGTGGTTTCATCATTAATTACTTCCGTATTCATCGGCAAAACCGGCATTGCGCTGGAAATCTTGAATTTGAAACGATACTCGTTGTATAAGCCGACCTCCAAACTCCAAGCCAAAAATCTAGGACGAAATTTTCGGCTTATATTCCGGAATTTACAGTAATAAATAAATAATTGACTGGACTGCTCAATCTCCGTGGGTGTGTTTGCTCGCACAGCTGTGGGAGGTTGGTGAGGTAATTGAGGTGAGACGCACCTGCACGTGAGGATGACGTCTGTCTCAATTGCTTCATCTGGCTTTCTGTAGTGTGTGATTGAAGTGCTGCTCCCAAAGAAACAGGGAAAAGGGAAACAAGACAGAAAGGGAAAAAAGAGAGGTTAAAGGAAAGGATTGAAAGGAAGGCAGGGACATGTGAGTGAGAGATGGTGCAAGATGGGAAGAAGCAGGCAGATGGGATTGAACCCCAAGGATGGAGCAAGTGACCAGCTCTCAAGTGGGGCCTGAAGGTTGCTCCTGGTGAGCTTGGGAGCAGGAGCAATCAAAGCACTCTGAAAGGACTTCCCCACAGTTCCGGAGATGGCAGAGGGAGTTCAAGGGAGTGGAGGCATGGTGATGCCCCATGGATTACCGTGGGCTGGATGGCAGAGGGCACAAGTCGGAATTGAAGATTGTCTCTGCCTGTTGGTTCACGTCTCTTTTATTTTAATATCATTAAGGTCTGCAGTGGCCATTAACTTGACTCTCTATATGACTTTGCCACTGTTCTTTCAAAATGCTAAAGATTGTCATAGATATGTAATCTCCCATTGTGATGGTGCAGGTCAGCTCCTTGCTCCCTCTTTGCTTTTGGGAGCCTCTTGAACCTGACACCGTCAGTACCGTAACCGAGATGAGCGTGGCAGATGAGGACAAAACACACCAAGCAAAGGGCTGGTGAAAAGTGCAAGTGCTTTTATTATAAAAAAAAACAATTCCAAATAGTGTCACAAAGTGCAGTGCTCAAAAATTTATAAATAAATAATCCATAAAAAAAGTGTTCATGTGGAGGTTAAAATCAATAAATAGCAAATCAGTTAAAAACGAGGTTAAAACAATGCAGTGCAGAAAACTCATTAAAAATCCACACAAGCCCTGGTGCCTTCCTTTAAAACTGATGCCTCTCTGGCTTATCCTATTTGGACCTCGAAGCCCAGAGAGATGACGAACAGCAGGTGCAGACTCCCATCTCATCCGGCCCATTTCCCCAGCCGCCAATCCCATAGTGTCTATGGGCAACCACCGAGCCCTGCTCTGTCTGAACTGCTGCCAATCCAAGCTCCTCCTGGTACAGGAGCTCTGTACTCCCACTGCTGCCATCTCAAAGGATCCTCCCAGCGAAAGCACCTCCACAGCATAATGGTCACTCCTGCTCCCAAAGACGCTTAACAGGAGTGACCCACAGCCCCCTCCTGAGCGATGGCCACTCGTCATTCCTTGGGGCTTTACTCCCGTCCACATACTTCCACTCTGTTTTCCTTTCTCCTTCCTACTTCTTCTCCCGTCTTTCAAACTCAACTCTCCTTTCTTGATTCTTACTGTTTTTTCCTCTCAATTTTGCACTCCCCTTTACTGGCTGGGGAGCTATTGCAGGTGCGATCCCTGCATTGCCACCCCAGGCAGATAATAAGGTAATCAGACTACACAGACAGCTGACCACCTCCCACCAACCCAGAGACAGGGTGTCTTCAGCAGACCGCTCGTACATGCTACCATTCCCCAGCGCGAGCATGTTCATTATTTATTTATTAATTAAAACAGCCACTCTTTGAGCCGCAGACCCACTATACCAGACCCATTAACATTGTTTGCTGGTTTTATGAACTAAATCCAGTCAAATTGGCTGCTTAACTAATAATGCAGTAGACAATCATATTAAAATCCTGGTTTATAATTAAACATCCATTTTCACTGATAGAGTTAATTTTTTTTCCTTTTGAAGTTCTTTTTTCTTATTACAGTAATCCCTCCTCGATCGCGGGGGTTGCGTTCCAGAACACCCCGCGATAGATGAAAATCCGCGAAGTAGAAACCATATGTTTGTATGGTTATTTTTTATATATTTTAAGCCCTTATAAACTCTCCCACACTGTTAACATTATTAGAGCCCTCTAGACATGAAATAACACCCTTTAGTCAAAAGTTTAAACTGTCCTCCATGACAAGACTGAGATGACAGTTCTTTCTCACAATTAAAAGAATGCAAATATATCTTCTCTTCAAAGGAGTGCACGCATCAGGAGCAGAGAATTTCAGAGAGAGAGAGCGGTCGCTAAGAAAAGCAAACAATCAAAAAATCAATATGTGCTTTTAAGTATGCCGAAGCACCGCAATAAAGCGGCATTTTTTAGAGGAGCGTCCGTATCTTCTAAGCAAACAGCCTCTGTGCAAACAGCCCCTCTGCTCACACCCCCTCCATCAGGCGCAGAGAATGTCAGAGAGGGTGAGAGAGAAAAGCAAACAATCAAGCACTCCGCGGGAAGCATATCTTATATCATTGAGGAGTTTTAGTTAATATGTAATACATGCTCTGATTGGGTAGCTTCTAAGCCATCCGCCAATAGCATCCCTTGTATGAAATCAACTGGGCAAACAAACTAAGAAGGCATGTACCATTAATTAAAAGACCCATTGTCCGCAGAAATCAGCGAACCAGCGAAAAATCCGTGATATATATTTAGATATGCTTACATTTAAAATCCGCGATAGAGTGAATCCGCGAACGTCGAAGCGTCCAGTCCCTACCTCCACTGCATCCACCTCTGCCAAAAACCATTTACCGAAACCAAATATCTGTAAAGCAGGAGATTAGCACAAAGGAGGTTTGTGAGTCTGAATGTTTCCTCTACTAACTTCAAAGTTCCTATTTCATGGAATGTTTGTTATTGTATCTATTATTTGTACATTATTAATATTTTATATTGTATTGATGATGTTACCTTGAGGCCTTTTGCACACACAATCATTTTGTATTATTTTTCATGGTCATTGCTATATTATTTACTGCTGCCATTGTAGTTACCAGTCACATATCATAGAGGTCACACAACTTATCAAGCCATCTTATCTCACCTGTAACAGATGGTGATGCACATGTCCAGGTATTGTTGTTTTGCATTAAAAAACAAAACATGCAACACTTTTTATTTGTCCATCGTTCTGTGACATTTTGATAGCTTTTAGACCACAAATTATGTCTGCATCGTTTTTTCCTTTTTTCCCTTGCTTCTTGGCACTTAAACCACTACAGTGTCCTTAACACTAAAAAGCAATTTACTTGTCTAATTTCCTCCTTGATTCATTTAACTAACTATGACCATTTTACCAATTACTAGACTTTTTCACAGTGAGATCACTTAAAGGAACAGTAATATTGTACATTGTGGGATATGCTATGCCACCATCTCAAGAAAAGTCTTAACATGGTGTGTTTCTAATGGTCAACACTTTGTCATCTTGAGGTCAGATTTTCGCCTTATCTAGATAATAACAATGTTATCTACTCTATCCAAATTAAACAAAAAAAGCGGAGAATGAATGATAATATATAAATAATGGGTGGCGCACAAAAGGGTGGCGATTGTCTCTGACCAGCTGGCTCAAGCTATTATACAGGCAGGTGCTGTCAGAACACGGATGGAGTGACATGTCACACTTCTTGCGAGTCACTTTCTCGAATTCACAATGTCTTCACAGAGGAATGAACTATCAGCAAAGGTTTGTGGCCGCCAAGATCACCGGACCTATGCACTTGCGAATTTTACCTGTGGGGCAATCTGTGGATTTTTCTGCGAGTATTTGACGGCAGCTGCACAAAATTGTTTCCATCTAGCTGCATCAGAAAATGTACCACGACGTCTGACACGCCTCCTTTTTACTGTGTTCTCACAGCTTGGATTGCTGCTGTCATAATCGGTTCCAGTTGGATTTGTGTTGAAGTGACATTCGGCATGTGTCACGCGATGTAAGCATACAACCGGCTTCATCGATAACTTCGCATCCAGCTTTTGAGAGTTCAAACATTCATAAACATCAAAGTGTCCACTACTCAAATCGTCACCTGTGAATCTAAGATGTTTAAGAGGCATTGACGGTTCTCCAAAGGTGTAAAATATTTGGCCATTTTGGTACACTTGAAAGCGACAACCGAACAATTCAGCAGCAGCCATCAACTCACATGCAGAACCATAGGTGAAGGGCTTAAGCATTTCAGTCTTATAGTGCTCCTGTGTAGTATAATTATCTCCTCTACCATCATCAGTCCACACTTTGAACCTGTCCCAGTCATTCAATACATAAGACACAATGTCCCTCCGGATATCAAAAGTGAGCCTTATATGTCCGTGCAATATGTAACACAGAGAATGGAAAAGGCAGGCGCCATCTCCGGGCATGGACACCACTCGGTAAGTGATAGTTCTTTGATCGATGGTGATCACCTCGATAGACATGTTAATGGGGGTACGGTTGGAACAATAAAGGAAATGGGTACCTGAACAGTAAACTAAGTCTAAAATACCTACACAATAACTATAACAATCGTAATAAACAAACAAAAAAACAGTGGTGAACCCGTGGATTAAATAAAAAGGCTGCTTCCTTGGTGAACGAAGGAAAGGAATGAAGACACCGCAGCACCTTATATGGGCAGGCAGTCAGCCAAAGAAGGGAGTCAAGAAATAACTATAATCGTAATAAACGAACAAAAAAACAGCGGAGTGCCTTATATGGGCAGGCAGTCAGCCAAAGAAAGGAATCAAGAAATAACTATAATTGTAATAAATGAACAAAAAAATAGTGGAGAAGCCGCGGATTAAATAAGGGGAATGGGTACCTGATCAGTAAACTAAGTCGAAAATACCTACACAATAACTATAACAATCGTAATAAACGAACAATAAAACAGTGGAGAACCCGTGGATTAAATAAAAAGGCTGCTTCCTTGGCGAAGCAAGGAAAAAGGATGGCCTTATATGGCGTTCGTTTATAAAACAGCGGAGAAGCCGTGTAAAGGCTGCTTCTTTGGCAAAGCAAGGAAAAAGGACGGCCTTATATGGCGTTCGTTTATAAAACAGCGGAGAAGCCGTGTAAAGCCTGCTTACTTAGCGAAGGAAGGAAAAAGGACAGCCTTATATGGCATTCATTATGAAACACAATAACTATAACAATCATAATAAACGAACAATAAAACAGCAGAGAACCCTTGGATTAAATAAAAAGGCTGCTTCCTTGACGAAGCAAGGAAAGGAAAGAAGACACCGCAGCGAAGGACGGCCTTATATGGGCAGGCAGTCAATTACGTGGGAGGCGTGCTGATTTCCGCAGTAGCTGCACTTATGAATATGCTAAGCACAGTCCTTCACCCCCGAATATTTACCTTATATGGGCAGGCACTCAATTACGTGGGAGGTGTGATGATGCGAGACTCAACTCCGCCTCACACGGCGACCGAGCTGCAGGCTATGGCCGTATACAGTATATGGACGAAAGTAGGTTCCAATTATGACCGTTACGCATAGAATTTTGAAATGAAACCTGCCTAACTTTTGAAAGTAAGCTATAAGGAATGAGCCTGCCAAATTTCAGCCTTCCACCTACACGGGAAGTTGGAGAATTCGTGATGAGTCAGTCAATCAGTCACTCAGTGAGGGCTTTGCCTTTTATTAGTGTATATATATATATATATATATATATATATATATATATATATATATATATATATATATATATATATATAAATAAACTAGCAAAATACCCACGCTTCGCAGCGGAGAAGTAGTGTGTTAAAGAAGCAATGAAAAAGAAAAGGAAACATTTTGAAAATAACGTAACATGATTGTCAATGTAATTGTTTTGTCACTGTTGTGAGTGATGAGTGTTGCTGTCATATATATATATATATATAT
>JANRMT010062792.1:22663961-22727405 GCA_026402145.1 Polypterus bichir lapradei | reverse complement strand
ATCGAGCCCGCGTGCTATTGTGGTTTTGCCTGCATGCCTCAATAAGTCACCCTCCCCTCGCTCTTACTTTTTTACCGTTCATCTAATGAATACACTGAGTATGGCTTTACCAAAACAATCATTGATTGCGAATAAAGTATTCATTATTCGAGTATGTAGATCGGGGTATATATATACATATATATATACCCGCGTATCGCAGCGGAGACGTAGTGTGTTAAAGAAGCTATGAAAAAGATTTGTTTCTTACTGCATCAATAAACAGCTCGTCTGACACACTGCATGTACGGGTTTTTTTTTTTAACACTGTCTTCCTTTAGCGGGACATTCACTTTTTCCACCGTGTGCTTTGTTTCTGCAGTAGCTGCAGTTATGAATAATATGCTTGTATGTATCAGACGCTTCATATTTTTTTGCTGCCTTTTCAATTGTGTAATTCGGTTTTTGTTCAGCGCTCTTTGGAACTGTTGCTTTTTGTCTGTGCACTGCGTCAGTTCACGTGAGCCGCTCGGTGTACATGCATCGAAGTTTCCCAGCTGTGCTGGTGCCATGTTGTGCTATGTCCATGGCTGTATCTAATGTTACCTAAGTCCCGGCAGTTAAAACTTTCTCTCGCAGTTTCGCTGAGTTTGTGCCAAACACCACCCTGACCATCTCATCTTCCTCTGCATAAGCACAGTCCTTCACCCGTGAATATTTACCCGTAGCAGTGTTTCTATTGGATTGCCGCTGACGGACGGCCTTATATGGGCAGGCACAAAATTACAAATGCTAGCGGCAGCCTGTCTATGAACTTAATTTAAAGTTTAGGTTTACATTGTGCTTTGTTTCCGAAGTAGCAGAACTCATGAATATAGTTGTATATGTCACTCGCTTGCTTCTTATTGTTTCGCTGCCTTCTCAATTATATAATGCATGTTTTCTTCAGCGCTTTTTGGGCCTCTTCCTGGTTTTCTACCTACTGCGTGATTACGTGGGAGGCGTGATGATGTCACACGAAACTCCGCCCCCACGGGTTTCACGCTCATCTCCATTACAGTAAATGGAGAAAAACAGCTTCCAGTTATGACCGTTATGCGTAGAATTTCAAAATGAAACCTGCTTAACTTTTGTAAGTAAGCTGTAAGGAATGAGCCTGCCAAATTTCAGCCTTCTACCTACACGGGAAGTTGGAGAATTAGTGATGAGTCAGTCAGTGAGTCAGTGAGTCAGTGAGTGAGGGCTTTGCCGTTTATTAGTATAGATTTCCGGTGCGCCATGGAATTTTCTAGGGGCGCCACGAAAACTTTTGTAAAATATTTAAAATTGCGTTTAAAAAGTGTTTTTGAACTTTTGGTTGATTAAAAAGATAATGTTTAAAAAAATATATTTTATGTTGGAAAAACAGATAACGGTTAATCAGATTGTTGAATAAACTAATGTATTTATTTTGAATGCAAGTTAAAATTTTCGCAGTTCACCTTTCATCATAATATCATCACCAGTGGTGTCAAAAACACATCTCGTGAGACTTAAAAAGTCTCGTTGTTAGAAGATCTCACTTACTGTACAGATAGAAGAAGGCGGAGCAAATATAGAACGAGAAAATACGAACGCTACATTTCGGCTCTTGCCGACGAGAGAGTATTGCTGTAGCTGCAGCTCTCACTACTTCATCGTCTGAGTATTACTATGGAAAAATTAACCTTATTTTCGCTCTGACACCGCTGATCAACACAGTAAACTTTGTAAACTCAGTGACCTTTTCCAGTTCTTTGTGGTGAAAAACATTTTGTTGTGACGCAAGCATTCGATACTTCCTTGTAATTTAATTCTCAACGATTATCACTCGTTTTTTATTTGCGGTAATTTAAATTAAACTTTATCTAGAAAAATTCATACATAGTTTATTCTCGTCACGACTTTATTTATGGTCAGTCCCTCAGGTGCGCCGCAACTCGAAAAAGGTTGCCTTTTACTGGTTTATAGGGATGCTCTGAAAAAATATATGATGTCTTGTATCACTTTTAAAAAAGGTCTTTATTGTTCTTTGTAATTACTCCCTACCAGATTGTTTTGTCTTGGTAGAGTATTATGTTACTCTACTTTCCCCTTTTGTATTATTAATATGTGGCCTCTGTCAGAATGCCTCAAATCCCACAGACTTACCACTGTTTATAAGGTATTATAGTATATAACTTCTCCCCACCTTCCCTCCTACATCTATACCCTCAGGCAATTAGGTATAGTAAAACATAAGCAGTAGTTAAGTTACAATTTAAACAATGTATTATTGATATTATTCATAAACAATAACAATATGCAAAGTACATTTGAATATTGGCAACCATACAACCTGATTAAATGGTGATGTGTAGTTCAGGCGGCACACAGACTTGTTAGTTACTTAAAATATCTCTAGTTAAGGCATCATTTGTGGTCAGCTTTCTTCAGAACAGGCCGTTTTGCCAGTCTCAATATGGCTGCCGAGCTGTGCTCTCCATTGTGTTGTCCTTTCAGTTCATTAATTTGGTAAGAGAGAGATATGCTCCTTCATCAGATGTTAGTAAGACAAAGAGAGTATGAAGGAGTGAGCAAATTTATAGATGTTCTGTCCAACCCCTAGAGCCAATAGGATGTCATTGTGCTTAAAGGCTTCTGATACAAGCCAGGTCCAAACAGCCATACTTCAGACCAATGGGGGAATAGAACATCTTAAAACCTGCCACCCACCAAGACCATATGTTAAGGTAAAGCTTGACATTTAGGCAGCCTGGCTTTCCTATGGGGGTTGAAAGACTTTAGTAGAGAAACACTTGCCAAACTGGTTTAAGGCAAATCCCCCAAATCCTGACGTAAAATTCAAAGAGACTCAGTCCTGGTTTGGGGGGAGGGGTTCTTAAACAAATCAAACCATTGCTGTTATTATCAATAATGTAACACTACTATTACGCTGCTTTGCCTAAGTTACAAATAAAGACATACAAAATATTTACCAAGTTATATGCAAAATCTCACATCATAACATAGATATTTAAATTGATCCAATACTGTCAATGAATAGTTTATATATATATACCTGTATATATATATATATAGAGAGAGAGAGATCTTCTCACAATGTTCAATCACAGACCAGGACCTTTTAATACAGAACATCAGTTAAACACAAAGTAAAAACAAACAAACATATCATCCATACCAAATCCTTGATGGAAAGGAAGAGTAGGTATGAAAAACTACAACATGACTTGAATCCTTGGGAAAAACAGTTTTTTTTATGGTATTCTGTGATGGTACTATTCAAAAAATTCTGGCATTAATTCTGACATCAGTCTGTGATAGTGGCATATCTTCCATATCTTCCTCCATCTGCTCTGAATTTGTTTCCCAAATTCCCTCTTATGCCTCTTACTATGAAAGGCAAACAGAATGAATAGAAGTGAAAAAGAGAGGAAGCGTTAAACAAGCCAGAAGTCGAAACAAACAATCAAGCCTATCTTTCATCTTGTCAAAAACTATAAGCCAAGACTCAAAGGGAGAGACAGGAGCCAACAGTCAGGAACCAGGAAATCTAAACAGCACTACTTTACACATGCACTAATGATTTTAGTTTAGTTATTCACAGATCAGGAGGTTGATGCATCTAACATACAGATGTCTATAGTGGCACTCTTATGTTGATAATTGCAACTGTTGTCAATTCTTGGTGACAGTGGCACAAAATCGCATCACCCAAGGACAATACAAATTAATTCTTAATAACTTAACATGAAGTTTAGATTACAAATTGTGCCACAAAAAGCATACTGGGATTTCACAATTATTTTTCAGAGGTAAAAACAATTCCATAAAAAATGTAATGCCTCGAATCATACCAGCACCTAGGAGAAATCACTTGTCTAGGAACAAAAAATTAAGGTAGCACAAATAACATTCATAAATATAAATTAAACAGTTAGAAATAATAAACAATAATCCATCCATCCATTATCCAACCCGCTATATCCTAACTACAGGGTCACGGGTGTCCGCTGGAGCCAATCCCAGCCAACACAGGGTGCAAGGCAGGAAACAAACCCCGGGGCAGGGCGCCAGCCCACCGCAGAATACACAATAATTCACTTTGAATATCTGCCATAGAGGTGTAGACCAGGCTGAAATAATGCATTCAGTTTTTTTTAAATGGAGTCTATGCTTCTTCTTATTCCTGTTCATCTTTTCCCACTATTGTGTGGGGTCGATGTACTTGATCAGCCTTCTCCAAACAGCTCGGTCCTGCATCTCCTTGCCAGTCACCCTTTTCCTTCAGATCTTCTTTTACTCTATCCATCCTCCACCACTTTGGCCTCCCTCACTTTCTCTTCTCCTGTAGATCCAATCCCATCACTCTTTTGCCCACATTCATTTTCTCCCCTCATCATGTGTCCATACCACTTCAACCTACTTTCCTAGACTTTCTTAGGTGTCTCTGCCACTTTTGTTGTATCCCCTATTGTCTCATTTCTTATTTTGTCCCTTTTTGTAACTCAGAACATCCATCTCAATTTTCTCACTTCTGCCACATCTAATGTCTTCTCTTGTGCTCCTTTAACTGCCCATGTCTTAGCTCTGTATTGTGTTTCTTAATACTTATAGCCATCAGTCAGTCATTATCCAACCTGCTATATCCTAACTACAGGGTCACGGGGGTCTGCTGGAGCCAATCTCAGCCAGCACAGGGCACAAGGCAGTAACAAATCCCGGGCAGGGCGCCAGCCCACCACAGGGCACACACACACACACCCACACACCAAGCACACACTAGGGACAATTTAGGATCGCCAGTGCACCTTACCTGCATGTCTTTGGACTGTGAGAGGAAACCGGAGCACCCGGAGGAAACCCACGCAGAAACAGGGAGAACATGCAAACTCCACGCAGGAAGGACCAGGAAGCGAACCCAGGTCTCCTTACTGTGAGGCAGCAGTGGTACCACTGTTGCCACCTCTTAATACTTATAACATATTAATAATTATTAGTTACATTTACATAGTACTTTTCTAACCTACTCAAAGCACTTTACACAGACAGTGGAGAACCAATTCAACTACAGCCACCAATGGGCCGCATCCTCCTGGATGATGCAATGGCAGCCATTTTGCATTAGTACACTCACCACAGATTAGTTATGAAGTGGTGATGGGGTGAAAGAGAGAGTTAGCCAAATAGACACAGGAGATGATTAGGGGGCAAGATTGACCAATTGGGTAATTTAGCCAGAGTATTTTGAAACACCCCTACTCTTTTTGAAAGATCCACAGAGATCTTGTAATGGCCACAGAGAATCAGTCTGACGTTTAATCTGAAGGATATGGTTGGTGTCTTGTGATCCCAGGCTTTAGTCTAATGTGTGCATGTTAAGGTTAGTAATTTAATTTAATTTAATTTAGTAAGTTTAATTATTCAAAATTTACAAGGCAAGATGAGGATAATAAGTTCAAAGCTTAACCGTAAAGTAATAATTAAACTGAATTTTGAATCATTTATTTTTATGCTATACCCATAGCCACCCAATTGTCCACCTCAACAATCAGGTAATCATATACAACTGTTTAGCTTTCTCAAAAAGTCTCCTCACCTTCATAGAGTCTCTTACTTGGTTTGCTTTCTGAATGTGTTTGAAGTCTGAATACTGCTGAATTTTCTAAGCTATTCTACATATCTGAGCACAATTTGCCTAATACGTTTGCTTATATTTAACTTAGCAGTCTATGCAGAATTTTAAACTTGCATTCTAATATAGAACAATGCATGGCATTATTAAACTATAGTAAGCATCTGTTATCTGCAGATAACAAAGAACTGCTTTATCAAATGTTGATTTTAAAATGTATTGCTGCTATTTGTGAACCCTTTTTCACAGGTATTTAATATAAAAAATGTTCCAAACGTGACTGCATCTTAAAATCAGCAAATTAAGAACCTGCGTCATTATAAGTAAGTAAATTAAATCGTCAGAATTGCTTATGAATAAGGTACACACTTCTAAAGAGTATGTCAATGAATAATTCCACCTTTCATTACATTATTTAGTTGTTATATTTTGCTTGTGTACATCTAACCATATGATGGTGTAAGCAGAGTTTAAAGGCAGTTTTGAGTGCTACTTAATATTACAGAGATGCCTGAATGTTTTAGTCACATATTTATTGGAGTCTAAACTGACTGTAGCCTCACCTTTATACACTAGGATAATCAACAGGTTCTAACAAAGGCAGTGCATTCCTTTCCACTCTGCTGAGATTGTAAAAAGGAGGGAACACACAATTATTTCACTGACTCAATGTCTTTCAAAGCAAGTTCACTAAAACTGTCAGTAGCTAGGCTGACTGGGCCTACAGGGATAAGCATAATAAGACTTCAAAATGTCCTTTAATCTAAATTTAACTGATTCAGAAAAGCAAAAAAGCCTTGCACAGAATCATAGACAATAATGTTTTAAAAGAAGGTTTTCAAGTTTTCCTTATAAATTATCAAATGATAAATGTACATGAACATTTTATAACATGTTTCACAAAAGCCTAAGTATTCTTGCTTCTAGCTACCAAGGCATTTTACTGTATTTAGATTGGGCTTCTAGACCAATTTAGTAGAAATTTCTTTGCAGAGTATTTTCCATTTTTAGAAATCATTTAAAATAAGCAATAAATATGACTTCTGTAGAAAACATTCTATCTGAACTATTTTGTAAAGTATAATGTTTCAGCTTTGTGTGTTCCGTATGCAATGGAGGATGGAACCCAAATGATTAATGCTGCACACTATTATCAAGTTTATTATATAGTCTGTTTTCATCTTCAGTTGGTGACAATTAAGTAAATGCAGAAAAACTTTGTTGTTCAAGTTAAAAAAAAAGAACTGGTGTCTTATCCTACAGTTCTATCTTTTATGTGTTGCTGCTAATCTTTTTCACCAGAATAAAGATTATGCCAAAGTGTTGGCACCACGAAGTGTAACAAATCATCAACCAAGAGTCATACAGCATCTCTTACTGGCAGTGTGGATTTCATTTGTTGCAAATAATTCTGAAAATCTATACAGAAATATTTTGGTGAGGGCTCTGATTTGCAAGTTTAAAAATTGAGTAGAATCTAAAAGAAACTTTACAGCTGCTGCCTGCCAGGATATGAAGGAGGTACTGTAGTTATATGAGTTGTGGTATACACTGACTGTAAGAGTCAGAATAACGCCAGTGCAGTGGGCAGAGCCAACAAGAGGAGTGTAAAGTTTAGTGATGCAATAATCTACAATGAAGTTAGTCACAGTAAAGCAGCGAGGATTTATTTGATGTTTTTGTTTTTTGTTGCTCTGTCTTATATTCCATTCCTTATATGCAGTATTTTGAATTCATTAAACCCAATTCATCAAACTCTACATGGTGTGTGTGCATATAAGAGTTGATTGTAAACATTTAATATTATACCTGTCACACTGTATCTAAAGATTCCCCAGTTTACTGGAGCTCGATTAACTTAAGCCTGCTGTAAAGAAGAGACACTTTTGTAGTGATAAGCCCAATTAGATGACACAAGTCTCCGTTGGTCTGCACTGTTTGTGGAGTGTGGGCTAGAGTTGTATCCTGGGAGCCTAGTGGGGATGCACAGTGAAGGGTGCACCACACAAAAACCCGGTTCTGCTGGAACTGATTGTGTAAGATGAAATTCTACAATGAGAGAGTATTATGAAGCATGGATACTGTAGAATGAGCCTGCTGCAAAGAAAGGATCCCTCCCACCACCTTGCAGTCAGAAGACAGATTAGTAACTTAAGACTGCAAGGATTTCCAGAGACTGGACTGACTAAAACAGTTGCTTTTCAAATTCTGTGTAAGGTATAGATCCTATAAAATCCACGATAGAAGCCCAGAGGGAATGTTATGTTAAGAGAGCATCACCCGAGTTAAGAGATCCATGTGTCACTGAAGCTTTTACATTTTACCATCCATTTAACTCCATATTCTTCTTGCATTGCTCCAAAAACATCTGAAATAAGGAGCAGCAATTTTTTGCTTTCTCTTTAAGGCAGCAGCACAAGTTTTTGTTTTAATTTACTTTCTATCTTACAAGAGTTGTCACCACTTGAACCACGTTGCCCTACTCATGTTTTTATTTTCCATGTACCTAATTCAACTATTTAAAACATTCTAGCCACTTTTCCAAGTGTAGCTGCAGGAGTGTAAGGCGAGTTCAAGCATGGGTAAAACGCATGCTGAAAGAAATCTCTCAGTCCAAAAGTTTTTTTTTAAATATTTAGTGAAAATTCAAAGCAAATGATCCACACAAGAATAAAGAAAAAAGGCTGTTACACACGTAGAATTAAAAGAAAAAATTTGAAAAAAGTTATCTGCTCTAAACGTAGCTTTTCTTGTCAAACTTTAGTTGTTTCTATACTTAAAGATGCCTTACTTCCTCTTTTGTATGCTTTAAATGTACAGCGCTGTACATTCAATAAAGTACGTAATCTTTCATGTTAGTTGGCACTAAATGCACACAAGGCACGTTAGGCGCGGTTTAAAACCATGTGCCCTCGACGCCTTACACCTGGCAAGGCAGGTCACTAACTGAGTATAATGTATAGTCAGATAGGCTAAAAATAGTTACAATATACCAATTCAATTCAACTTATGGGGGTTGTAAGAACCTCCCAATAGACTATGCACTAATATTTAGGCAAATATTTATATAACTTAAATAACTAGCAAATGGCTCTTACACCAAGCATTATACAAAATTCAATTGCACATCCTTGTCACACACCTTGAGAAACATCTCTATCTTGACCACTGTATCAAAAGAGAGGTTAAAGCTATAGGTCAAGAGAACGCAATGATTAGACTTAAACCTGGCCTACTAACGGTGTACATTTGTAAGACCTTGACATTGGTCCCTTAACCAATATATAGCCCATATAGTACACCTGCTTTATAGTGAGTTTTAAAACTTTTTACACATTAGAGTGACTACTCGAGGACGCTTGGTAATACAAGTCTCAAAACATCTGGATATTGTTTGGACACCAGACATGTTAGTTTTATTAAGTGTTTCTCATTAGATGAGTCGAGGTAACACCTATTTTGACAGTTCCAGTCCCCTTTTAATATTTGTGGAGTTGCCACTCAGAAATTTGTATTTTCTTGTAAGGGTAGTATAAGAAATGGCCATTTTCCTCAGCTCACCTCTCTATATGTGGTTGCATGTGTGAGTGGGACCTGTGTTCTTGACTTTTGGCTGATGCTGTCATGAAAGAATGTGGCCCAATGCAACCCTGAATTAGATTGAATTGGTTTGAGAAGGTTATGTTATACTTACGCAGTCAACTGCAATGGGCAGATGTCCTGTCCTGTAATTGTTCCTCCTTGCTGGAATACACTCCAACTTCCCTGTGACCCTGCTTAGGATAATGGAGGGATATACAGTATTAATGTATTGATATAATTGTGCATAAATAGCACATGAAAATGATCATCTCCAGATGGTTATATAGATCTTTTAATTTAAGAGATGTACTCTATGATAGATATGATGCATAACTCCTTTTGCCTTGTGTTTATATTAAGCTTTGTTAATATGCATCAGTGATATTGTATTTCTAACTTAGCACTCCTCACAAAGCCTGCCAAGCAAGCTGACCACTTCTGGTGGAGAGGCAAATTGTAGAAACTCCTGTATGGTGTGGCTGGCACCCAACAGTGAAGCACCAAAAGCAATTGAATTTCATGAAGATGAAGGGTGTTTTTGTTCCCTTCAGCAGAAAAAAAAATGACATTGTAAAAGAGGACTTTCGTTTTAAAAGTTCAAGCCAGTGTTCTCTCTGCAGGAAGCAGATGGCTCAGATCCTTACTTTGATTCAGATGTCACTCTAAAGCTACCAGGATGATGCCAGTAAAGCTACAGGGAAACTTTGTGTTCAGACACCAAAGAAACTAACTCTGTGCTTATCTTCTCACATAGCAATATGTTTGAAAAGAAACAAGACATTATTATGTGGTCCTGCTTGATCCTTCATTGGGGTGCTAATATTTTGTTTAGTGGGGATGGGGAGTGGGGTGGGGTGAAGCTAAATTAAGACTTAGCCCTGCTATAATGTGTCCATGTTCAGTAGGGTCTGCCAACTTCCTAGTCACATGATTTACAAGTATAGAATTAAACTTCAAGTCATAGTTCTTCTAGAAATTTAAAAAGTGTAAGAAGTCAAATATAAAAATCCCTGCCAGCATACAGTGGTGTGAAAAACTATTTGCCCCCTTCCTGATTTCTTATTCTTTTGCATGTTTGTCACACAAAATGTTTCTGATCATCAAACACATTTAACCATTAGTCAAATATAACACAAGTAAACACAAAATGCAGTTTTTAAATGATGGTTTTTATTATTTAGGGTGAAAAAAAAATCCAAACCTACATGGCCCTGTGTGAAAAAGTAATTGCCCCCTTGTTAAAAAAATAACCTAACTGTGGTGTATCACACCTGAGTTCAATTTCCGTAGCCGTCCCCAGGCCTGATTACTGCCACACCTGTTTCAATCAAGAAATCACTTAAATAGGAGCTGCCTGACACAGAGAAGTAGACCAAAAGCACCTCAAAAGCTAGACATCATGCCAAGATCCAAAGAAATTCAGGAACAAATGAGAACAGAAGTAACTGAGATCTATCAGTCTGGTAAAGGTTATAAAGCCATTTCTAAAGCTTTGGGACTCCAGCGAACCACAGTGAGAGCCATTATCCACAAATGGCAAAAACATGGAACAGTGGTGAACCTTCCCAGGAGTGGCCGGCCGACCAAAATTACCCCAAGAGCGCAGAGACGACTCATCCGAGAGGTCACAAAAGACCCCAGGACAACGTCTAAAGAACTGCAGGCCTCACTTGCCTCAATTAAGGTCAGTGTTCACGACTCCACCATAAGAAAGAGACTGGGCAAAAACGGCCTGCATGGCAGATTTCCAAGACGCAAACCACTGTTATGCAAAAAGAACATTAGGGCTCGTCTCAATTTTGCTAAGAAACATCTCAATGATTGCCAAGACTTTTGGGAAAATACCTTGTGGACTTTTGAGACAAAAGTTGAACTTTTTGGAAGGCAAATGTCCCGTTACATCTGGCGTAAAAGGAACACAGCATTTCAGAAAAAGAACATCATACCAACAGTAAAATATGGTGGTGGTAGTGTGACGGTCTGGGGTTGTTTTGCTGCTTCAGGACCTGGAAGGCTTGCTGTGATAGATGGAACCATGAATTCTACTGTCTACCAAAAAATCCTGAAGGAGAATGTCCAGCCATCTGTTTGTCAACTCAAGCTGAAGCGATCTTGGGTGCTGCAACAGGACAATGACCCAAAACACACCAGCAAATCCACCTCTGAATGGCTGAAGAAAAACAAAATGAAGACTTTGGAGTGGCCTAGTCAAAGTCCTGACCTGAATCCAATTGAGATGCTATGGCATGACCTTAAAAAGGCGGTTCATGCTAGAAAACTCTCAAATAAAGCTGAATTACAACAATTCTGCAAAGATGAGTGGGCCAAAACTCCTCCAGAGCGCTGTAAAAGACTCATTGCAACTTATCGCAAACGCTTGATTGCAATTATTGCTGCTAAGGGTGGCCCAACCAGCTATTAGGTTCAGGGGGCAATTATTTTTTCACACAGGGCCATGTAGGTTTGGATTTTTTTTTCACCCTAAATAATAAAAACCATCATTTAAAAACTGCATTTTGTGTTTACTTGTGTTATATTTGACTAATGGTTTGATGATCAGAAACATTTTGTGTGACAAACATGCAAAAGAATAAGAAATCAGGAAGGGGCAAATAGTTTTTCTCACCACTGTATAATAACTTAAGATGTGTCCTTTCAAAATGTTACAGTGCATGCTTGCCATTCTTTGTCTTTTAATAGCAATTTATTTTTTACAAAATAACAAAGACACTCAAAGAAATAAATATGATGGAGTATCCAACTGGTAAGAGTCGAAGTCAAGGATACCAGGGGACTAGGATAGGGCATCCCAGGGAAACATTGCAGGTTTTCCCCAAATCACAGAACTTGGTAATGTCCCTGCCTGATGTTCCTCCTTACATACAGAACACATTCAGGGCATCTCATACTGATCCATGTGCTGCCACACTGACATCTGCAGGTTTCTTTTCTGCTACTGCCAGTGTCTCTATCTGTCTCTCTCTCTCTCTCTCTCTCTCTCTCTGAGTCCTGGAAGCCTCCTCTGGGTCATATCTTGGCTCTGTGCCATGCTGGTGCTGCTATTCTCCCTGACAATCTTTTAGCAGTTGGTCACCCCCTCACTTAGGTAGGTAGAAATCTAAAAGTTATTGGAAGTACTTAGAGTCTGCATCATAAATATGACACAAATGTAAAATATGTACAGTAACATTGGTAAAATGTTATATAAATAAATTGGAATGAGGCTATGCTGAACATTATGTAAATAAGTAATATTATTTACTCTTGACATTCAATGTAAGATTGTTGAGGTCCCAACTTGGGCTTACTTAAGTTATTGTGCTGACAGCAAATTCCAGGCTGTTTTCCTTAGAGAGTAAATAATAATTTAATCATTCAACTGCTGATACCAGTTCCCAATAGGTGCCTGTGAAGATGCTATCACTTATTTTTCTAAAGTAAATTACTGACCTCAAAATTTACTATAAATTCTTCTATGGTTTTAGACAAATTCGAGGTGCATTAGTGAGCAAGTATTAAAAATAAAAAATATACATACCTGTGACAAAATGACTATTATTATTAGATGGCTGGTACTTTCAGACATGTTTCTGCTTAACTTAGTAATATCCTTCATTACTTACTTTTACTTCTTGCTTTTGAAATATCCTAGAACACATTTAATTTCCTCACTAAAACAAACTGTCATTACTTTTTTTATTTTAGTTTCTCTAGGAGGAATTGACTCAATTAATAAATAATGTATTGTATCATGTACTTTGGAAACATCAGATTACTCTTCTCCTTGTTTCTGTTAATACTGCATTCATAGAGTATTTCAACCTGTGCCATTTTTCCCACTCTTTTGTTGTAGTGATTTCTATTTAGTTCATTTGTGTGATCTTATAAAATTATGCATGCAATAAACAGTGGTAAATAAAACAAAGACTGACTGATGGCCTGTACAGTTGAATTGGGACAAGTCATTCTTTGTGCGCAGTGTGCATGTTCATCATCTTTCATGTGCCTTTGGTCGTAGCTGTCATGAAACTGAGTCCTCAAAAATGATGAGAAGAAGGCCAGGGCCTTAACTAACTTGCCAAAAACAGGGTTCACCTAAGCCAGGCCCTAAAAACTACCTGCTGTTTTCAGCTGAAGCATGCCTCAAAAATGGGGAACAGGCAAAACAATACAAAATGTCTGCAAATGTATCAAAAATATCCACCAGAAGGAGGAAAATGGTCAACCCCTAGCTTGAAATCAAAATGGACAATGAGGACTCTTTATGCAATGAAGATTTATTTATCAATAAAAAAACAGAAAAATACAGGGAAATGCTCAACAAAGCGAAAAAGCAACACAAAGGGAGTTGCCTAAAAGTCAATCCTACAGCAAACAAGTCCAAAAACACTCTCTAGAAATTAGAGTCCTTAACATGAATCAAGAAAGTCACAAACACTAGTACATCTAATAAAAACAGCAATACTCACGAATACTCCACAATAAATGAAATGATATCCTGCTTAAATATCCAGAGGAAGTGCTCAGGAATGGCGACTTCAAGGTGGCCCCATCTCCTGGAGCTACAAAGAATGAGGAAATAGGCACATTTAAGACTTTATAAAAATAGACATAATGAAAATTTCATAAATATTTGACACATAATAATTCGAAATAACAAAAATAATCATAAAATACATGAACATAGTATAAATACATAACACAAGTATTGTTTTTTTCCACATTCCAAAGATCGAAACATCAGATTAATTGGCTATTTTAAATTCACATAGTGTAAGTAAGTGATTAAGACAGTGTGTGCAAACATGTACATTACTGTTGCATTATTTAGTATGGATTTCACATGTTTTGTCATTTTTTTGCCTGTTTCATTTTGATCCAAAACTAATATTTCTAACTTTATATGATGTTCTCTCCACTGATTTGTGCTTTGTTTATATTTGTATTTCACTACTATTTTGAGTATTGTCAAGGAGGCTGCTACTCATTTCTATAACAACATGTAAGGTCATCTCTGAGCGCTTATATATTGTGACAGTATGGGGTTACAGTATCATTCAAGTTTCTGGGAAAATTCTAAGAATCACAGAAAATAATTATTTTGTGTGTTTTCTTCCCATTTAAGAACTCCTAGCTACAAACTCCTTTGTTACAATTTTTGATTAACTCTTAGGCTCTATCACTGGCTGGTTTCATCTTCTGGCGTCAGACCTTGGCATGACTTTAGACTTTGTTGTTTATCACCATCTTCTGGTCACCCTGTTAACTAAACTGTGGCCATTCCTGCGGGCATAAGGCAAATACAATTGATTGGGACTTAATACAGAGTTTACCCTAGCTCTGCCTACTGTAAATAGGCACAACATGATCATGTGATTATCATATTCGGTAAGCTGAATTTGGGGTCCGAGGGAAAAAAAATGTAGCAAGAAGCATGAATTTTTCAAGGCCTTTCTTTTAGGAGTAGACATAACATTAAACATTGTTGTTACACAGAAATCGTTGGTAAAATAATACCAGAATTAAAAACACAAAACAAAGCACAAATGAAAAACAATGGATTTTCTTCTTCTGTTTTGTTTCTTGTTTAAGTGCCAAGTCCCTCAGTAAGGTCTTTCCTTTGATCGCATCAAAGTTTCAACACTTCTTTGTGAGCACTGCTATGTTTTACAGTATAAGGCAACAGTGCCAAAATCACGAGTCACTGAAAAGCTATTAAGTAAATCAAAGCAGCAAGAAATAAAAATTATTAACATTTTAAAAAACAAAAATTGAAGAAATTAAATACTAACACATTTGTGACAATGAAGCTGGCTTAGGAAATGGATTATCTGTGATTGATTGAGTACAGGAATTGTGACAATTCCATTAATGATTATCCTAGTGAGTCTCAAGCCAGATCTTATCTTATGGTCAAGCTTTAACAATTCCCTGCAAATTGTGGAACTAACTTTACTCTGGGAGGAGGCAGTTGGTTAAGGACATGAATGCAGAAATTTGAAATACTCCATTCTAGCAGTAGAATCAGTACAACAACAGAAGTACTCCACATGGTAGTTGCCTGACAAGCATTTGTAGCCATCTACAGGTAGTTATTAGAAAGGAGAGCTCCTCCAGCAAGCCATTATCTGAGGAAGCCAAACAAAGCAGCAACCAACTGTAGATAAAGAGAAAGGATCTGTACTGGGTGCCAAACTGACTGTCTACCAGCAGCAGAAGTAAAAGGAAAAGAAGGTCCACCTGGGATACTAAGTGTCACCGCTGAGCCCTTTAAGGATGTCACGGGCCCATTAATAAAACATTAAGGACCTCCTGATGACCCCAATGATATGGATTACCCCTCCTTCCACCCCTTCAGGACAAAGGCAAGGAAGTGTTGATTAACAAAGGTTATTGTAACATCAACATCAACATCTTATAAGCTCATCCAAAAGGTCCTGCTTTCAAATCTTACTAGTGCCACAAAAATCAAAAAAGCCACAAAAAGGTTTGGGACAGTCACCCATATATTATTCCCTGGTTGCAAAAATGGTTTAAAGGTTTGTACTGGTGTGTACAGATTGGAGTCTAGAACAGAACTCAGGGGACGGAGGAAAGGTAGCGGCTTTAAAGGCCAGTATAGGAAGTGAAATTAAAAGGGCAGGAACCGGAAGGGTCTTCATCCATAGGCTCGCTCCTGTAAAGTGACGTCAAAGGGGCCCGAACCATGAATGACGTCATCAGGACCAGGTGGAATTTCCCATGAACAGTCTACAGAAAAGCGAGAAAAAGAGTGCACTCCGCTGCCTCCTGGTCTGGATCAGAATTAGTCTCATTCAAGCCCTTTAGCTACCTCCCATGCTCACGTGTGTAACACTAGGCTTTAATTGCAAAGCCACCATTAATGCTTTATCCATCCAATCAGAGATGAATTTGTTTTTATATCTACAAACTAATCGAATAAATTATCAGTTCATCTTGATGATTTTATGACAGAATTCATAAACATCCTTTGCGTGCTTAAAAAAGCTGCGCTAATTTGCTTTTGCATTATACATTGTAACTGCCTCCCAAACATTAAAAGTAAAAAGCTGCCATAACTGAATGAATATCTGTGTAATATAAAGAAAACATTAATATTAATTGTGGTCTTATCCTTCATGCTTCTAAATAATTGGTATAAAAACATTCAAACTGCTATAATGTCTTCTAATTGAACAGTGTTAGAATTTTAAGATGTAAACATAAAGGTAGGCATAACTCCAAAAGACACACTACGTATTCGTCTAAATCAAAAATTCTCTGTCATATAACTCAGAAACAGCTGCAAGACTGGTTTAATTCTGAGCTGGAGCCATGTCTAAAATGGCTTGTCTTGTCGTGTACTACAGAGCTTTCTTAAGACTGAGGTGTCATGTTCAATCTACCCTGTTAAATGACTGAAAGTGAAGAGCACTCTGTAAAAGAAACAGGCCCCCCAATTTGTTCTGGGTCAGTTGTGGTGTTTGAAACCATCTTGTTTGCAGATACCTCTTCATGTTATTAGACTGTCAGCTTGGTGGCTGTGGAAGATTTATAGCTCTGAGGTTTGCTGTTTGTCTGACTGTCAGGGATTTTAGGGTGGGAGGGGCAGAAGAGAAGTGAATGGGTGAGTAATATATTATGTGCTTAACTCACCAGTACTGAAATCCTAGCTTTCTGTGTGCCTTGAGAGGAAACAAAGATGCTATCACATACAAAAACACAGAAAACAAACCAAGAAGAAAACTGTTTGGAAATGGAATCTAAAACTGAAACAGATGTTTAAAGGATTTTACAAATGGAAGACAGAAAAATGACTTGTTTCAAATTAACACTTATATAGTCTATTAACTTTAAAACTGATAGGAATCATTTTTTGGTAAATTCTTTCTGGAGACGTTTATCATTCATTCAGTAGTATTAAATCAATCATTTCAAAGGGTATTCAAGCATAAATGCAATGATTAAAAAGTGCATAATGCACAGTTAACTTAACCAACTGATCAATCTTTTAGCAGTGAGCATCCTCACAAACCACTCCAAAGAGTAAATATTTCAAGATGTATGAAAGAATTGTGGTAAGCTGGCGGTAAAAGAAGACTCAAGAGATTTCCAGCTCCAGTTTATTTATGGCAGCTCTAACTGTAGTCAAAAGATGGTGTCAAACTTCTGTTGGGCATTTACATTTCTGTTTGACCTTCTCCTTCTTCTCTCTTTGTTCTTCTTTTTTACTTCTACAGATCGCATTATTCAAGGGTGACAGCCTTAGTTTAGAGGTGTCCAAATCTTTTCAGCATTTTATCAAATGGGACAAGGACTCTAATTCCTTAGGAGTGTTTGAATGTGGGCATTTCTAGAAGGAAAGAATACATTATGCTAGAAAAACGAGTATACAGCGGTGCACTGCAGACATGAACTATTTTTCAGGGGGTGGCCAGACAAGTGACATGACCGTCCACTTGACCATTGATATCACAAAGTCCAAAATCACAAAATTTTGATTGGCTCACATGCATCTAACACAGAAACATATACATATTCTAAGGGTGGAGTGGTGGCTCTGAGGCTAAGGATCTGCGCTGGTATCCCGAAGGTTGCCGGTTCGAATCACCATCACTGCCAAAAGAGAGGGCCTTTAAGCAAGACCCTTAACCTGTAATTGCTCCAGGGGTGCTGTATAATGGCTGACCCTGCGCTATGACCCCAAGGGGTATGCGAAAACTAACAAATTTCTAATACAAGAAATTGTATAAGGCGAAATAAAGTACAAAAAACAAAATATATTCAGGGCCGGCACCACCATTAAGGGCGAATTAGGCATTCGCCTTGGGATTAGATCATAAGGGGGCTGGCTGCCAAACAGTTGGTTGGTGCAAATAGGGAGCAAAATAACCTAGCACTGTAATTACTCTACCTCTTTTGAACATCAAAAGAGGTCAGAAGAAAACAAAATTACACATGATATATTGTGGACAACATTTACATTAGAATACTGAGAAAACAATTAAATTTACAGAACAATTAAATTATAGATTTGCAAAACAGAATGAACTGAACGTATTAGTATGTGTAATAAATCTTTTAATACTTTATTATTTTAAATAATAGAGAAAAATACTCTTGATTGCTTAGCAAAGTGTGAAATTAAAAAAAGAAGAAGAAAGGTAAGAGCTTCAGCACTTCTGGTTCTATCACTAAGGTCAGATTCTGTCAGATGTTGGCTGGTTGCAGAATGACAAAAGTTCTATTTAGTAACTCACTTTAATGTGTCAGACTCTTGTCTGTTAGGTACAGCCATTTTCCTAATGCAGTCTTGATATCTGCATTTCACTTTTTTTTTTTTTTGTTTTTAGCTGTGAAGGCGTTATGGCAACTGAGATAAAATGTACTAAATGGAAGTGTAATACATTTTAGAGCTGCTTTGACTGTAGATAGCATCCTGGGTTCAAATCCCATGCCATTACCTTGTTTGTGTGAAGTTTACGTGTCCACCCATTTCTGTTTTCTGGTTATTGTTGTTTTCTCCTATCTCCTCAAAGACGTGTATGATAGGAACGCTTACCAGTTTCAAGTTTGTCTTGCTCCGGTGGGCCCTGTAAAGGACTGGTATTCAGTGGTGCTTGCTTTGCACCTGATGCCACTGTGATAGACATCAGTAGCCCCATGACCTTGAACTTGATTAAGAGCGTTTGAGAATGTTATGTTATATAATCATTGATATATGAAAGAATTTGCTTAGTGTTGTAGTTGGAAGTAGTGCATGGAGTTCCACCTTTACATTTTTGGAAACATCAGGTGAATATAAAGTGAGCAGGTCTGTAGGGCTGAATAGTTTATTCTCATAAAAATTGTGTTCTTACATACCTCCTTTTCTCTCATATAATCAATTTTAAAAACATCCATCTTCATTAAGATGCCCCTAACCATCAGTTTTTTATCCATAACCTTTCTTTAAGGAATACTGTGTCACTTCACATAGAAAAACAAGAAAATCATGAAATTGGTATTTCAGGAAATACTATGCAGATATGAGAGAATTAAGGTTTAACTGTTTCTTAAATGAGACACAGCCAGTCGAAACAATTTTAAAAGAATAACTACTGTAAAACACTGGGTGCAGGAAACAATGCAAGTAATTAGGAAAATTACGGTTCAAAAAGGCAAACTCAGAAAAAGCAGTGAGCTTAATCAGGGCTGAAGTTTAGAATAATCTATAAACACATGGCATATAAAATGTTCAAGAGCAGTGGGACAACCACAGAAAGCCGATGATGTTGCATAGGGGGCACACATTCCCTGAGAATGAATAGGTAATTCATTCCACAATTGCTCACACACACTTGAAAAGAGAGAACAGGCCAGTCAGTACATAAGTTGCAGGCTTCCACGCTACTGAATACGGCACATATGTCCACATCTTCCGGGGGCCATGACAGAAAATTGTAGGCAATTGTAGGTACCTTGATCTAGTAGGCACTGAGTATAAATTGGCACGCTTATAGCTGAAAAAAGTGTTCCAGTAGGACAGAAAAGTGGCTAAAGGAACTGTTCACACGCCTGTGGCAGTGAGAGCTTGTTTCAGAAAACCACAAGCCAATGGCATCCAGGATTGGAGTGAACAGAGCTTTTATCCATGCTGGAAAGAGCTGAGCAGGAAAAGCCATACAAAGAGCATTTAATTGGTTGACCTGAATTAATTTTATGGCGCCTTTCATTAAAACTACTGACTTATAAAGATTATTTCTAAGTTTAACACTTTAGTTGTAATTAGTATGCAAAAAATTAGAACCTTCTTATTGTAGCTGACTGTTAAAAATGAAAAAAGGCTACTTATAGTAAAGTCTAACTAATAACAAAAAGTGTGCACAGGAATTAAAGCAGATACAAAAGAACAATAAAAAATGTTCATAAAGGGAGTATAACAATCATAATAAAAGTAAATGTGTATGAACATAGTAAGTGAAAAGCAAAAATAGAAACAGAAGTACAACAATGAAAAAATCACCACAATAATATATTATAAAAAGTAAAAATATAGAGATGATAACACAGAAATGGTCCGATAATAAGATATAGTACCTAATGTATATCAATAAGTAAATCGACAAATACATCAGGTAAATGACATGTGTAGGCAACAAAAAGAATCTGAAAACTTAGAAACAGAAAAATGTTCTTAAAAATTATCAATGACAACAATGTAAGAGAAAGGAAAAAAACAGTATATCATGTATATACTGTATGTATATCCTTCCCAGAAAAACTACCTCACCCATTTTTGGTCTTTGTATCAGCTCTGGACACGGGCGTTTAAAATTAAAAAAAAAAAGGTGTGTGTTTGGCGGTGCTGCAACGCCTGAGTAAGAAACACAAATATTATTTTGGTGGCTTTTTTTTTTCATTTTTATATCATTGTTTCTTTTTCATTTTTACATTTCACTTACTATGCTTATACACATTTATTTTATTGGATTATGATTGCTGTACTCCCTTTATGTACTTTTTTGTGTTCTGTGTTTTTTTTATCTACTTTAAATACAGGTACAATTCCGTTACAATGAATATCTTTACAACAAAATTTTCATTACAACAAAGTATTTTTATGGTCCCGACAGTTTCCCCATATGACGCGAATCTATAGAAATCTCATTACTACGAAATACATTCAGCAGATACTTTCATTACAACGAAGTGCTCAAAAGACCTGAAATGCCTGAATGAATCATCTGCAGAGCAGTTAGTTCTGTGGCCGCAGCTCAGTTGTGCACAACGATCCTCAAACAGAAACATTGTAATTTGTTTTTTCTTTCTTCGAACTTTCCTCGTACTGTTTTTTTTTTTTTTTTGCCTTTTTTGTTTCCTGCAGTGTTCATTGATACCTTTTGCTTATTACAATACAATACAATACAGTTTATTTTTGTATAGCCCAAAATCACACAGGAAGTGTCGCAATGGGCTTTAACAGGCCCTGCCTCTTGACAGCCCCCCAGCCTTGACTCTCTGAGAAGACAAGGAAAAACTCCCAAAAAAACCTTGTAGGGAAAGATGGAAGAAACCTTGGGAAAGGCAGTTGAAAGTGATACCCCTTTCCAGGTAGGTTGGGCGTGCAGTGGGTGCCAAAAGAAGGGGGTCAATACAATACAATACACAGAACAGAACAAATCCTTAATACAGCATAAAAATAAAAATTTTAGAAGTACTGTACAGAGCAGAATTTAACAGTAGATGATATCACATAATAAATTTGGATATTTTTAGAGTCCTGGAGACCTCATCCATCAAGCTGCCTCCCCCATTTGGCCATTCCACTGCTGAAACACTGCTGGGCCAGCCAATCCGATGTTGATGATTGCTCATCAACATTTGAAAAACATCCACTGGAGTTTAACTCATTGTCACCCTCCTATAGAAACGGCAAACTTTACATTTTTGCAGCTTTTGATTGCTGCAAAAAGAAAAAAGACGTTGCCAGTGAATTTCGCTATTGACGCTGTCAACTTTCTCGAAAGACTGAGCAAAAAAAGAAGAAAAATCTCAGGTTGCAAACGTATGTGAACTGCTGCATTTGAAGATGTCGAAAAAGCAGTTTTTTATGTGGTTCAATGATGCTTGTTCAAGAAACATTCCTATTAATGCGGCCCTCATTCAAGAAAATGTGAGGTTTGTAAACTCTCTTGGGACCTCCCCCAAATAGACAACACGCCGAAGAGTGTCCTGAAGTCCAATCTCCACATCTATGAAAGACTGTTTATCTGTTGCCGGGGCAACAGCAAGTTCAAAGCTATGCTGCGTCTCTCCGCCAAAGCTAACAGAAAATATATCAATGGGTGATGCAAGAAACATTGTAAATGCACGTAACAGGATTACTTGATCCCTGATCTGGCTACGACCCTGCCTGACTGCTGTGTCTGTGTATAGCAGAGTGGCAGATCACACTACGTACAATAAATAAATGTGTTGTTCCTGTTTCAAGCTGAATAAAGCTGGTTTTGCTAAAGTACTAAGACTAAGCCTCGTGTTTTGGGGTGCAAGACAGGGACTTATAACGCCACCTTGATCTTTGATGATTTGCTTCTGTGGCGCTTCACTGCACATCTGTGAGCCTCCTATTGCCCTGCCCCAGCAACGGACAAACAATCTTCCACAGACGCTGCAATCGCGATTTGGGACGCATTTCAGCATGTCGTTCCCGTTGGATAGGGAGTGGTGGGGATCCCAAAAGTGTTCAGAAACCTCACAATATAAAGAAGAAAAGGATGATTCGGCTCCTGATTGATAACTGTGCTGCACACAACATGCTTCCACATTTAGATAATGTTCGTGTTGAATTCATCCCACCCAATTGCACAGCAGTGCTTCAGCCATTGGATTTGGGTATCATTCGCACCCTGAAAGTGTATTATGGCAAGAAAATGCTGAGAAAAATTCTCGTCAGCATAATTTGTAGGCAGGAGGAGATTAAAATTAACGCAAAAGAAGCTATTCAAATGATTGCAAATGCCTGGGCACAAGTTAAAGAAAGCACTATAGTAACAAATACAGAATCTCATTACAACAAAATTTTTGTTACAATGAAATATTTTTTAGGTCCCTGGGAGTTCATTGTAATGGAATTTTACCTGTATATGACTTTGATTTATATAATTACTTTCTTTGTTAATTCCTGTTTATACTTATTTTTATTAGTTGCAAAACAGAACCTGCCACAAATATATTACTATACTGTGCATAGTGGTAAACTAAATAAAATGTTTGAGCTGGATTTTATTATATTAATAGTGACATAATGCCATTTGCACTTTTAAAATCTTGCCTTTAGTTTTTGAAATATTTTTGTTGGAAATGCACAGTGGTCACAGGTTCTTCTGTATAATAGCACAGTGAAGCCATTCTGGAGTTGATGCCAATTCATTTCCTCTTTACCTCACTCAAATTATAGTGTTAGTGCTCTTACAAGGAGAGTCTTTTCCACACAGGGTGTAATTCAAAAACAGTATTTATTAAATAAACAACTGGGAACACATGTCATTGTCTGACTGCTGGTGTGGGAGTGACCGCATTGTGAAAAATAAATGCACTATAATGCATGCCTTACAACCACATGGAACAGATGACAGTGGGCTTATTGTAAGAACTACGGAAACATGGTGGTCTGGCATGTTTTAGTTATTAAAACTGCTTAAAATATATTTAGCTTATGGATTATTCATCAATGTTAGATCAGTGACCAAGAAAGCATTTTTAGGTACAACAACAAAATAGATCAGCATTGTATAAGACATAACTATGAATTGCCATCTGTATTTTTTATAAGTTAATTTTGCTTGCAATGTTTCATATATATGATATAATCAGGCTGTACATTTTTTCTCTGTATCTAATTTCTGATTCATCTTACTCTGTTTTATCATTTTAAAAAAGATAGTGCTCATTCAAACAGTTTCAGATTTAAGGCAGGAAGCAACCCATTGCAGAGCATACATCCACACACACACACACACTCAATTTCACTCACAGAGCGCCAAGTTTTAGATGTAGAAGTAAACTGTAAGACCTTGAGAAACACCACACCAACCCAACGAGACTGGGTCTATTTTACATGACATTGACTGGGGTAGAATTTGATCCCAAATTCTTCAAGCTTTGTTTATTTAAATCATTAAATCTTTTTTTATACATTTTTGATTCTTCTAATATACATTTGTATAGAACAATAGAACAATCTAGATGAGAACAGGCCATTCAGTCCAACAAAACTCGCCAGTACTATCCACTTAAAGCCCCCAAAATAACACCAAGTCTAGTTTCGAAAGTCCCTAATGTTCTACTGTCTACCACACTACTTGGTAACTTATTCCATGTGTCTGTGGTTCTCTGTGTAAAGAAAAATGTGATTGATTTATTAGTTTCTCTTCTTTCTGCGTGTTTAATTAAATTTGTATGTAATGAGTAACAGACAGCCTAAGCATTAGTTGTCTATGAAACAAAACAAAAGATCAGGTTTAAACGAAATTTGTATTGCTACCTTTGAACCCACAGGAGTGTCATCAAAGTATATATTTCAAGGATGTATGCCTATAATCTTTATTGCATACACCGTGGACTTAATATGTGTTTTTAAAAAAATGTTCCAAGGGTCTGCAAAATACTGAAACTTGTATGTGAGGACAGAAAGACATAAACCAATTAGCTCTTCTTTCCACAATTAATAGAAATTTTATAATATAGCTACATACATAATTCAAAATCTTAAGACATTTTAACTGTGAACAAAATGAAACTGATAGTCTGAAAAGTTTTATTTATTTTATTACTCTTAATACATCAGCACATCTTTTGTAAAGATAGCTTAAATGGATTGGTTTCAGGTAGTAGGTTTTGCATTCTTCATCAAATACATTCACTTGTAGAACAGTGTTTGAATAAATTACACATACTGTAATTAAAACAGCACAATTTACATAGATTTATACATTTCTTTATATTTTTTTTCTTGAGAAGTGTTTTTTATCTACCCAAGAAAATTAGACCAATAAAGAACAGATCCTATCTGCAATGTATTTATTAGCTGTGCATTAATAAAAAGCATTAGTGTTTCCCTGTATGTCAAAATCTTCCTGAAGATAAATTTAGTATGCAACACTTTATTTAAGAAATACAATTAAAAATTAAATGTTGTTGCATATCCACTCTCTCATAAATTAAAAACTAAGATAAAACTTTTATACAAGACATTATATTAACTTAAGCATGAGGCACTATTTATTTATTTTTTGTCTTTTCAAGTGGTTTTAGTTTTGTTCATAGAATAGCACGGCTTGTGATTAAACATGGAGAGTCCAAAAATAGTTGGGGAGCCAACCTCATTTTCATTTGAACAAAAGAGAACTAAACGAAAATACATGCTCAATGGCGCTACAATAAACAGCTGGCTTATTACCTTCTATTTTGCTCCACTGGAGTTCTTATAGACTGCTCTTCTGTAGTTGTCTTTGCTAGGTGAGCCCTCAGGTCCAAATGAAATGCCACCTTCCAGGAACGTTTCCCTTTCATACCGAACATAAGAGGTGAGGTTTCTGTAACTCTGTTGCCCTCATGAGACAAGGAGACAACACTGTTATGGTTAGGATTAGGGCATCACATACCTTAGTTGACTCCAGAAGGTGATCCACTGGCATGCATGTATTACAAGAATCAAGACAGAGCGCTATTGACAGGGTGTCAGTTCATCACAGGGCAAACTCACACACATACACACACATCCAAATTTAAGATGTTTAATCTGTTCATTAGGCAAAGATGCTACATAGCTTGGTCCCAAATATCTGCAATCCCACAGATCAGCTAATAAAAGATGCCATTAAAAAAGAAAGGACTGTCGGCTGTGTATGAAAGAGTTTCTTTCTTCCTACCTAGAATTTGTGCTTAACCTGTAAATAAAGATATGTTAATGATTGTGTTTCTGCTCCAGATGTCAGGTTCATTGTTAATGTATTAACCATTTTACCAGTCTCCATCCAGCTCTTAAGTTCACAGTTGATTTATCTACAACAAGTCTTTGAAAGATAAAGCAAGAACAAGAATTGTAATATCAACAAGTATCATCAAAAAAGTTCTTCTGCTATTATTACACTCACCCGTTTTTGATGGCTCTTGCTGATATTACAACTTAACAATAAGCAGGTAGTATCTTTAAAAATGGCTACTACAACTCTACCATTCCATTACATTACTCTTCTCTTGTCATTTTCCAGAACATAAATCGTCTGCATATTTCAAGCCAACCACATAAAGCTCCTTCCATACCTAAAAACTGTCTCAATTTTCCACAGTTCTCCAGTCTCCAAAGCCTAGAAAATGATGAAGTTGTAATAAAGTACTTAGAATGAGTTTCTTCATCAACAAAACATAACCTTCTCATATCCTGCAAAATGCCCTCATCAAAGCCAGATGGGAACCTCGCAATATCCACCAAAAGAGGAACAACAGAAATTAAACATACATCCCTTCCAAATCTTCCAACCAAAATACTTTAGCTCTCCAACAAGTCGTTAAATAAAATTTCCACATTTTGCAGAAGTATCCTTTCACAGGAGCGATTTTTTCCCAATCCATCCTTGGTTTTAATCCTAATTTTGAATATACTTTATGTTGCATAGTGTTTATCTCTTTATGTTTCAACACTTTGATTTCTTCTTATATAGCAGTTTTATGCTTTATTTGTAATTAATGTATGGGCTACTGGGTGCATAAGTGAAGTGGGCTTAATAAGAATAAATTGAATTAAATTGAATGGAAAATTGGGTTGCTGAAAAATCATGTTTTCAGTCTAAGAACAAAGCCTTAATATTCAGAGGAAGCAGGTACTTATTAAAAGTGAGAAAATGGAACAACTGAACTTAGAAATTCCTGGAGTTACTGAAACATGATGATAGAATCAGTGATGCCTAAAGAATCATACCCATTGATAGCAAGATGAGTGCTTCTTTACATTTTCTAAGCATACTTTTCTAGTACAGGATAATGGAATGCCAACGCCTATCTGAGTAGAAATGAACAGGAATCAACTTGGACAGGAAACCAGACAATTACAAGGCACACATGCTTACACACCCTCATAGAGCCAAATGGAGTCATTAGTCACTTTAACCACATTCCTTTAACCACATTTCTTTGAAATATGGGAGACAGCTAACTTTTACACAGCAAATTTTAAATATTTGAACAATTTTGATGTGAAAAGGTCATTTAGCCCAAAAAAGCTCACCCACTGTATTCACCACAATCACAAATATTAGGATATCATGTAAAATATAAAAAAGTGGCACCTTCACCATTGTAAAGAACCAGGTTTTGATCACTGAAAGCTGAAACACTGCAAATGGCAGAAAAGCATTCAGCTATGTGCAACACATTATGATAATAATAATACAAAAATTATATGAGTATGTGAATATTACCTAGCAATTTTCTGAGATAACCTTCAACATATATCGACCTGTAGATATATAATAAATTCAAAATAAATAAAACTGAGTTGAAAAAACTTAAAACATTTTCACTTCCTTGTATTCCTCTAAAGAAAAATCGCACTTTGGTCTGTTCAAGTTCTTGTCTACACTGTTTAGCTGCCAGTCTAACTACCCATGAAGTCACTTCAAGCATGCTGCGTTATATGCTCAGAATTTAAATATTTTCTTCTTATTTACTATTTTTTTAGAAAATGTATTAAAAAATATCCCATAATTATTTGTGTTTGAACATTATTTCAGAATGTCTTTGACGAGTAATATTTACCATTGAAATGCTTTCTTGCTGCTCCTTTGTTTCTCACTCTAGGTTTACCACTTTAAATCACAGAACACTTTTATTTTTTATGTTGTTTTCCTAAAATTACAGGTTGCCCTGCATTTTAATTTTTTTTACATATGGCATCCTTGTCTGTTAATGCATCCTGTAAATGAGATTAATTGAGATAAGCATCCTGCAAATATAACATTTACATGTCTGTGAAAATTTCGGCTAATTATTTGAAAATAAATCCTTTTAAAAATATTAAAGTTCAAATTTTATTATTAAAGAATGACCTACACAATCTTTATGCCTAAGAGATCGATTCATAAATTGGAGTCACGCATGGCATTGAGTAAATATTCTTTATTGCACAAACCTGTATGTATTCTGGAATAAAACAAACTTCCTGCCTTGCGCCCTGTGTTGGCTGGGATTGGCTCCAGCAGACCCCTGTGACCCTGTGTTAGTATATAGTGGGTTGGATAATGGATGGATGAAAAGAATAATGCATTACTGAAAAATAACTTCATTATATTTCATCATGGTGCTTTTTACATTGCTGTCATATATGACCATAGTATTTTTAAACAGAGGAATATGAAACAGAAGAAGAAACACAAGAAATCTGACAAACCGTGGGAGACCATTCAATCCACCAAGCCCATTTTTTAGCTAATAGTTAAGCTGGCCCAATATTTCATCCAGATTTTTTTTAAAGGTTGTCAACGTTTCTGCTTCAAATTATATATATAAATTTCAAATACTTCATATTTCAGAAGAGTGCAAATAATGAAATAAATTTTGAGGTATTAGATCACCACTCAGGGGTGTCCAATTCCAATCCTGGAGGGCCACAGTGGCTGCAGGTTTTCCTTCATACCACTTTCTTAATCAGTGTCCAGTTTCTGCTGTTAATTGACTTCTTTGCCCTTTGCTTTAGTTGCTTTCCTTTTTAAAACTTAGTATGTTTAATTGCTTCTTTTTCACTTAAATGGCAGTCAAGCAAAAATGAGATGTGCAGTGAAAAAATGAACGGCCTCAAACTCCAAACCAATTTCCCTCCAACCAGTTTCTTAATTAGAAGCCGATTTTTGTTGCTGATTAAACCTGATATTTAATCCCATGGTCACACTAGACATTTCCTAAGCTGTTAATTTTCTTTTTTTCTAAGAGCACCATCAAAATGTTTTGCGAACTTGAGCAGATCAATTACGGAGACCTTCACATTTCTTTATTTTCAGATATTGCATGATGGACACAGGTTAACAGGTCACATGTCGGCTCATTTTCCATCTAATTTTTGTTTGCCTGTGTCACAAAAAGCAGATACAAGAGTCATAAAAAAGGTTTGGGGCAGCCACCCATATAATATTCCCTGCAAATGGTTAAATTGCTAGCACTGATGTACTCAGAACAGAGTCCAAAACAGAACTGATTAGGTTAGTCAAATATGGCAGCTTTAAAGGTCAGAAAAGGAAGTGAAGTCATCGAGGGTGGAAGTGGAAGGGTCCTCTTCCACAGGTTCAGACTCGGACGTGACGTCATTAAAAGGGCCAGAACAGGAAGTCTCTTCGGTCATGGGTTTTTCACCAGAAGTGACATCATCCAAGGGTCCAGAAGTGACATCACTAGGGCCAGGCGGAATTTCCCGTGAACAGTCTGCAGAAAAGTGAGGAAAAAGGTTAGTGGAATTATTCTCATTTAGACCCTTTAGCTGCCTCCCACGTGCACATGTGTTACGCCTGCTAATTAAGGAAAAAATACGCAATTAAGGAATCTGAGTCTTAAAAAGCAAGTCAGTTAAAATTAAGATAAAAATTTTTACTTTGCAGCAAAAATGGATCACAAATTAATTAAATGGTAAGAAAGAAAACCTACAACCACTGCAGCCCTCTGGGATCGAGTTGGACATGTTTGAGTTACACAGTTAGCACAAGATGATCTCATGCTTGAATTTTGTTCTTCATTTTCTGATATTCTGTTCTTTTACATTTTTTCCCTGGAATAGTGACATTCTGAAAATGGTTCTAAATATATGACTCATGCTCTGTTGTATCAAGTATTATATTTTATTTAGTGCATTTTTATTAATTAGATCATTTATGTTTTCATTAAATTATCTGGATTGTGTAGTGAAACTGTTGCCATTGCACTTAAACTCTAGTGTCAAACTGTCTTTTATAAAATGTTTACTGAGATTATGTCAGCTTTGTTGTACAGTTGAACTGGTAACTTTGAATGATGGGTAAGCACTGCCTCACTATGTGACCTCAAATTAGTCTGCTAATTGTGTAAATTGATTGTTAACTGGGTAAATAAAAATTGTAAACAGCAACAGTACATAAATAAAGAACGTCTGCAAATAGTTTAATTAAACAAAGAGATGATATTGGCGCAGTTTGAAGCAACAATGCCTAAATATTCTAGTTCACAATTATGGGGAATTAACAGTTTTTTGTTTATTTTTTTTAAACTTTAAGAATAGATGACATGCCAAAACTTTGAATAAATTAAACTGTATTACATGATATGCAGTGAAGTTCTACCACTTGTTAGACAACCATTTATTTAAATACCCTCTTAGGTTAGGTAGCTAGCAGAAATTTACACTTCTTTTCAGTATTGCTCTTCACAAATGTAATGTGCACAGGACTTGCATAAGCATCCCTTGAGTAAGACTACTAACTTCCGAAATACTGATATGTCATTAACAAGGGGTTAGGGTTAAAATAGAAAAAAATACAGTAGCTGTATTTGGCTAATAAACAACAGATATTTTGTTTTTTCCAGTCATGTTGTGCATTGATAAAACTAGCAGCTGGAGTATTATCATTGACAGCAAAATAGATTTATAGAGACATCCAACATTATTTCCCATTGTAAAATATTAATAACATCAGTTTTCACAATCTACACAGTCTGATCATATAGTCAGCAAACATTTCCAGGCTATCCCAGCAGCATCAGGCACCTGTCCAATGCACACTCACCCCACACCAACACTCTATTTAGAGCCATCCATTAAATTAACACACATTTCTTTGGTATGTGTGGGGGAAATTAGAATACCCAGAAAAATACTTCTATAGACGCAGGGAGACACACAACTGAAGCTTTTTAGAGCTGTAACAAGCACTGTCTCTGTCCACTGAATCATTGTACAGCCCTAAATAAGGAAAGCCAGTCAATCACTTTTTAACCCGTTAACTCCTGAACAGGGTTGCGGGGGTCTGCTGGAGCCTATCTCAGCTAGCATAGGGTGTAAGGTAAGAACAAACACCAGAAAGGGCGCCAGTCCATTGCAGGTCAAACACACACACACATACACACCCACACAACCACACATTAGAGCCAATTTAGAATTGCCAATTCATCTTACCTGCATGTCTTTGGGTTTCAAAATAAAAACCTAGTCTTATCATTACATTTTTAATACAACTTACCCATTAAGCATTATAGTGTCAGTTATTTACTTTTTCAAAAATCTGAAGCTACTTTGAATGTTTCTTCTCACTCATTTGCTAAACATTTGTATTGCACGGTTTGGTATCACTTTAATATTTATATATACAGTAATATGTAAGAAACTATGCACTGGGGATGCGTGACTGATAAGCTCAAAGACAAAAAAAGCATAATTTAAGCAGAGTCCTCTTTTAAATCAGCAGGTAAATGTTGCACAGCAGGTCTTTGTCTTACCACTGGTTAAATGAAACACAATGGGCAAGGGGCAAACCTGCAGAAGAAAAAGAAGCAAAATAAGCAGCTCAGAGAAGCAAATAAAGGAATCAGTATGCCTAAATCAAAAGCAAAGATAGCTCCTATTGGGGTTGCACACTGTGCTATTTCGATAGCAGCAGCATGGTCAGCAAACCACTTTGGCTGAGATTTGATTTCATTTTACTGCACAGAGAGCTGAGTTGCTTGTCATAGACTCTGGAAATGGGTTCAGCTTTCGAGCATCACTTTATAAAGAATGCAGTGTTTTAATCTTACCTCTCACTTTCTTTTACACTGTTGTTTAATTCTGTTTGACATAACATGTTGCATTTATGTTTCACTTATTTTTATATTTCTGACAATTATTCATTAAGAAACAAGATTTTAAATCTTTATGTGGGAATGGAAGTGAATGATAAATCACTTAGAGTAAGTACTCTAATTACAAATCCTGTCAATTCATTTATTTACATTTGGATGCAGTAATTGCCTTACATAAAGAAAGAATTTGAAATGTATTACAAAGAATTGCATTTTTCAGTTAATGAATTTTTACATGTATCAGTTTTGTTGGCCAGTTACTGGTCAGGATGGACCCAGAGATTCAGTGATCTGCTATAAATAATAGTTCGGTACTCTTACAAGTATTTAGCATAGCTTGTCTGTCTAGTGCACTGATAGCAGACACTCACATGTGTGTGGATGACAGCCTAACCAGAAATAGAATCTGGAAGTCAATCACATTGAACAAATGAAACAAGCAAAATAAATACCTAAAGGTAGAACAAAATGCTACTTTTCTTCAATACAGTAGACTGCCAGTCCCAAGTTCTGGGATAAGTAAGACTGAATAGATTATTCAAATCCTAATGAAATTCTAATGATAGTGACAAAATCAAATCATATGAAATTGTCATAGTGAAATTAGCCATTACAATAAAAAACTGAAGAAATTAAACATGTAAACTGAAATCTAAATAGTAATATAAACATCCAGATATTTTAAATATTTTTTCCTAGGTTTTTCTTTAAGCAGTTATGCATTGTCCATAATTGCCAAAAAGTGCTCTTATTTAGAAATGTGAGATGACTGCTCCAACTATCTTTGGAACACCCTCATTGACAATTAGCCAGTAGGCAAATCAGACAACTATTAAAATATAGGCTGAATGAGCTGTAAAAAGTATTAGGTCATGATAGGGATGAACAATTGTGTGCAATGATACATTGTGATGCTGTAGGTTGGCTCCACACTGCTGGTTCCTTCTGGGAGTCACGTGAACCTGCTACTGCCAATAAAAGTGCCCAAGGGATGAGCCTAGCAAATGAGAATGCTCACAAAAAGAAAGGGTTTCGGTGTGAAAGTGATAAGTGCTTTTATTAAAATCAATCCAAACCAAAGTGTCCAAAAAGTGCAGTGCTCCAAAATAAATAAATAAATAATCTTTAAATAGAAGTTAAATAGAATTCCAATAAATATCCGTTAAAAGCCAGAGACGATCCACAAAACTTTGAGCCCCAAATTCTGTCCTTTTAAACCTGGCGCTTATCCTGTTCAGAATTCGCAGAAGGAGGAGGCGCCCACTGACAGGGGCAGCAAGCCTTCCTAGCCATTGCCCGGCCTTCGGCAATTCTGGGGCGCCACACTGAGCTGCACATGTCTCCCGCTGCCAGTGCCTCTGAGTCCGTGGGAACGTCACATTTTGGGCTGCTCCTGCTCCCAGGCAAGAACTCAGTAGGATCACCCCATCCACAGCCTCTGGCTCTTACAACCACAAGACTCACACCTGACCTCCTGCCTCACTCAGTTCAGCATGGGCGCTCTCCCTCATTCTTTGCTTCTTTTTTATCCTCCTCTTCTTTTAACTTCCTTCATGTTTCTCTTCTTCCGTCTTTCTCTGGCCAGCCTGTTTTCTCACCCTTTTCTCCTTACCTGCTCCCCTTTAAATCCTCCGTGGGCACAGCATCTCAGTCACGCACTGCAGAATGCCAATGAAGCAACTGAGACAGCCTGCTCCCTCACATGCAGATGTGTCTCACGCTAATTACCTCACCAACCTCCTGCAGCTGCACAAGCATACACACCCATGGAGATCGAGCCGGCCATTCAATTATTTATTTATTTAAAAATGGGCCACTAAAATGTTAAGCTGCAGACCTGCAATACCACATGCATGCCAAGTGTATTGTGTTGGAGAAAGGGCATCCTCCTATCTGAAAGGCCCCACACACCTTGTGCAATGTGTACCAAAGCTGAACATCCATGATAAGATTCTCATCTTGTTATGGAAGATGTGTCTGTCATGGACATGCCTGCCTAGGAAACTGCTTAAAACTTCATACAACATTCAAGCCTTTGGGCGTTTAATGATTGTGCACTGACATTTATAGTCAGTAAGTCACCGGCCACACTCCATTGAAAAGATTCATACTTGAAGTTAGACAAGAATTGCAATTTAGAACTGATCACTGTCACCATTTTTTGTAAACATCGATTCAATTCTGCCCAGCAATAGGCCCAACCTGTGAGAGCTACAGCCAGGCACTAGCCTCCCTTTGCCACAAGTGTTGGTTTTGTCCACAACTCTTCTTGAAGTCCATTGATTCTTAAATGCAATAACACTGTCTCAGTAATATGGTTAATGTGTGATTTTTAAATTTAGCTTACAATTCATAGTGATGCCTAGATTCTTTATTAATGGCCATATTCGTAAAGCCAGATGATCAAGTTTATTTCTAAGAGCTCCACTTTTATATTTGTTCCCAGGATTCAATTTTCTTTCTTCTGTGTTTCTTCTAGAAATGTATCTAGAATAAAATTTTTACTCAAGCAAATATTTAACTGTTGAAAAATGTCTTTTTATAGAGTTTCCCTCAAAAAAGGCAGAATAGATATGGGTCTAAAATTGCAAAGATTGTTTTTAAGAAATGGTTCCACTAAGCAATCTAGAAAAATGTCAGAATTAAATGAACAGAACACTGTCATTTAGCAAGTCAAAGACTTCTTTAATAAAGCCTGTAGAGACTGAACCAAGGATTACACATGCATAGTGTCATTCAGTCATTTTCTAACCCCCTTAATGCGTGGGCTGCTGGAGCTAATCCCAGCTAGCATAGGGTGCAAGGCAGTAACAAAACCTGGACAGAGAGCCAGCCCATCGCAGGGCGAACACACACACACACCAATCATGTACTATGGCCAATTTAATATCACCAATCCACCTAACCCATACATCTTTGGACTGTGGGAGGAAACCAGAGTACCCAGGGGAAATGCACACAGACACAGAAAGAACATGCAAACTCCACGCAGGGAGGACTTGGGACACAAACCTGCCTCTTTACTGTGAGGCAGCGGCGCGACCACTGCATCACCATACCACTCACGTGAATAGTGTAAATTGTGTAGTTATTTTATGAAGATCAGGTAGATGTACTTATTTGAGACTTTAAGCTGCTGTGTTCACCATGTCGGAAAACTGCATGGAACCAGTGGTTTATAAAGGATGTTTTTGTAAATGTTCTTCTTCCATCCATTCATAGCATGTGACATATGTTGTTAGATTTCAAAGAAAACGTACTAAACTGATTTAACATAGAGTTTTACAGTACTTCTAGGGAAATTCTGGGGATATTGGTCTCTAATCATCCTACAGTGGTAAATATACTTTAAGGTTTCTAAACTCTTTTGGGACTCCCTACAATGGAACAACACACCGAAGAGCTCCCAGCGCTCTAGCAGTTTTCCACAAATCTAAGCTGATTGTGGTCACGCTATAAGCATCTGCCGTCGATGGGTGATATAAGGAACATTATAAATTCAGGGCACAGTATTACTTGGCCACTAACCTGGCCACGACCGTGCCTGCCTGCTGTGTCTGTGTATAGAAGAGTGGTAGATCTCGCTACAATAAAAAACTGTGCTCTAAATAAAAGCTGGTTTTGTTAAAGTACTGAGACTCAGCCTCGTGTTTCGGGGTGCAAGACAGGGACTCTGTATGTGTATGTGTTTTTTTTCCTCAACCTATGTTTACACAAGCTTTGTAGGGCATTGTAAGTGCCAGATCACCACGTTTAAATGAGATACAAGGAAATCATTTGTACCCATGTTTAAAGTCTATGAAGAATTTTGATAATACTAATGTTAACCTATTTTAGTTTGATATTTATAGAGAGAGCTGTGAGTGTGCCTTTGCCCTAAATTTGAAAACTAGCTGCAAAGTAACTTCTGTGTGTGTGCTTTCCTATAAGTAATCCATTTCCAAAAAGTGCAAAATAATATTCCCTCTGATGTCTTTATTATATCAAGGTTTAAGCAAGTTGTCTACTTCTCTAAACCAGGTTGCAAAGACATTATTTGGATATATTTAATGTGTACTTGTAGAAAGAATATCTGTGCAAATTAGCCACTCACCTATCAGTAAAATTTCAAGAGTCCTGTGCTGGAGTATATTGCTGTTGAAAATGAGTTATAGAAATAAATGTCTAGTGCAGACGTTTTCAACTTAATTACACTGGCAAGTGTTTTACCTTTAGTATTATAACATAATCCTATCATTATTATTATATTATATTATACTGTACAGTATATTAAATATATAAGCAACAGAAAATGCAGCTCTGCTTTCCTTCATTCATTATGTGACTTTACATAAAAAGAATAATCAAGTTTATTTATTTAGTTTTTTTTGCTAAGTAATTTATTTTACTTTATATAACACCAAAACAACTTTAACTGTACTAAAGTTAAAGATTAGCTACTGTATAAAACCAATTACTCTATCATCTGATAGATTCTTAAGTTTTGAGTACCAAAATATGTTAAAAGAAATTAGTAATGCAATTGTGAACCAAATAAATTCCTTAACTTGTGATGTGTTATTTTACCTCTCAGACACTTAATTTGATTAAAATGGAGTGATTTGATGTCTTACTGTTTATTGAGTCAGACATGCTGAGTCTTGCTTTATTAATCCAATAAAATTAGATCTATGCAGACCCCACATTGTGTGTGTGTGTTTTTTTCCATACAGACACCATGAAAGACTGCACCATGTAGAACATTGCAGGGTGCTCAATTTCTTTAAACTAAAACACCGTCAATATTCTCAGAATCCCGTAGGTATCAACTTCAGTGAGAATAGCATAAAGGACTGCTGCAGTTCTAACAAACTGAATTAAGTCCCTGAAGGCAAATAAAGGAGATTGAGTAATATTACCAGGTAAGATGAAACGTACAAGGGAAAAAAATCCATTGAAATGTGTAAAAATAAGACATTGTTTTCATGAATAGAAGCAAATCTGTTACAAAAGCATGTGCTCCTGTGCTTTGAACAATTATGTGCCAGATTTCCAAGATACCATTGTCAGTGCATTGTTCCGAGAGCACTGAAGCTTCAAGAACTATATGTATCATAAATGAAGTCTTTCTCCCTGAGGGAAGTACATCACCATTTGCTTTAATGTCTCTTGATGTTTCATTCATGTTTCATCTGCAAAGTTAGGTCTACAATTGACAGAAAAATTAAACTGAGTTTGTGGTGCAAGTTCCCCGAGGAGTGGTAAGTATTCATTTTTTAAAACTGTTCACCTTCCCCTCTTTGCCACCCAATAAGAATTTCTGTTCATCATTACAATTTATGGTCAGATACGCATAAAAAGGAATTTTTACCTTTAAACATCAGAATTATGCTGGCATGCATCACATCTGTGGAATCAGTAGCCTTCCTTAAAGAAAGCAGTGACCCTGTCAAGACTGACTTGTCACTTGCAGTATTATGACTTGACAATAATGAATCACTTCCTGAGGTGATAAGCAGACTTTTTTTCATGTTTTGCCTATAGGCTTTGCGCTGACAGAGACCTGTTGTGGTTTCTGAGTTTTCGGTGACCCATTCTTTTAAGATTAGCTACTGCTTTCCAACAAAAGAATGACAAACAGTGCTATTTAACTCCAAACATCCATACTTCTCCTGAGTCCATCCTATTTAATTTCTGGTTGTAATTTGTAAAAGGCAGGACCAATGCATGTATACACAGTTGTGAACAGTGGGTCAGTTCATAGTCATTAACCAACTCAACCTTCAAAATGTATATCTTCATAATATCCAGAATCAGGGAAGGAATTTCCTTGAATTGCAGAGTAGTAACAAGACATGAAAAGTGTCATTATAGCACTTTTGGAGGTTATTTTCAAAAGTGAAATTGCCAGTTTTCTCCCTTCCCATTAATGCTCTCTTATTTTTAAACTAAGTTGGAATGTTTCAGATTAGTTAATTTAAGGATTTGTTAGAAATATATATTACTATCTGTTCCCCACGGTAGTAGTGAAAATGGACAATGTTTAAAAATCAATAAAAAATTTAAAATGTCATTTATATTGAGAAGAATTTATATTCATAGCTTTCTTATTCGAGGGCCTCTTCAAATACAATATTTTCGGTTTTGCTATCGGGGCAAGAATGTAGCTATGACTTCTTTACCAAAAATGTAAAAAGTTGGCAAGGTATCTCTGGGCAAGCAGAAGGTAGGTACGCTCCAACGTCAAACATTGGCACTGTATCAGATTGAGTTCAACTCTGACGGGCGAGCATACCACTCATTGGGAGAAGAGGATGTGGCCATGATATCTCTGGCAATCATCAGCTATCCTCCAAAACACACGTAGCTCTCATCTCTCTCTCAAAAAACGTGAAATGTTACTCTTTAATAATCTCTAGATGGTAATGTCTGCTGAAGAAACAGGTATCACTAGCTAAGCAGAGGCAGGGTGCGCTCAAACACGTGGCAAGACGTAGAGCGACTTGAACGGAGGCTGGTGCATGAGTGAGTATGGCCCTGCCTGGCTCCCTACTCCTGATGTCCCCTCGGCCCACAGCCTGTCTCTTGGACTTGCACTAATAAATCACTGCCGGAAGCGAACTATGATACTTAGCACGATGAGCGAAGTCACAAAATTTAACCAGAATGTTCAAGCAAATCATACAAATAAAGCAGATTTAAATCTGTTAAGTAGTTCTCTTGTGAAAATCAGACAGACAGGCAGACTTTGGATTTTATTTATATATAGGAGAAATTCTATGCTCACACATACAGTGTCTTGCAAAAGTATTCATTCCCCTCGGTGTTTCTCCTATTTTGTTGCATATACATATATAAAAATAAGAAAAAATTGAAAAGTCATGAGTGTATATGTATTTGGCTCCTTTGTTATGAAACCCCGAAATAAGACCTGGTCCAACCAATTAAATTCAGAAGTCACATAATTAGTTGAATAGAGTCCACTGATTTGCAATCAAAGTGTCACTTGTTCCATCACATGATGTCTGTATAAATAGGCGTGTTCTAAAAGACCCCAACAATGTGAAGACCAAAGAGCACTCAAAACAAAGAAAAGTTGCAGAGACGTATAGATCAAGGTTGAGTTATAAAAAAATAGCCCAAATTTTGATTATTGCATGGAGCATCATTAAATCCATTATAACTAAATGGAAAGAATATGGCACCACTACGAGCCTGACAAGAGATGGCTGCCCACGAAAACTCACACACCAGGCAAGGAAGGCATTAATTGGAGATGCAATAAAGACACCAAGGATAACACTGAAGGAGCTACAGAGATCCACTTTGGAGATGGAAGTATCTGTCCACAGGACCACTTTAAGCTGTATTCTCCACAAATTGGGACTTTATGAAAGAGGGTCCGTTTTACAAAAAAAAAAAAAAATCAAATGGTAATAACCCCCCAAAATCCATTTTAATTCCATGTTGTAATACGACAAAACAGGGAGAACACCAAGGTTGATGAATACTTTTGCAAGGCACTGTATAGTGGAATGAGAAATAGGAGAACTACACAATAAAGATCCCTCCGATTTGAGCCGTGACCATGACATTTAAGATCACATGAAACATTAACATATTTTATAAAGGCCAGAATGCCATTTCATATTCCACATCAAATTAAGGAGTGGCTTATTCTCCTGTCAAGGACAACAGGTAGAAAAATATAATCAAGTGTTCAGGTAAAATATTAGCTCTACAATGATCAGAACTGTTTATGACTAAAAGTTTGCACCATTATATAAAAAAAGTGACTTGGCTAATTATAGCAACTATGGGCTGTTAGGTAAATGTGTATCATACATGAATTAATCACAATAGTTAGAATATGCTATACAGTATAAGTGAAAATAGTCAATATCTCTTTATATAAGAGAAAGATCATGATATAGCATACTTTTTTCAAATCTGCTAAATCCAATTTAGGGTTATGAGCAGCAGGAACTCTTTTATTTCTGCAACATCCTAAAAAATATTACACAAACTGGTGACTGATAAATTAGACCAGTATCCGTGAAGACAGATGTGTGAGAAAGTGTGGTTTGCAATGGATCAGGGTCATGTTGTCCATATTTAGTTATTGCGTTTAGCCTTGTGTTGCCTCACAGGGTCCCAGTGAACATAAAATTGGATTAAGTGAGGTCAATCAATAGATGTATGGATGAATGTATTGGTTGATGGTTTAGTTTCCTTCTGGAAGTAAGTGAGTTACATAGACTGGAATCAGCCAGAACCGTCCCACTCCTCAAGTACAGTATTCATTACATTTTTAATACTGTTTTTTTGGATTATCCAAATATAAACAAATATTGAATCCTTTTAATCAAACTGTGGCTGAAACACAACTTAGTGACTTGTTCTATTCCCCTTTAAGTAATCCTTTTTTCAAATACTGTACCTTTTTAGAGTACATGTACTGTATCTCATTTAATGTTACCTAACAGCAGACTATCCTGCAAAATAAAGCTGATCCATCTGCAAGTCTTTGCATAAATTTTCCTCGAGAAATATCATTTAATTCAGACGATAATAAAATTCATACATAAGTAAAAGTTCCCCTAAGTCGAAACTGACTCCAACCCTGACCAATTAATCACACCCCAATGATCATGCATACACCTGTACAGTACTGCATAGTACATCAATATGTCCATCAGCATTTCATATAGAGCACATATAGAAAAGTAAGATCTATAATTATTAATATAATATTTAAAAGTGCAAAAAATATTCAAAAACAAAACTTTATAGCACTGTATAGTATACAATTATGTCAATTAACACATTTTTAAGGGTATTGTTGGGGTATTGTAAAGGGTCTTTGCCAGTCATATGCTGTTCACAAAGAAACATAATATTAAAAAACAATAAAAATAGTCACATCATTCATAGCAAGCATTGTAGCTCACAGTAGGCAACATTACATATAAGGGTCAAAAAGCTGCTAGTTGCTAGATGAAGAAGTAATAATAGGTTTTGGAGGAGACAACATTGAAATTGATAAAGTTCTCTGACTTCATTTTAATGAGCAAAGCAATGCTGGGTGAAAGGAACACAAAATCATCCATGTGAGTGGGATGACTTGGAATATTATTGAAAATTAGCAAAATCTTCAAGGGGTGTTTTTTTTTTCTCTTCAGCTATGAATCCATCATCTGAACATTCCTCAAAAACTGCAAGAGCACTTTTGGATATTGAACAATAATAAATGGGGAGATTTGTCTTGCTGATACTCTTTAAAGCATACAGATTTTTTGAATGATAAACAACCAGAAGCATTACATCCAGGATGTTAGGATTAGTTTTTGATTCCCCTCATTGTTTTCTCTTCTTTAGAAATATATGTATGAGAACAATCCAAGTTAATGTACATGAAAAATATATTTCTTGAAATAACTTAGATTATTGTGTTTAATACAGCAGAGAACCATTAAGCTGCTGCATCACCACTAGTCGTCACACCACTTACTTTAACATTATGAAGAGTAGCGAAATTCTTGGAATAATTAAACCAACCATTACTTACCTGAAATAAATGAGAGACATTTGGACATTTCCCTTTATATCTTAATAAACACTACCTTCAACTGAGTAATAATCAAGCTTAACAGGACATGTCTTTGGATTTTGTCTCCCATCTATATTATTAATTCTTCCATTTTATAAATAGCAGCAAAAAGTTTTCTTGTTATTATTGTTAACTTCAAATGGGCAACATGCTTAACAATTATTTTGACTGTTGACACTGGGAAACCAATTTCAAATTCTATTCATTTGTTTTGTTCACCTATAAATTTCTTTATCATATTCATTTCCATCTCTAAATTATTTTTTGTGTGTTTACATATGGGTTGTATACTTTTTAAGCATCTGTTTACCTCTTTTAAGTTATAATTTCAATATTTTTTTAGCAAAAGTGTGAACAAATTATTTATAGTAAGTACAAAGCAAAACAGAAAGCAGAGAGAGAAAGAAAAAGGGAATGCATAATGTGAGCCCTACATAGCGCACAGAAAATTGCTACAAGGCAGCAGCAGTGGTAACATATATGTGTAAATTTTCATAACTTAACAGTTTTACTAATGTGCTTTAAAAATCCATCCATTATCCAACCCGCTATATCCTAAATGCGGGGTCACTGGGGTCTGCTAGAGCCAATCCCAGCCAACACAGGGCACAAGGCAGGAAATAAACCCCAGGCAGGGCACACACATGCACACACACACACACACACACACTAAGGACAACTTAGAATTGCCAGTGCACCTAACCTGCATGTACTAACCTCTACTTTCTCTTCTGTTTCCTTCTCCGGTATCCTTTTGGTGGTGGCATACGCCACCACCATCTACTCAAAGCACCGTGATGTTCCAACAATGATGGATAGATTAAAAGCCAGAAGTTTGTATGACCATCAACATCAAGTGACTCTGTGAGAACCCTAACTACAAAGAAGACTATTTCATTTATGTTAGGTAGAATGCTTACAGGGAACTGGGCAGTCCCGTGGCCTGGAACCCCTGCAGATTTTATTTTTTTCTCCAGCCGTCTGAAGTTTTTTTTTTTTTTGTTTTTTCTGTCCACCCTGGCCATCGGACCTTACTCCGTTTCTATGTTAACTAATGTTGTCTTATTTTAATTTCTTATTTTGTCTTTTATTTTTCTTTTCTTCTTTATGTAAAGCACTTTGAGCTACTTTTTGTATGAAAATGTGCTATATAAATAAATGTTGTTGTTGTCTTTGGACTGTGGGAGGAAACCCATGCAGACTCGGGGAGAACATGCAAACTCCATGCAGGGAGGATCCAGGAAGTGAACTCAGGTCTCCTAACTGCGAGGCAGCAGTGTTACCCACTGCGCCACCATGCTGCACCCTGCTTTAAAATAATTTGCATAAATCCAGGATAACATAAGACTCATATTATATATCCTGAGGTGTGTCTGCAATGTGAATAGAAACTTACGTGAGAAATGTCCAAATATCTCAGTCAGGATCACATTTAACGCTTATCCATTGTGGCAGACAGCTGGGGATTCTACCCAGCCGGGACGCCTAGGCGCTCCACGAGAAGGACAATACCTCCCCTGGGCCATGAGAGGGCAGCCACCCTGGTCTACTTGGGGGCCACCGGAACAGAGCTGGGAAGCTCATCCCTATGGGAGGACATGGCCATTGCCAGGGGCTGCCCAGACGTTTCTGGAACCCTGGATGGCAGCACTTCCACCACACCAGGAAGTGCTGCTGGAAGAAATCCCAGTGGCACAAAATGTGTGTGTTTTGGACATTCTGGTGTCTCTCTGTCTGTGTCCGGGGGCTGACTTTCCACACCATGGAACACTTTATAGGGTAACCCAAACTGGACAGTGGGAGAACAACATGAAAGTTTAACCTGGCACCACTGCCTTCTTTACATTGCATACTAGTTCTGCCACTGAAATTCAAAAGATGCATGAATTGCATTTCTTCACAACAACTTCCAGGCTTTAAAAATGATTTTCTCCACTCCCTATAGTTTGTTTCAGTCTATCTATCCTATAATGTATACTTATGGTAAAAGTGTAAAGACTAAAAATTGCAAGTATTGACTTGACTTTATTCATCTATCCTTTCATTTTCTAAACTCGTTTATCCAGGGCAGGATTGTGGGGCAGATGGAGCCTAACCCAGCAAGCATCAGGCACAAGGCAGGAGCAATCCCTGGACAGACCGGAAGCCCATTGCAGTATGCTTTATAGTCTATAACATACTGGCCACACATACAGTATATCCTATTAAACACCCACTGTTACTCTTGGTTGGTTGTCTTTACCATTACTTAAAAGTCAATAACGTTCCAGAAAATCTCATATAAAGTTTAAGAATCCTATAAGACTAGAATCTTCTGGTCTTTCATCCTTGAAACAGCACAGTCTAGTAAATAAACTTGATTAGATACTTTTGTTTACAAGGTCAATGACAACACTAGATATGAGACCCTTAATTTTCCTAAAGCACAGAATTGCAGACCTCCTACTTACACATGCACTCTTTTTTATGTCTGAATTGTCTTGCTTTTCCTTTCATCTTTGCTGTGACTTTTTTATTATAAACATATATAATATAAAAGAGACAAGTAAGCATTTGGTTAAAGAAAAACTACCCACAATGCTTTTCATCCTTTAACCATTAACGGAAATAATTGATTCCAGACTTTTTGTTAATAAAGTTAACAAATTCTTTCCTAATGCATTAAAGCACTTGACATTTTACCTTGAAAAGCATATAGAATACTGTAAATGCCATATTTCTGCCAAAACATTCACGAGGCCATAGAAACAAATATGTATTGCAGCTTCTCTCTTGAGCAATTAGGGGTATTGTGCAGTCTTCTATGTTCCAGCTATCTGGCACTGTTTTACCCATCTTGACTCCTCTTGGAGATAAAGCAGCAGCTGGCTTCAGACAGCAGTAAATCATGTGAGGAAAAGTCAATTTATATTCTGGGGTACTGTCCAAAAACTGGCCATTGTATATGTTTTACATTTAGTAAAAAAACATGTGTTCTGGAAATTTAGAGGAGAAGGATGCTTGAAATACAGTCATGAACTTACCGCATATTGAAAATCTGCTTTTTGAGCAAGCTACAGTATATATATTTATCAATAAGTGCATCAGGAATTATTAATAAATAATTGTTCCTCACTATTATTAACTATTTAAATGGGGATTTGATTAAATAAAACAAAAAGCAGAAGAGAGTTACACGATGATGCTGGCTTCTGACAGTATACACTTAAATCAAAATTCTATGTATTTTATCCTGATGGTGTAATATTAGCTTAAACAGGGCTAGTTATAGTTCATTTGCAGCCTGCATTTCCCCCCCTCTGAATGTGTAGGAGTTTATCCAGCACTGCAGTTTATGTCCAATATCTCACAGAAGTGCATGCTGGTTAACTGTAATTCAAAATTGACTCCATGTAGGTGTGTATGTGAGAGAGCCCTGAATTGGAATGGTGCCTTAACCAACATTTATTCCTGCTTAGCACTCATTGCTGCTAAGATCTGCTCCACACCTCCCTGAATGAATTGGATTACATGGCTACAATATATTTTTTTATTATATTAAGATAAACAAATAAAAGTGTATTAGTAGTATTACAGCATTATGTCTTAAAATACAATAATAAAAATTCATTTCTTACTTAAATAAAATTCCAGAACAGACAATATTATAAGTTAGACCATTTCAATTAAGAATCAAAAGATACAACAATAAAGTTATGAAAACCACAAATCTGATATACACGTAAGTAATAGGGTTTTGATTTTAGTTAAGGGTAGATGACACATTTTATAGATAGATAGATAGATAGATAGATAGATAGATAGATAGTGTGATGGATGGCCAGCCGTTTATCCCGGCCAATACCCCCAAGCCGCCAGGTGGAGCCCTCCTTGCAGTATGGAGGTCCCCAGAAGACCAGCAGGGCATCATGGACAATGTAGTTTTTATGTGCAGCCCTGCTGGATGCCATGGGGGCCACTAGGGGACACTGCAGGGAGGAATGATGGATATTTTCCCTACGCCACGGAAGCACACGTGGACAAGAGGAATGACGTGCTTCCGGGGTAAAGAAAAGAACTTGTACCTGACCCGGAAGTGATTGAGTGTCACATGGACTGGGGATGGAGAACACTTCCAGGTCAGGAGATATAAAAGGACTACGGGAGGTCCCAGACAGCGAGCTGAGCTGGGTGGAAGGGTGGCAACGCGTCTGGGAGTGGAGGATTGTGTATTATTGTGTTTATTAGTGATTTATGAGTATAGTGGAGGAGAGGGTGCTTTGTGCACTGTGGCGATTGAATAAAGTCAAAGTTTGGACTTTTACCTGGTGTCTGGAGTCGTGGACAGGGGTTCAAGGGAGCGAGAGCGCCCCCTATCTGTCACAATAGATAGATAGATAGAAAGATAGATAGATAGATAGATAGATAGACACTTTATTAATCCCAAGGGAAAATTCACATAATCCAGAAGCAGCATACTGATACAAAAAACAATATTAAATTAAAGAGTAATAAAAATGCAGGTAAAAACAGACAATAACTTTGAATAATGTTAGCCTTTACCCACCCTGGTGGAACTGAAGAGTCGTATAGTGTGGGGGAGGAACGATCTCCTCAGTCTGTCAGTGGAGCAGGGCGGTGACAGCAGTCTGTCGCTAAAGCTGCTCCTCTGCCTAGAGAAGATACTGTTCAGTGGATGCAGTGGATTCTCCATGATTGACAGGAGTCTGCTCAGCACCCGTCGCTCTGCCACAGATGTTAAACTGTCCAGCTTCATTCTTACAATAGAGTCTGCCTTCCTCACAAATTTGTCCAGGTGTGAGGCGTCCTTCTTCTTTATGCTGCCTCCCCAGCACACCACCGCGTAGAAGAGGGCACTCGCCACAACCGTCTGGTAGAACATCTGCAGCATCTTATTGCAGATGTTGAAGGACGCCAACCTTCTAAGGAAGTATAGTTGGCTATGACCTTTCTTACACAGAGCATCAGTATTGGCAGTCCAGTCCAATTTATCATCCAGCTGCACTCCCATGTATTTATAGGTCTGTACCCTCTGCACACAGTCTCCTCTGATGATCACGGGGTCCATGAGGGGCCTGGGCCTCCTAAAATCCACCACCAGTTCCTTGGTCTTGCTGGTGTTCAGGTGTAAGTGGTTTGAGTCGCACCATTTAACAAAGTCCTTGATTAATTGATTAGTGCTATTTTTATATAGCACTTCACAAAATTTTGCAATGTGTCTGTAAATATTGTGCTACAGAAACACAAATTAAGCAAAGTAAAAATTAAATATATTTATATAGTGCTTTTTCTGCTCAAACTGCTTTACATAGGCAGAGGTGCAGCATCCACCTAGATAAGGGATGCCCAATGCGTTGATCGCGATCGACCGGTAGATCGCAAAGGTAGTGCAGGTAGATCACATTGCATTAAAAAAAAAATGTTTTAAACGTTAGTCTATCATATATCCTCCCTATGGCATTTGCCTCTTGATTGACATACAGGGCAGCCAGTCTGAGATCTCTTTTCTTCTAACACACTGGTCATCCCGCATGCACGATCAAACATGCGAGCTACTGCAAAACTCCGGCTGTGATCTAGTTAGCCAATTTATATCGACTAAAGAAGGGATTTAAAAAAAATTTTTTTTGGGAAGGGTATGGGCTGGATGTAGAATTGGAAGAGGATTTTTTTTCTCACAATGTGACAATCGAAGTGCGTTTGTCTGATCAGTCAATCTATCATTGCTATTCCAAAGAAGGAAAATGTGGAAAGGCACTTTCGAACTGTTCATAAAAACTACAAAACTGACTTCCTTCCAAAAAGCGATCTGAGAAAGAGAAAGGAGAGGGAACTAAAATCGCAGTTAATCGGACAGCCATCATTTTTCACTCAGCTGAATTCAAAAGCAAAGGCAGACACAACGAAGCATCGTTCCGGGTAAGTCACTTGATCATTAAGCATAAGAAGTCCTTCCAAGATGGAGAGATGATAAAAATAGGCCTTCGTTGAGGAGAAATTCCTGCTGAGATTTCAAGACCCCTGGCCAGAGAAAAAGGAGTTTCTCCTTGTCATTAAATATGCAGAATGCAAGCAACTTAGTAGTGATCAATAGCCGCTAGACTTGGCATTTTTTTTCCGATCTGACCAACATGTTGAATGAGCTTAATTTACAGCTGCAAGGAAAAGAGAACAGCATGGTCAATATGATTAGTTCAGTTATTTCTTTCAAATGAAAATTGCAACATCTGTCCTCAAAGCTGCAGCACCTTGATTTGGGGAACATCCAAAACCTCGCGTCAGAGCTGGAGACGCAATGGAAGGGGTGTGCGCAACTTGAGAGCATACGCTACAGAGAGCAGATTGAAAATTGCCTGTCAGACTTTGACAGACGGTTTCAAGACTCAGCTTTACTTGAGCCAATCGCTACATTTACGTGCTATCCATTTAGGGAAGATGTTGAGGATGATTCACTCGCATCAGAAATTGTAACACTGTTTCACCTAAAACTCCTTTATAGTGGAGGATGAGATTTTGACACTACAGGAAGAAATTCAGCTGAAGTCTGGGGCTCTTGGACAGTTTTGGAACTTACTCACAGAGGAAAAGTACCCAAACATGAGGAAATGTGCTACCTCCTTGACTGCATTATTCGGCTTTACTTATTTATGCGAGTCAGCCTTTTCCCACATAAAGATTATTAAATCCAAATACTGTAGTGATCATAAATGTATTGAATTGTTATTGTGCCATAAAGGTTATTCAGTTATGCAAGATACGGCAACATATATTTATATAGCATTTTTAATGCAGGTAGATCATTTCGACCTGGTCATTTTAAAAGTAGCTCGCAAGCCGAAAAAGTGTTGGCACCCCTGACCTAGATGATGTGACAATTATTGAGCCAGTATGATCATAACATATTATTTATTAGGTGGTGAAGGGGTGATTGAGATAGCTAATCACACACAAGGGGTGATGGGGTGGGGGGGTTATAGAATGGGTGAGGCTGTAATGTGCTATTTAGCCAGGACACTGAGATAAACTCTACTCTTTTCGAAAGATGCCAAGTGATCTTTAATGACCACAGATAGTCAGGAATTTGGTTTTACATCTCATTTGAGGGGCAGTTGCATATATAAACCGCAGTTCTGTAGGACAGGAGGTATGGCTGCTGACATAAATTAACAATAAGTGTCTTAAAATGTTGCAGTCATACACCTGACTCACATAAATGAAATGAAGATATCATTACTTCTCTGGCTTCCTGAGAAGCCTTCATCGATCTATAGATTTTCTAACATTCTTATCAGATTAGGGATGGCTGGGCCTTGTTGCCTATCCTGATAGTATTGGGAGGAAGCTGGCAACCACACCTGAACTGGCTGCCAGTCTATTCACATGGCACATACAAAGTCACTCATTTATGTTTGGTCACTATAGACTCCATCTATTACCTAGAATAAATGTGTTTATTCTATGTGGGAATAACTCAAAGTACAGTCATGTCAAAAATTATGCATCTGCTATAAAATGCTGTAAATTTCAACACTCCATAATCTCAGATACAGCTGCTGCAAATAGCAGGCCATCAGGTCTTTGAGGTGTTCAGATGATGGCCTCCAATCCACTATAAAACACTGTTGCATGACCCAATTTTGTGGCACCCACTTGAATCACACCTGAAAGCCCACCCTTAATGTCAGTCCTTTCAGATCGACTGTACATCTGCTTAATTAAATGGCTCCTCTTTAGCTACTTACTGATGCAGCTTTTTCTAAGCTAGTTGCTAAGACTTACTGTTACTCCAATATATGTTGAGTTCATTTCTCGTTTGGAATCTCTTTCTAGTGTTTGTTTTCTTTTCACCTATCCTGTATTTAGGTCTTGTGCTGAACTGTATTTTTCTTAGCACTGAAAAAGCACCTTGTGATTGTCAATTCTGTGTAAACAGATTAGGTAACTCACAGTCACGCAGCAAGCTAGCGATGACATGTGAGTCTGTAAACGTGTGATATTAGGCCTAACCTATTAATCTTTAAACTTCACAAGCCTTTTGCATCACTGTTTCCCACCTAACAGGATCCAAAAATGTTAAGAATTGACCTCTGTAGGGAACTACCTTGTTCTGCCCATGCTTAGGCAGATTTGTCTGCTTGCACAGACTAAGGATGCTAGACACAATTAAATGATAAAACTACTTTGCCACAGTTTGTGCATAAGCAGACTCCAACTACTATTCAAATGTTCATTTTGAAAACAAACAGAAGTGTTAAAATTTTAGCAGTAGCTTCTGTAGGATCCTGCCTCTTCCTTCTACACAGAACCCTCTTCTGATTCTACCCATCTGACTAGATTGCTGGACAGAGCTTATCATCTGGCAATCATTGGGCAGGAGGGGTGCAGCTAATCATGTGCTGAAAGGCTGTGTGTTTTGTACCATTGTTGAGTTTTTTTGTCTTGAAGATTTCTTGCCTTTCCTTTTTTCTGTGGATTTTACTTACCTTTTGTCTGACTTTTTCTGACTTACCCTTTTATCTGACAATGTGTTATTATTATTATGACTTTTTTTCTCTGACTCCATGCACTGGATTCTGTGACTTTCACAATATGTGAATATAAAGAAATTTTTCATATCATTTTTTAGATGATGCTTGGAATATTTGATATACAGAACAATCTGTAATGATGTCAACAAGACTGTGAAGTCCCTACATTCATATTGAACAGAATTTACAAGACACATTAAACACTTACGTATTGTCTACATTAAGTAACTTTATGTCTGGGAGACGAAAAAACAAGAATTTTGACTATCAGCAAAGGATATGTTCACTCTCCAAATGGGAAACTATTCTCTTCTAGGGCATCCATAATTTTATAAAGTTTAATGCCATCATTTAACATAACAGCATGTATTCAGGCCAAGGCCCAGGAGGAAAACCATGTGAATGCAGGGGAAACTCACACTAAGAAAGAACCTCTCCCTCAACTTACTGTATAATAATAAGATAATAAGATAATGTATACATAAGTACAATAAATAATGGCCTAATGTGCATACATAGTTCAAAACAGGACTGTACAGCCATATAGGCTGCACAGTTAAACTGTAGCAGACAGCAGTACAGATGTAAAATAAAGAAACAATATACATAAACTAGCAGGTGGGTACAGTAAAGGGCACGTAAGACCAAGTTACTGAGAGATCTGTGACCTTATGGCTTGGAGGAAGAGGCTGTCAGTTTTCAGAAATGATTTATTCAGCCTTCTTCAGACACCAGGTGGAGTACATGGTATGAAATTGTAAAAGCTGAGCCAAGAGATTTTAGAAGCAATATGGACATTCCAGTTGTGGAGCTTATGATCCTGGCAAGTCAGTTTACCAAACCACACCATGAGGTCATGATATTTTCCATACTGTAGAGGTTAGAAGTTCACCAGGATTTTGGTTCCTACTCCAAAGCTATTTAGCCACATTAGGAAAAAGAGCCCTTGCTCAGCCTTTTTGAGGGCGCAGGTAGTGTGGGTAGACTACAAAAGTCAGACAGTGATTTGGACTCCCAGGAACTGGGACCTGCTAACTATCTTGACAGGGGAACTGTTGATGTGAAGTTTAGCATACCTGCTTTTGTTCTTACTGAAGTCAATAATTACCTTAGTTTTTATGATGTGTCAATTTTGGGTCACTAAGATGCAAAGGAGACTGGAAAAGGGAAACATATTTCCAAGGAATAATGTCTTTATTGCTGAACTGGCAGGTACAAACACAAGGCTTTTTCCAGATGGGGTTGGTCAACAGCAGAAAAGCACACAGGAAGTGGCTGCCACTCATGGTGCTTCAGCTCCCATCTCCATGTCAAAAGAACACGAAGTCCTCCTCATCAAGCAGGTTCAACGGCTTGGAGGCAGTGACTGGAGCAGAGGCAGTCTATGGGAGACAGAACAGGAGAATAGGTCGTTAGGTTGGCCGGGGCTTGATCTTTTAAATGTTTCAAACCTCATGCAAGAAGCACATCATGCAGAAAGCCGGCAAGCCTGCAGCTGATTCTGCAGAGGGGGTGGGTAAGAGTGTGTTTGTTTCCCATTGAAATACTGTTTAAGAGGGAATTTCTGAAGGGACACTGTGTTTCTTCGTTATAGTTCTACTCTGTTAAGTGTGGTGACACTGGTCGCAGATGATTAGGGAGAAATTGTTTGTCATGGCATCATGCAGTCAGGTCTTTTAGCTTTCTCTTGTAGGTAGCCTCTTCATAAGCAGTAAATTTTGTTTTAAAGTAATATAAACCTTCAGTTTTATTAAAAAAATGATCCCAGGACAAACTAATAATGCACATTTCTGAAGATCTGTTTAGCTCACACCTGGACCCTTCTCGCTTTTGCCAGTTGTTTGATTGGCACTGTATTTAACCTTCATCTTTCACCTTGTGGGGAAAAAGCCTACATAACAGTTACATGTGGCTTTTTTCAGCTGAACCTCACCAGGCACGATGGGTCTTCAGGTCACCAGATCCTCTTTGGTGGACACCCACTTCCATGCCTGGCTGTTGGAATGGCTCATGTTTCAATTCTGGATAAGGTTGTCTTTAATTTAATTGGAACTACATTAGGGTCATTTCAAGATTCAAGAGTATTATTGTCATTTCATCCATATACGAAGTGCAGCATGCAGTGAAACGAAACAACGTTCCTCCAGGACCATGGTGCTACATAGAACACAGGACAACGCAGAATCCACGACACATAACATAAAGACACATAATATATAACAAGGTGCATATATAACAAGGTGCATGTGAGACAAATGTGCAAACATGTGCAACCATGTGCAACATTGAAGAGCAGAACACATACAGTATATCAGATATCAGATCTGTCCATGAGTGTTCAGGAATCTGACTGCTTGGGGGAAAAAACTGTTACACATTCTGGTGGTAAGGGCCTGAATGCTTCGGTACCTTTTTCCCAATGGCAGGAGTATAAACAGTGAGTGTGCAGGGTGTGTTGAGTCATTCACAATGCTGGTGGCTTTGCGGATGCAGCATTTGGTTTAAATGTCCATGACAGAAGGAAAAGAGACACAGATGATCTTCTCAGCTGTCTTCATTATCTGTTGTAGGGCTTTACGATCCCTGACTGTGCAATTTCCAAACCAGACAGTGATGCAGTTGCTCAGGATGCTCTCTATGGTTCCTCTGTAGAATGTTGTTAGAATAGCTGGTGGAAGATGGGCTTTTCTCAGCCTACGCAGGAAGTAGAGCCGCTGCTGGGCTTTCTTGGCTAAAGAGCTGGTGTTGTAGGACCAGATGAGGTTCTCTGCCAGGTGGACACCCAGGAATTTGGTGCTATTGATGACCTCCACAGTTGAGCCGTCAATTTTCAGTGGCAGATGGTCACTCTTAGTCTTCCTAAAGTCAACAATCATCTCCTTTGTTTTGTCTACATTCAGAGACAGGTTATGGGCTTTACACCAGTCCGTTAACCGCTGCACCTACTCTCTGTATGCTGACTCACTGTTGTTGCTGATGACACCCCCACAGTCGTGTCATTGGCGAATTTTATGATGTGATTAGAGCTGTGCGTTGCTGCACAGTCATGAGTCAGCAGTGTGAACAATAATGGACTGAGCACACAGCCTTGAGGGGCTCCAATGCTCAGTGTGGTGGTTCTGGAGATGTTGTTTCCAATCCTGACTGACTGAGGTCTCTCAGTCAGGAAGTCCAGAATATAGTTACAGAGGGAGGTGTTCAGTCCCAGCAGACTCAGCTTTTCCGTCAGCTGCTGAGGAATGATTGTGTTGAATGCTGAGCTGAAGTCGATAAACAGCATTCGAATGTATGTGTCCTTATTGTCCAGATGAGCGAGAGCCAGATGGAGAGTGGTGGCTATTGCATCATCTGTTGAACGGTTCCAGCAATAAGCAAACTGCAGGGGGTCGGGTGAGGGGGGCAGCAGAGTTTTGATGTGCCTCATGATAAGCTTCTCGAAGCACTTCATGATAATGGGAGTGAGTGCAACGGGACGGTAGTCATTGAGGTTGGATACTTTTTTTACGTTTTTGGCACGGGAACTATGGTGGGGGTTTTAATGCTTGTTGGGACAATGGCGGAGCTCATGGAGATTTTGAAGCTGTCCCTTAGTACTCTGCCAGGAATATTGTCTGGTCCTGCAGCCTTCCATGAGTTGACTCTTCGTAGAGTATTTCTCACATCGGCCACAGTCAGATTTAATGTTTGGTCGCTAGGAGGAGAGGTGGTCTTTCTCATCACCACATTGTTCTGTACTTCAAACTGTGCATAGAAGTTATTCAGCACATCTGGAAGGGAGGTTTTCACTGTCACAGATGGGTGGTGTTGTCCTGTGATTAGTGATAGTCTGGATGCCTTTCCACATTCTCCGTGCATCTTTGTCACATAGAAAAAGTCTCTGGATTCTCTAGGCGTGTGTTCGCTTTGCCGCTCTGATGGCGCGGGATAGTTTGGCCCTCACTGTTCTCAGGGCGATTTTGTCACCTTCCTTGAATGCAGAGTCCCGGGTCTTCAGTAGCACACGCACTTCTTTTGTAATCCACGGTTTCTGGTTGGGGTGTGCAGTAATGTGCTTGGAGACAGTAACATCATCAATGCACTTATAGATGTAGCTGATCACTGATGACGTGTACTCCTCCAAGTTGATACAGTCGCTGTTGGTTGCAGCCTCTCTAAACATCTCCTAGTCAGTGCACTCGAAACAGTCCTGAAGGGCAGAGTTGGCTTCTGCTGGCCAGGTTCTTACCTGCTAGAACCAGTTTGGTGAGTCTGACGAGCAGTCTGTATGCTGAAATTAACATGTCAGAGATGTGATCTTAGTTTCCAAAGTGGGGGCGGGGCTCTGCCCAGTACGAGGCAGGACTGTTTGTATAAATAAGATCCAGCGTGTTCGTCCCTCTCGTTGCAAAGTCCACAAACTGATGGAATTTAGGGAGCACTGACTTGAGATTCGCATGATTGATATCTTTAGCGATAATAAACAGTCCATCCGGGTGTGTGTTCTGTATGTCTGTGATGGTGCATTACAGTTCCCAGAGCGCTTCCTTTGCATTAGCGCTGGGAGGTATGTAAACTCCGATTATGTGGATGGTGGTGAATTCCCGAGGCAAATAAAAAGGTCTACATTTAACAATCACAAACTCCACTAGCGGTGAGCAGTAGCTAGAAACAAGCACAGAGTTACTGCACCATTCCGTGTTGATGTAAACACACAGTCCACCACCACGAGTTTTACCGCACAGAGTAGCATTTCTGTCTGCTCGAAACACGGCTAGCCCATCTAGCTGATTGACGGCGTCCAGAACTCTGTGGCTGAGCCACGTCTCTGTGAAAACAAAGACACAAGTTTTTAAAATCACGCTGGATAGTTCGCTGGAGTCGAATGCAGTCCAATTTATTGTCCAGGGAGCAGACATTAGAAGTAATATGGATGGGAGTGCCGGCCGGCTGGGGCTAGCTTTTAGCATGGCACGGACTCCTACTCGCTTCCTGAATTTCCGCCTCCTCGTGCACCGCCTCCGTGTGCCTCTCCCTCGGCCATTTGCATCAGGTGACGCCAGGGGCTGAAGGTCCGGTTCTCGTAGCAAACCAAGGTCACACAGTTTATGCCGCAGATCATTTTTCATTTATGTGGAGGTGGAAAAAAGGAATGGTCATGTACCTTGTACTATCTTATGGTAGGCTCTTTAGAAATATTGGGTTTTGGGGCCACATGCCATTTATGTCCTATGCTTCCATAGTCAGAGTTGTGTTTGCATACTGGACATTAGGTCAGGCTTATTCACTGTGCCAACTGCACTCTGCCAGGGGTGTGTCATGTATCCTCTGCTTTTCTTGAATTGTATTGATAGCTGTGACTTGGAGAGTGTTAAGTTTGGAAACCTAAAGGCTGAATCTCTGCTGCTTTCAGATGATGTCTTATTGGCCTTATCACCCTGTAATTCCTAGTGCACCTTGTTAACTGTGGTTGGGATGCACATTAGTAACTTCAAACACTGAGGTTGCACTCCTTTTCCAGAAAAAAAGTGGCTTATTTTCATAAGTGTCAAGTGCCTTAATGTCTTCTTCTTCAAGTAAGGGAATAGGTGATTGTGAGATTGACCAACAAATTGGTTGGTGCAGCACTTTTTTCCATTGTTATACCAGACCATGGTATTTAAGAGTAAACTCCATGGATAAAGTTTTTAATTTACAGTTTTCATCCCCATGCTCACCTATGGTCACAAATCCTGGCTAATGTCCATAACAATGAGATATAAATGGATATTAAGTGGGTGAAATGAGTATCCTGTGCAGGGCGCACTTTGATTGGGTGAGTAACTCAGCAATTAGAACTCCTGCATTTCCAGATTTCGAGTAGCAAGTTAACTGGTTAAGTTATCCTGGTGTTCAAGACACCGGCTATTTGGTAAAGAATTAGGGCAGACTCGGTACATACTGGACAGACCTGAGAGTCTCTGGGAACTCCCCAGGAGGGTTCAAAAGAACCTTCTGAGGATAGGCCTGGTCTATCAGTTTCAGCAGAGTGAAAGTAAAGTGACATTTGGGCCAAATTATTATACCCTTTTGATTTTTGTTAATATTTTACAATTTTATATTATTTTATACCTAAAGCTGCAGCTGCCATATTGTACTATAACTAAAATTTAGTTTAAATAACATTAACTAGAGTAGCACAGTCATACTGCACCATCTTTGTGAATTGCCACCCAGATGCTCTCAACACCCACATACTCAAAGACATGCAAGGTCAGGTAAATTAAGAATTCCAAACTGGTCCTGTGTGAGTATGGCTAAGTGCAATAATGGGCACTGCACTGGACTGGCACTCTCTCCAGGGCTGTTTACTTCCTTGCGAGCAGTGTCCTCCATGACAGGGAATTGGTTTGAGAATATAATGTTAGATTAACACACATTATTTGGCTGTATTTTGGATTATAGAATGGAAAAGAAGAAAAAATATAATACTTTTTAAGTTTGTGACTTCTTGCTGACAAATGAAAAGTGAGCTATTATTTTGCTCAAATAAAACTAATTCTCAGACATAATAGTTTTTGAATGCCCATGTAATATACTGTATCTCATATGTCAGAAATCTGGCCATACTGGTGGTTTCTTGCTTTTAAGATTGTAATAGTAAATAAATTGCTTTTTTTATTTACTGGCTAAGGAAAAAAAAATTTTAAAAAATCACCGTATACCATGCCCATTTGGCATGTTTTCCATCATTTTGACTTTCCAACAGAATCAGTAAATGACACATCCAGTTTTTCTGCTTTTTGCCAACATTCATTAGAGTCACTTCAAGAGGCCTTTCCACTTTGCTTTACACCTCCTACAATGATGACTCTGTGCTCCAAAGAAAATACTACACTTTCTTTTGTAGGTAAAGTGCTGAATGGAACTTCTCCATCTCATGCAAAACTACTGCTGCTTTATGAAATATTAGCAATTTAGTAGAAACAGCACATTATTTTTCTTTAGAGTGGATATTCAATATAGGGCTAAATTGAGATCCTTTACCATCCCTCTTATTGACAGAAGGATAGCCACCAATTGCTTTAGGACTAATTAGGAGCAGCAATGGAAGAGGAGGATGAGGAGCATTCTAATAGAGTGTGCAAATTTAGGCAAGGCACACTATCCAAAATATTCCCTGTCTTCAAAACAAACACTCTGAGTAGTTTTATTAAGGTTTCTGAAGAGAAGAGGTTTTATTGGCACCATGACTAAGTCCTGAAGGTGAGGTAACAGTAAGCAAAAGTATTAGGGGAGAAAAAGTAGATACCACATTCACTACTTGTTACAAAGCAACATTCTGTGAGGAAAGTCCTTGTGCATCAGCAAAACTATTTAGGAGATTAATCTTCTGCTACTGAAGATGGATCTGGAGAGACAACTCAGATTTCCTCAACACATTGGAAGCACCAGATATCATACAAGTAATCCTGTTGGAGTTTACTGTACCTTAGGAAAACAGTTGGGAGGAGGCCTTGAAAAGAACGCAATTTGCTTTCATCAACTAATACCATCAAAATTGTGATGAACACTATATGTAGAATTACAAAAATGTAATATATTGTTTACATTTTTTTTTCTGCAAAGTTCAGAAGCTACTTTAACTGAATGGCCATCTTATGCAATATGTGCACTTGGCATGTTTGTCATCCACCTTGTGATATAATTCCCAATATTTTGCCTTACTGAGTTTACTTTTACCATTATTGTGTACACAATTCCCAAAACAAGAGTTACACCAAAGTTACACTTAGCAGGCATAGACTAAAAGAAAGGGATTTAATCAAAAAAATATGAAGCGAGGGTCAAAACCAAAAGAACAACTATCAGTAAAAAAAAAAACAAAGTCAGAAAGACTGCAGGGAGTTCAAAAATCAGAGAAACGAAACAAAGAAAATATTTTGAAAGGTCTGAAGGATTTTGGAATCCATGTATTTGGATGAGGAAGTATAACCTTAGATAACCTTTTCTTCCATTGTGTTGTGATTGACAGGGCAATGACCTTTGAGGACATGTCTACTCCAGGACCGTCTTGGTAACAGGAACCAACAATAGCTCTATTAAAGTAGTGGCAATAAAACAACCCAAATCAAAAATCAGAACCAGAAGTATTATTCAAGAATAAATGAAACCCATGGATTCCTTAGGTTAAAAATAAAAAACAAAAGATAGATAACTACTAGGCAAGATGCAAAACATATTCAAAATAGGAGACCCTGACATCCAAGACATTCATTTATTAGTGGACTAGCCAATCAGCGTCTCACGTACTGTAGCTTTAGCCATGGGAATCCAAAAATATGCTTAATTCCATTAAAATTCAAATATCTATATATTATTTCTTCCACATTAAGGCACTCAGTTTGGAAGGTAATGCTTGAGTGATAGACTTTACTAGTCCCTTAACTGTTGGAGCACCAACAATGGGTAAAATATGTCATTTTATTTTTTGAACAAACTTTGGAATTCCTGATTGGTCCGCAAAGCTAGAACTGATGAAGTATACCACCAACCCAGACTCAGCTAAATCCCAGAAATCAAAATAGTTAATGATGCGTACTGGCATTGCCAAAGAGTTTTTTGCCAGTGACACACAACATTGTCCAGTTTCATTAATCCCTGTTAAAGGTGGCAGATTAGTCTTTTTCAAAACTTTAAGGCAATTTAATTCAAATCCCCTCATATACTTTAATACAAACAAAGCATTGCAATAAACATATAATATACCTCTCTCGTGACTGATACATTTCTTTTGTAAATTAAGGTTTTGGATGTTCAGGAATCAATTGCTGCCATTTTTTTAATCCAAATAATTCATATTTAGTAAACACAAATTATTGACCATCTTGCCACCTTTAGTCATTTGACCATGACACCTAAGGCTGTGAGTTCACCGGACTTGAAGATATAAATATGGCTACAAGACATTTTTTCCATCCCTTGGTTGATAAAAAAGCAGATTGTGATTTTTAGTGTCAGTTAGTTGCTTTCCAAGTAGGCCCTACTGGTATGATTTCCTTTCTAGCGTTATCCCTGACTGTAAGCCGTTGTCTTGCCCTTTGATCCTGTTTGTCAGGATTAGTTTGTCTTTTTGCTCTCCTTTATATCCTGCTTGGCACTTAGCTCTCGTAATCATTATATTTTATATTTAATCCTGGGGCACTTCGACATGTCCTTAACAACGTTGTTCTTCACTACTTAAATGTACTCCTATAATGTTCTTATGGCAATCACGAACTCTGTTGTGCCTAAATTGCAAGTCATTACTATTTTGCTTATCTGTACAACTGAATTTAGTTTAGTGCTGATTACATTTTGTTTAGCTGTTTCCACTACAATGTGTGCTATCGTTAGGTGATTCTCAAATGCAGTCCTGGGGACTAAATGTGGTTTTTGCTCCAGCCAATTTCTGTTTCTAAGTAGACTAACTGCCAAATAAGCAAACTGTTATGTTTTTGGTTCAATTTAGAAATTAAAAAATTAAGTTTGGTAAATTGTTATTAGAATGCTTTTATCTCTGGCGACCCCAATGGGAGCTGCCAAAAGAAGAAGAGGTTCTAAGTACTTATGCATATTGCATGCAGATATTTTATTTACTTGATTTTTAAGATTATCATCATCATTTTGATATTCATTCTGCTTTTCCTGGTATTCTGGTTATTTAATCCATTATTTACTAATAAGCATGTTAGGGGCTCTGATGTTGAAGTAGTTCAGGCCTTTCAACATTCAATGTACCCGTTTGTACCAGGTGTCTACTCTGCTTGTTGTTAATTGTCATTATTAGGATACAATTAAGTGAGCAACATACACAGACAAAGGAAAATAAATTAGAAAACAACAACAGAAAGTTAAACATGTAAAATATTTGCAAAAAACAAATATTTCTAAACATCTTATACATGTAAAAATTACACTAGTGTGCTTTTCTGGATGAAGAATCAAAGAAGAGAAAAAGGACAGTTGATAAAGTCAGATCACCTAGATGGACATTGATTTACTGACTGTGAAACTGGAAGGAACAGAAACCTGCAGCCACATGGCACACCCAGGACTGAGTTTGAGAATTATTTTATAGATCATATACTGCCACTATACAGACAGACATTTTTTTTTCTTTGCAAGAGATGAGATCAAGAGATTAAAGGGATCAAAATGATAATCAGAGCAGTCTGAGGCCAAATCCAGGAAGTCAAAGAACACTGAAAATAACAAAAGAGCAAAAAGTTTGCAAAAACCGTAAAGTTTTAAGCCCTGAAAAATTCTTTAAATTTAGTGACTACGTTCAAGATGATTTGCACTTTTGGCCAAGATCTTGGATGCTATGATTATCAAGGTGCCGATTTAAATAGCACTGCGGTGATGACATCAAATATTGTGGATGCTGCGATCGCATCTCAGCATCATATTGGTGTTACCAGCAACAACATGTCATTCATGCAACATGACAAAAAACAAGATGGCTGCACAAAATAGTGGCATAGTATCCTCACAAAAATAATGTTAAATAATTACAACACTAAAAAAAATATTTCTACACAAAACAATGATGAAGGTAAATTCAGATTGATAAAACATTAAGAATCACAATGCCTATCAACCACATAGCATCACATAAAATTGTGAGTCCATGAAAACCAAAAACACCCAAATGGCAGTGGCAAGACAACATACTCTTGTAAAATGGTGGCATGATGATGTCCTACCTGTAAAATATTAGCCAGTGCGTTGTTCTGTGCTGCCGTCTCCTGAAGAAGCAAGTTGAGCTCAACAGAAGCACAATGCTTAAACAAACTTATCAAGAAAGGCTGCTCCATCAGAGGGTGAACCCTAGACAGACTGGAAGCTGTTACGGAATGATGACAAAATTGGATGCAATCATGAAAACTCCCCTCCATCCCCTCCAGGAGGCGCTCTCTTGGGGCACTTTTAACCACAGGCTCATTCTACCACAGTGTGCTAAGATGTGCATCTGGGGGGTCTTTTCTGCCCAATGCTGTCAGGCAATTCAATGTATCCTCTTGATGTACTCTTTAATTAAATTTTGGAATATCTTTATAATATACATTTATTTATTTTTATTATATCATTTATATTTCATGGCACAACAACCACTCACTGAACTGAACTGAGATGGGAATAGGCCATTCAGCCCAACAAAAGTTGCCAGTCCTATCTACTTAATTCCTTCAAAGTAACATCAAGTCGAGTTTTCAAGGTCTCTAGAGTTCTACTATCTACCCTACTACTTGGTAACTTATTCCAAGTGTCTATGGTTCTCTGAAAGAAGAAAAACTTTCTAATCTTTGTGCAAAATGTATTTTTTGGAAGTTTCCAATTGTGTTCCCAATGTTCTTGTTGAAAACGTTATTGCTGTTATCAAAAAAGCAAATCCAATCAGTGCTGGTAGAGCTGTCATTAAAAGTATCCTCACTTTTTCCATAACAGCCTGGTAGCACAATGCATCTGCTCACTCGAAACATAAACTGTTATTTAAACTGCAGAAAAGATTGCTGCTATGAAAATGAACTCCATTGAGGTCCTGCATACATCACGGGTCAGGAAACATGCCGGAAATATAATCAAAGACAACACTCAACCGGGCAGCCATCTCTTTCAATTATTATCATCAAGGAAACTTTACCAGTCACTTAAGGCAAGAACTACTAAACATATGAACAGCTTATTTCCTACTGCAGTCACTCTTGTTAAACACAGTGACTGATTCATCCTTGTTTTTCCTGATTTCTATACTCCTCCATTCAGCACTAAGCCCCCATTAAGCAAAAAGAACAATCCAAATAGACGGTTTCAGAAAGCAGAGTAAGAAAGCTAAGCACAGGTCCAGTATGCTTACACTAGAACTGTGTTATATAGAAGATGAACTGGGTTTCTTCCAGTTGAGCAAAAAAAGCTTTCAAGTAGTGAAGCAGTGCAAGTAGTGTGGTACAGGATATTAAAAGTGGCTTTTTAGAATACATTTTAATCACTTCTGGTATGCAAAACTTTTTTCCCCAAAATGGTTTAAATGTAGGACAGTACCAAAACATGTGGCATGGTGAAGCTGGCACTTGATGATAATGCTCACAACGATGATCTCGCTCTGAGCACATTATATACATTTTTAAGCAAAATAAATATGATTGATGAAAAACTGTTAGTTGAATTATGGCATGCTTGGTGCGTATTGATCTACAATTTATTTTATGAATGGCTCAGTTCCATTCCTTTTCTGAAATTGTTAAGACTGATTTCCCATCGATCCCTAGGATCATTAAAGGATAAATTCCTGTAAATATTTTTATACACTCTGAGGATGTTGCCTGGCTCTTCATCCGCACTATCCAGTATTGCCTACGGGATAAATATACAATACAATACAATACAATTTATTTTTGTATAGCCCAAAATCACACAAGAAGTGCCGCAATGGGCTTTAACAGGCCCCCAGCCTTCACTCTCTAAGAAGACAAGGAAAAACTCCCAAAAGAAACCTTGTAGGGAAAAAATGGAAGAAACCTTGGGAAAGGCAGTTCAAAGAGAGACCCCTTTCCAGGTAGGTTGGGAATGCAGTGGGTGTCAAAAAGAAGGGGGTCAATACAATATAATAAATATGGGTGAAAGGTTTAGGAAGTTGGGCAGGTTACTTTTAACAAAGTTCCTTGATTTGGATATTGAAAAAATACTGTATAGGTGGAAGATAAAACTTGGAGCTTAAATTGTTTAAAAGATGTAAATACATTATCAATATATTGTGATCCTCTAAAACAGGACAAAGATGGCTGAAAAAGGTGATTATCACGTTTAGGAACAACAGATAAAAAGTGCACTGTCATAAAATGTATTCTATGATAGTTCCATAGCTTTACTAAATGGTGGACAACTGGATTGCTGGTAAAGTGACAATAATTAGAGGTAATTGGAGCACTGAGCAGAGCAGACAAAGAAGATTTAGAACAGGATTACACGCCAAGCAGGTGTAGAATTGTGGACTTCAGCCAGTTTCCAATATTTTATTGTATAAATATTTTCAGCCCAGTAGTAGACTGCAAAGTTAGGCAGTGTCATGTCATCTTCAGCATTAGATTTCAGTAAAGTCGTATTTTTGGTATGTGGGTGTTTTAAATTCCAGATAAATCATGATACAAGTCTAACTTCTTAAAAAAGACGTTTTTGTTGATGTAGTTTATAGATGCTCTGGAAAGATATATGAGGATTGTAAGGATATATGTTTTGACAATATTAATTCTCCCTGTCAAAGTAAGGTGGAAGTGGACCCATCTATTAACATCTTGATGTCTTGTATCATACTTTTAAAAGAGGCCTTTACCTTTCCTGTTACTCCCTACCAGATATTTAAATTGATCTTTTTATAATAGTATAGCAGAATACCCGCGCTTCGCAGCGGAGAAGTAGTGTGTTAAAGAAGTTATGAAAAAGAAAAGGAAATATTTTAAAAATAACGTAACATGATTGTTAATGTAATTGTTTTGTCATTGATATGAGTGTTGTTGTCATATCTCTCTCTCTCTTTCTCTCTCTCTCTATATATATATATACACATAGCAAAATACCCGCGTTTGGCAGCAGAGAAGTAAAAAGAAAAGGAAACATTTTAATAATAACGTAACATGATTGACAATATAATTGTTTTGTCATTGTCATGAGTGTTGCTGGCATATATATATACACTCACACACACACACACATATATAACCATATATATACATATCATATATATATATATATATATATATATATATATATATATATATATA
>JANRMT010062792.1:22644980-22661123 GCA_026402145.1 Polypterus bichir lapradei | reverse complement strand
TATATATATATATATATATATATATATATATATATATATATATATGTTTTGATGTTGAAAAAGGAAAAATATTCCAAAATCTATATCTGTATGCACTATACATGTTATATCCTGTATGTTTTGTGTAAACTATTATTATTATATGAAAGCACAAACAGAAAACAAAACGGTAATTATTAAAATATTTGGTAGATATGCTTGTATTATTCAGTATTGCAAGCATATACTGTATTGTAAGGTTAAAAGAAACTCTTACATTTTTTTTTGCAATTCCCTAACTCAAGTGTCAATTCTTGACTTTAAACAACCCCATTACAATTCTGTTCCAGTCTCTAGTATGACCTATTCATGTTTTAAAGATTGTGACAATTATTTTTTTAACTCTTCATCAGCTTCCTCTGGAGAGGTGTAAATATAAATTTTGAGTGTGGCTGGAAACAAAAAGCTATATCTAATATCAGCTTTGGACAAGCACTGTTTGATGCATTCAACATACGGAAATCTGGAAATATATGAATTTTACTGTTTCCTACAAAATATTCTTCTGTCTGATTTTACATTATGCTCCCAAATTTATTGCATTGGCAAGGACTTGAAAGTAGCCTTGTATAAAAAAAGGCATACACTCAGTAGCAGAGTCAGGACACAGCTCTACCACATAGGGCAGCATTTTTGTAACTTTCCTCCAGTCCTTCTAACTTCCCTTGCTCTTTGATTGAAATATTCTACTACACCCAGGCTTTTCAGCATTACATACGTGTATATACTCCCAATAAATATGATTCCTTATGTAAGTATGATGATATTTAAGGTACAGGTGCAACAAATATAGTTTTGTTTGGGGTGGCAAAAATGCTAGAGCCGGCCCCGGCAGAGACAGATTTTGTGTTTGTGGACAAAGAATGAGAAAAAGTTAAAAGTGGATGAGAGGAGAGAAGAAAAAACAAAGAAATACTGCAATACCTGTTGGTGTGGACGCTAGGGGTCGCTGTTGCCCCTTATACCCAACACACAGCTGCACAGGACATAGGGTAAAAGCACCCAGAAGATATTTATTAAATATTTCTTCTTCCACATTTCTCCCAAAGCACCACAGCCACCAATACACAATCAATAAACACAATAATAATCACTCAAATCTCTCCCCCACACCTCCCAGCAAGCTTTGTCTTAGTCCTCCCAACTCCAGCTCTCTTGCTGAGTTCACAGCAGACGTTTATATAGTCCTTGACCCGGAAGTGCTTCTTCTCTTTCGTTCACGTGACTTGCCAGCATTTCCGGGTCAGATGGAGAACTTCCTCTCTCTTTAGCCCAGAAGTACTTTGGGGCTTCCGTCCCCATGACTTTGGAGTACTTCCAGGCTATGCAGACAGTAAAACCTCCCAGATCCCCCTGCAGCGTCTCCTGGCAGCACCCACAGTCCCCAGAAGGGCTATGAAGCTGAACTCCAGATCCCATGGTGCCCTGAGGGAATGCAGGGCACAGCTATGCTGCAGGAAAGTCACCATCTAGGGTCTTGGGGGAGGCAGCGTCCTTTGGGTGTCCCAGCCAGGTTGAGCTGCCGACCGTCCATCACACCTGATAACAGACTGAAGTTGGAGGTTAAAGAAAAAAATAGGAAAATGGAATAGAAATGGACCTCAGCAACTGAAACATTCAAAGCTGTCAAAAATATCACCAAGGGTAATCATGTCATGCTCTGTCCAGCCAGGGAATGAGGGTTATATCCTAGACAGGCATTTAGGTTATTTAAAACGGGGGTATATGTATGCAGACTTGGAAAGGGGCATTCATTTTTAACTGCTTTGCAACAAATGTGAGTGCATAAGAGATTAATTAGTCCTAATTTAAGGGACTACTGCTTTAAATTCACAGAAGTAAAGGGGAAAAAGTAGGATTTGTGGCAGACCAGGTTAGAATCAATTGAAAACCATGAAGGCTTCTAACAGATTTCAGCCAACTCCAGAGGCCTCATGTATAAACAAGGGGTATGCACAAAAATGTTGCGCATACCCGTTTCCATGTTAACATCGCAATTTATAAAAACTAAACTTGGCATAAAGCCACGCACATTCTCATGCCAGGTCAAACCATAGTGTACACATGTTTTCTGCTCTGTTTTGCAAACTGGTGGCACCCATTGTCAAAGCAGTGCTACTGTTCTCGTGTGGTTTCCCTTTCCTATTTAGGTTCACATCCCTGATGCGGCTTTATCAAATACATTGCAATTAACCACATATTGTTTATAAATTTAAGGCATCTGATTGTAAACAACCTGTAACAATATAATGGTCCACGGAATGGCCAAACTATTCCAAATACCATAGCTGCTTTAGTGTTGTTACTCACAGAGCACCACTCAGAGTATTTTAGCACACTGTATTGGAGAGTGGAATCACACTTGTACAGCAGCTGATCGGAAAGCTCTACGGCAGCTTGTGTCGAGAACACAGAGGATTATTGGGACACAGCATCAAGCCATGGAGAACATTTATAGCACATGCTGCATCAGCCATTCGCACCGTCTATTTGAACTTCTTCAATTCGGCAAACGCTTCAGAGCCTTTCCTGTAAGGACCTCGCGGTTCAGAAACAGTTTCATCCCAAGAGCTATAAATGCACTCAATCAGTCCATCAAGTGGAGGAGATCCAGTTGAGGAGATAGCAGCTTTTAGCATTTGATGGAGGTGGGTCGAAAGTTGTTTTCAAAATACTGAAAAGAGTTCTGGCGGTATCTCATCTGGACCAGAAGCCTTCCTAGTCTGCAAAGAATTTAAAGCCTGTCACAGTAATAGGAATATCTAAAGTGGAGGCTTCATCCTTGGAAAGTCTAGAAAGGTTTAGTTTAAATTAAAACGAAATAATTTCATCAGAGGATATATTGGAATGTTCAGAAGAAGTCTAAGAAGAGCATCCTACAAATTGCTTATTAATTTCATTTGGGTTATTAGTAATGTGCCTAGCTTGAATCGAAAAGGATGATATGTTGGCAAATGAATAATATTTATGTACTGTAGTCCAAGATCCAGCAACTTACTAGGCTTAGCTCTGGTAACAAAATACCTGGCTTGCATGTGATGAACTACAAGTTCAGCCCACTACAAAAAGTTTAGTTCAGTCCTCAAATTAGAAATCAAACGTTTATAATCACAAAAGGGTGGGCACCCTCAAGAGCAGCAAGATGAAACTCTGGCACTGTAATCTTTTGTCTACAGGACTATGCCACATGTAGACTATAGGCAAACAGTAACTAATAGAGAAATTGCAAATTGCCCATTTGATTACTAAACAAACAAAAGCTGAGATGAAGCAAGTGAATGAGCAACCAACATATAAACCTGTCTTGAGTGAGAATACTATTGGGCAGAGTAAAATGGGCATTTCTTAGTAGAGGAATTGAACAACCTAAAAGAGCCAGTCAAGTGTAAGTCAGATACAGATTTGCAGAGCAAATTGGTGGTGAGAGGGGTGTGTTGATGTAGTTGAGGGAGGTGGAATTTATCTAAAACTGGGTTCATGTGGGAATCAACATGCATGCCAAGAATAAGTTCATAACCATCAAGGCTTAGGAATTAGTTAGTTGCAGAAGGGAAAAAGGAGGGTTGATAAAGGGTGGGAGCATAGTTAGCACAAATAGTAATTTTCCTTTCACCAGTATTAGTAAATATCAGTACAATTAGTAAATGCAAAACTGATCCTTGCTGCCAGAAACTGATCCAAGAATTTTAATTTGGAGATTACATTGAAAGAGGATGGCCACCCCACATTTATTGGGCTGTGTGCAAGATGAGGCAAATACTTGATAGTGCTAATTCCCAAGATGAGGTACAACTTTGGACAACAGCTGCATCTCCAGTAAGAAAGCAATACTGATCCTCCTGTGTCATGCCACAGGTAATCAAGAATACTTGGTCTAGTTGTATTCAACTCAATCCTTAAAGAGGCTATCAGGCATATATCAAAGAATGAAAAGAAAGGATTAATGGAAGAATAAAAAGGTAAATAAAAAGTAAAGTGCCATCATGCAAGAAAACTGTGCTGTACCCCATCCCGTCCTGCATCCATCAGGGCTAACCCCCCACCAACCCCACAACAACTCAAAAAGATGCATGTGGCACCTACTCAGAATCAAGTAAAAACATTACTCAAATAAAGTGTACACTAATGCAGGTGCACAACCCACATTATGTAAGTTTTAATTTATTTAAGAAAGCAAAAGGTTTGTTTAAATACAAAAGATAGAATAATTGAGCAAATAACACCCAAAATAATGTGCAGCATCAGTAGAACCTGCTATTAAATATACAGCTGACACCTAGTGGCCAATCTGATGAGCCAGTGTTTGTGGGGTAACCACCCCATCCCCTCCCCCTTTTAAAAAACCTAATGTAAAACTTATTGAAACACTAAACATATAAGGATTAATGCATAAAAACAGTTTAACAATTCCCTTCCGTAGAGCATTTTAAAATTCAGCTTTCCAGTTGAACATAATCATAATAATAAAAACAATACAATTTTTAATAAGGGTACTGTTCTGATAAAATGATGTTGAAAGAAAATCAGGCAATACGAATAGTGAATCTAATGCTGTAGCTCCCAGACAAAGGAATACAGGAGGAAAGAAGCAAAGGTGTGGTGGGGTTTTGAAATTGACCCTGGAAAGGTTAAAGAACAAATAAATACAAAAAACAAGTGAATAAGTATTAATAAACTATGATGGAATACAAAAGTTCAAATTACAGGAACAGTGCAACATGTTCAAAAGTAGAGATATTAGAGTTTAAAACCCCTGAAATGTTGGGAGCCATGATGAAGTTCATAATGAAAAAGTACCTTGGTGTTGAATGTTGCCGATAGCTTCACTGGCCTATTTTGGGTCATCATAAATGACACTTCTAGAAACATGATACAGCTTAAGATGAACAGGATATACTGTAGAACAAAAGGATGCAGTCCCTCACCATGTGCACCTTACTGTATATGGCAGGTTGCATAGCCTTCCAGGCAGCTGTTGAAGTTGGACCAAAGTCTGGGAAAAAGTAGATCAAGTGACAACCATAAGAAAGATTAGAAATTTTGTGGGTCCATTTTAAAATAGTCTGGCTGTCATTGTAGTCGATGAATTCAACTATTAACAAACGAGAAGAAACTTAACGGGAAGAGTAAATCCCATGACTTTTTTCAATGGACAGATTAAACCCATGTCATAAAGAAAATACTGGTGACTTGATCTTTTTCACAACTTCAGATGTACTGCTGCCCTCCAAATTTTCTTTGATCCTGATTATAAATAAAATTATTGCGACAGTTTGTGGCTTCCAGTTCAATTAGTTTTAAATTCAGTTTTGCAACATGACCCTCTAAAGACTGGGTCTTCTAATCTTGCTGGCCCAAGGAATTGGTCAACTTACCAAGATCATGTGAGAGGTTGGCATGCTCATCTTTCGCCACTGCCACTGTGTCTGTGAAGTAGAGCCAAGTCCTGCTTAAAACTCTGTTGAGTTGAGTCCATTGTTACAGCGAGCTGCTCAATAATGAAGGACTTTATGGTTTCAAAGAGGGTGTCCATTACGCGATGCTGCAGGCTCCAGGTGTGGAAACGTCTTTGCAGGCCTGGAGGATACATGCTGAGTTTTCCGAGAAGAAGAAAACATCTTTTAATTGCAAGGCAAATGTATAATATTTAACAAGTAAATCCATATTATTTAAAGGAGACTAATAGTGAATAAAGAAGACAAAAAACCCAAGGCACCAAGGTTCACCAAATCATATGTCCATCTGTAATAGAGGTCAGAATGATGAGCATTTGGAAAACAGTTATTATTAAATGATTTGACTCTCTTTAGCAAAAGTTTGTTATGAGAAAAAGCATACTTCAAAAATGCCCTGCAATCTTTTCTGTTTAGCCTTTTGTTCCAATGTAAAATCTCTAGAATTTCAACTGGTGTGCTTTGAAGTGTGCATGTTAAATGGTTCATTAAATAACGAGTCTCTTCTGTTTCTTTTCTAGCAATGCAGATTAAATCTAAAGCATATCTGACTGATTACAATGCTAATATGAACCTTTCCTTGACAAAAACTATACTAAAAGATTCTGTTTAGTGGTCTGTACTGTTATAAATAAACATATTCTCACACTAAAATGAGTACAGTATTTATATATTAAACACATAATCTGTTCAAGCAAACATTACTACATTTCATATCCATTTTAAAAACAATATCGGACACTGTAATATCTGGAAATGAACATCCCTACAAAAATTCATGGTGAATTCATGGTCTTCTTTGCAGGATTTCAAATAATATTTACAAATTTTACTATGCAGTTGTCAACACGTACCTTAAAGTCAATAGCTGGAAAATTTTATTTGCAAAAGCATCCAAGCTCCTAGGCATTTGTAGGTCTAACTTTTTACACAGGAAATTGCAATAATATAGATATAATTAGTTAACCTGTTTTCTTTGCCTGCGCACTAATGAAGTCATTGTCATATTTTCTGCATGTAAACTCCACTCTGTTTAAAAACAATTGGTCACTCAAAGAATCTGAAGGAATATAATAAAAGTGAAGATCAAAGAACATTCTAAGGAAAGTAGAGATAAAATGATAAAAAGGCAGAGTATTATGGCTTTCTTTCCACCCAAAAGACAAACATGTTAGGTAACTTGAAAACCCCAAATTCTTCTTCTATGAATGCATTTGTTTTGATATTAGTGTATCCTGCAATAGACTAACACCTCACTCAGGGTTTGGTAAGGCTCTGGTTTCCAGTGATCTTGTTTTATGAGAAGTTTATTTAGGCTGAAAAAGAAAACAAATAAGATACTTTTTGGTAATTTAAGGAAGTCAATAAAATGTATTTCAAAATATCTATTCAGCATATCTGAAATACTTTTAAAAATATCTTTGAACAAGTTAATTCAGATTATTTGAGAATCATTTTGAAATATCTAAAATACAGTTAAAGACAGATATAATCATGCACAGACTTATGGCTCCATTTTGGGACCAGCCATTTGGCTGTATCATATAGTGTACATGTCAACACAATTGAGGATCTGTGGGTCTGGTGTGGGTCACCAGTATGCGTACTTTAACTGCCAGTATGGAGTAGCACAAGCCCATCTTCAAGTTTCAGCAGAAAGAAGCCTTGTCCGTGTAAGGGTATGTGGTGCAGGCCAAACACACAGCAATTAGCCACGTGGAGCAGTGCTGATCAAAATAATCCTTAAAAAGCTCTCTAAGGGTCAAAAAACACATGAGACCCTGTGAGATAATACTAATAATAATACTGATGATGATGAAAGATTTATGACTGTTTAATAGGTGTTTCTGTCTTCCAGATGGAAGAAAGAAGTGCAAACCATCTTCACAGATCAGAAACAAATAAAGTTATCCCAGATGTGTGAAGTATGACTTCCAAAAAAAAAATGGTGCATGGCTGCACGACTTGTCCAATCAGTGCCCAGAAGATTGGACCTCTGTGAGTGCATTTTTTTTTTTACTTATTGCTAGATTGTGGCCATTTGTTGGTTGGAGCATCATTACAGAAAGAAGGACAGTCAAGAAACTGCTACCTCTGCAGCTCCATCACCACTTCTCTCACTGCCTCTATTTAAAGTGTATCATTCGATTGCTGGCAGCACTGCCACAAATACATGTTAAACAAAAGGAATATGACCTTTGTGGCCTGTAGCAGCTGGTGTTGACAATTTCTAGAAGATTAGTATTCTATTGTTTTCCTATGGCATTCAGCCATAATTATAAATGGCCTCAACTCAGTGAATGACTTTATTTCAAAATAGTGTCCTGCCCTTTTTGAAATTCGTTGAGTTGCTTTTTGAGATGTATACAAATAGGAGGAAGTCATTTCCAGACATCTTAAAACAGATAGGAAGTAAAAGCAGGGCTTTTTACAGGAGGTATCATGGAGATATTTCAAATTAAATTTCACATCTTAAAATGCAGAGGATGTCAGTATATATCTGAGATATCTTGGGAAGTTGTTATGAGTTCATGTGAAAATATGTTTGGATGTTCTTGTGGTCAGCTCTGATTCAAAAACATGTCTTAATGATCCTGAGGTCACAGTAGCAGCAAAGCATGTTACACCTGGCCCTTACCTGTTATGTCTCAGCTAGGATTCCCTGGTTCCTGGAGTTGAACTGCCATTACTGTGTCATGTTTGTTTAATATTGATTCATACATTTATGTTAATATTTCTATTCATCATATTGATTATTCTTTGTTTCTGATTTTGGTAAGGTATGCCTTTGTTACATTCCATGTGTTTTGTGGTTGGTTCCCCAAGAGGCAGGACCACCTAAACCTCATTGCAAGGTACTGCCTTCAGCCCTATAAAGGCAGATGACATCCTACAGTATCTTGTGGTTTATTGTAAATGTGCTCCAGAGTTGGTGAGTTCTTTTGTCATTTGCTGTGCTTTTTGATTTTTACGATTTTTCTGGACTTTTGACTTTATGTTCTGTTTTCATCTTCATCATTGGAATAATGTATTGGTACTTTGTTTGCAATCAGATTGCCTTTGTTACAAACAACTCCTTTTGCCTTTTGTGCTCTAAGGAGATTTAGTTTGTTACAGAGAAATTTGAAAAATTAAGTCTTTTATTTTATGAAGATCTTGTGTTTGCCCTTAAATCTAGCTGGGGTTTGACAGTAAACCCCCTCTAGTGGTCAGTTTAGGAAGTGTTTTGGTCATAACATTACCAAGTTATCACCTGATTGGTAGGTGTGATTCATTGCTGCACACTTGAACCTCAGTGATTCACCTGTCATTCTTAATGATGCCCACATAATTCTGCTACTCCAGACCATAATATAAAAGGCAAAGTATATCACAAAACAAAGTCTAATATGAAACTGAAAGAACTGGATAGTTTGAAGAGGAATTCCAGAGAAATCGCAAGGAGATGAACAATCATACTGAGTGCAAAATGTGCATGATTATTGCCTAACTAGAACACACTAACAACATTGTAAATGGTAACTGTGGCAATGGCAGTTGCTTCAATAATAAGCTGTCAACATTCTACATCAAAATTCTACAAAATGCTGCTAAGGAAAACAAAAAATTGAAAGAGCATGTTGCTTACCTAGTAGACATCTCCCAGGTATTTTCATAATAAATTCTGTGAATTTTCAGGATAAAGAAAATGTTCTCTGGTATTTCAGTGAGAAATGATGTCATCATGTAGTGACTACGAAACTAAAGAATAAGCTATGACCTTATGTATAGCTAGATCGAAAGTGATGCTTTACAGATCTGAGAAAGCAGAGAACACCTGGAATGTAGAATAACAGGTTGTATAGAAATAACAGCAGAAATTGATATATAGCAAAAAAAGAAAGAATTTTTCCCAAGAATGACATAATTTTAGTTATTACTCCAAGCACTATTAATATTATTATTGCTATATTATTATTAAAATTTACCTGGCATTATTAATATTATTATTATTTCTATATTAATAGTATTATTAAAATGTACCTGATATTATAAATATTATTGTGTAATTCTTTTCTCTGTATCTCACAGCTGGCAAAATATTAGTATTTTCAGACTCTAAAGCAAGGATACCATGTCTTTTACCACCACAGACTTTATTAACGTTGTACTGTACTGATGTATACAGAGGACATAGTGGTGCAGTGGCTAACACTGCCATCTCACTGGTCCAGCATCCTGGATTTGAATCCTGAAATTAGTTGTTTTATGTCTGGATTTGGCACTTTCTCTTTGAGTATGTGTAGACTCCAGATACTCTAGTTTTCTTCCCATATGGCCAAAAATATACCGGTTACCTTAACTGGCCAACAGCTAAATTGGCTGTTTCCTGTCTTACACTTGATGCTGCCAGGATAAGGTTTGACTACAGAAACATTCAGTTGGATTATGTTGGTTTAATAATGAGAATAGGTTTGCTTGAGTAGCAATTTTCTTAACAAGAAGGAAATAAAAATAAATTGTAATTATTGGCAACATAAATGGTAGTGAAGATCTAAGAAACAAACTTGATCATACAGTTTTTAAAAGGCATCATAATAGATTGAGAGCTAAATTTTAAATCATGCATTGAATTGATTGCTACAGTTAGACTGTTCTTTCATTAAAAAAAAAAAAAAACGTTACATCTCTTAGATCACTGTAAGGTGCTTTTGTCTTTATTTATCAATATATTCCTATGAAGATTATTTACAATGGATATAACTCAGGTACAGTTTTGTTCAAAATATAAACACATTACACCAGTCTGACTATTGTTATACTGGCCACCACTGTGCTTTAGGACTGTTTTTAAAATACTCCTATTGCACTTAAGGCACTGAAAAATCAAGCATCTTTTTATATTTTGAAGAACTTGTCCCAATATATTCCTAATCCTAATCTTAGTTCCTGTATCACTGGTTTGCTCAATATTCCATGGTTCCAAGTTGAAGCATACTGTAAGGGAACTGGTGAGGCTGCCTTTTTTATTCACAGAAAACCTAGAATACTTTAACATTAGAAGTAGGCCAGGCTAATATGGTTGAACTTTTCAAAAAACTACTAAAACTCTGTTTTATCACCTTAGAGGTCATTTCTCACTCAGGAGAGTGTTGTGTTGTATTATATAGCATTGGGAAAGATGGATGAAACTAGATTAGGTAAACAAAAATGTAAAAAACATTTAACAGGGATGATAAGGAATGTATAGCTAAAGTCCTCTATATAGTCCCAAATATACTAATTGACAAATATGTCATTTTAATTTGTAACTTTGTAATGATCCCTGCTATAGATCACTCATCCTCAGTCCTAGACACATTATTTAAAACTGCTGCATGGAAGCAGGCACATAGAAGTTTTTCCAATCATCTTCAAGACAATAATATGATTCTTCTTCTGGATGCCATATTATTAATAAACTGATTACATGTTTAATGATAATAATTTGTTATTCTCTGTCAAATCTTGTTATTATGACGCCATTGTTGTTTCTGACCATGATCCACTTATCTTGGAACCTAAATTATCAAGCGCCACTAATTTAGCTTCTAATTAGCAATTTAATCCATTGTTAGCTGATGATTATTTTATTACATTTATCTTCACATAAATTGATATTTTTGTGAAGATAAATGTAACGTATCACTGGAATTATCAGCCAGAAATTTTTGGGGAAATCCTTAGAGAATATCTGAAGGTACAAGTAGTTTTATATGTTAAATACAAAAATGAGTTTCAATCTAATTAATCATATTCCTAAAATAATAATAAATTATTATTTTTATTATTTTTCAAGAAAAATGAGTCTTTTTGAATGAGTATCCAACAGATTAATTTCCCTACTAAACACAAAGTTATGGATCTGGCCAAAGGTTTTGTAAACAGAAGAAAAACTGCATCTTCCTATTATTTCAGAAAATTAAACTGTATTTGTTAAAGACAGACAATTATATGAAATCTTCCATGTTTATTTAATGTAATATATTTTCTAGCAGCAAGAGAGCTTCCTGTGGTTTCAAACTTATTAATAAAATGAAAGTGAAGCAATATTATGGTACTTTACATCACAAAACACAAATATTTATACTATCATCAATCACGGCTATGTACAGCGTGTTGACCTTACGCTTAATCATCCTACAGTTTTTGATAACGACATAGTACCTCACAGCGTTAGAGCAGACAAGATGGCCACGAGAAGAACAGTGTAGTCAAAGGGCTGGTGTATAACTTTAAAAGATTTTTACAATTAGTGGATGTCAGATCATAGACTGCTTTGTAAATGAGGGCAAGAATGTGAAAGTCAATATGATAATTAACTACAAGTCAGTGAAAAATGTGCAGCAAAATTCTGAACTACTGTTGCTTGTTTATAAGTTAAGCCAGTATGCCACACAGTAGAGCATTATAACAGTCTTGTCAAATAAGGTGACAAGTGCATGAATTAGTGTCTCAGCTGCAGAGTAGAACACTGAGTGATGAAATCTTGAAATGTTATGAGGGTGATAAAAGGCAGCACAGGATTTACCATTAACATGAGGTTGAAAAGAAAGAGTGCTGTCAAAAACATTACCAAAGATCTAAACTTGAGAGTCTAAAGGAATAGGGGTGTCATCAATGCAGATGTTAGCATTTTCCAAATTTTGAAAGGGTAACTTTAGAGCCTTAAAGAAGAATTTCAGAGTTGGAACTAGTGAGAAGTCAAGCAAAACGACACCTTTTGTTGGCTAACTAAACAGATTACAATATGCAAGCTTTCGAGGCAACTCAGGCCCCTTCTTTGGGCAAGATAGTAGCCTTGAAAGCTTGCATATTGTAATCTTTTTAGTTAGCCAATAAAAGATGTAATTTTGCTTGACTTCTCATTACATTCACAATGGCTAACACAGTATAACATCCTAGTACTACAGAGTTGTAACTATTAACTTTGTGGAAGCAATGTGCTCTCGAGATTTGAATGCTATGGAAGTAACTTAACAAAGAGAATGCAGAACAAATTTGATATAGTTTGCCAAAAATTTAAAGTCTGATGTCATTAGCATAACAAAGAAATTGAATACTATGGTAATGCATAATTGAACCATCAGGAGGTAAGTGATAGCAAAGGCCCAGTACTAGACTCTGTAGCATGGAATCGGTAACATGCGCATTTTGAAAACTACATTTATTCAGTTGAATACATTGAAATATATTAGTTAAGTAAGACAGAAACCATAAATAAGCAGCATCAGCAATACCAAGTGAAGACAGATATTCCAGTAAAAGTGTGTAATAAATAGTCTCAAATGCAGAACTAACATCAAGAACGATAAAAATACTTAGCAGTCCGGAATCAGTCATTTGTGACCCTTGGTATTATTTTGCTACTATATTTAGAATGGAAAGCATACTGAAAAGGTTCAAAATGTTTAGTAAATGTTCAAATAATCCTGTAGTTGGGAAGAAAAAATACATTTTAAAGTTTTTAGGCGATTATGGTTGAAATAATTTGACGGACTGCTGCCATTTTTGATAACAGTATGACAGCAGTAATCAGAGACTATTCCAAAGGAAAGGTAAGAATTAATAATAGCAGTCAAAAGAGGAATAACAGATGGTAAACAAGCTTTGTTTGAAGCCATAGAAATAGGGTAATGTATATGGATTAGATTTAAAGATCAGTACTTATATATCAAAATATCAGTAACCGGAGAGAAATCTGAAAGTATGTTTAGACATGTGAGGCAGTAATCATCTAGGAAGAAGGTGAAGATAGGGTCAGTAGTGCCAAGTTGCTGATGACTTGCATCAATTTCAAACTGAAAATTTTGAAAAAAGAACAGAAGAGGCATTAAAAAGAAAATCAGAGTGAGACCACCGAAGCTTACTTTCTTGACTAGTACTAAATATAACAGAATAAAATAAGTTGGTCTGGCATATCTTCCTGTATGTCTTACTGTAGTTTATACAACTGTAGTGACATCTTCAAAATCAAGAAAATGAAAAAGTATTAAAATTTTGGATTAACTCAGTCTATCCATGCCTGAAAACCTGTACCTGCATAGTATTGTCCCACAACAGATTTTTTTCATTACACTGCGTCACTAACCTCCCCATGCAACAAGAAATTTTACCATGACATGGTTAACTTCTAACAAAAGAAATATTCCACACATGTCCAATAATATCACTTCTTTCTTCCTAAAATCCTAAAGATTTGGCTTTAATTTTTTCATGAACTTATTTTTGCAAGGCTGGGGCTGTCCTAGTTCTTCGACCAGTTCAGAATGCTGCTTTCTGTCTGATATGTAAAAAAAGACAGAACAAGGGGTGCGAAGTCAGCAATTATTTAACGTAGCCAAGCCCAGATCGAAAGACGTAAATCATAGTTAAGAACAAAATAATTCATAACTAGAAATCTTGAAAGAAACTAACAGGCTGAAGGGTTTCTATAACTACCTGTAGACTTGGATGACCAAAATATATGTGATGCTGACCTTTCAACTCTTGCAGTGATGATGTTATGCATCACAGACTTGCCTTGTAGCCACCAAGCAACCAGACACAAGAAAAATACAAACTGGCAGGAGTGATGATAAAAATAGGACAGCACCATATGAAAATGTATTCTCAATTCAACTTTTTTAAAACACATTAGAACAAAAATAAATAAGACCACTGAATTCCTTGGCCTCATATTAAAGAAATAATAAGAATTAGAATAATAAAAAAGATGAAATTACAAAAATTAAGCAAAATCAAAAAAAGGAAAACTCAACTGAACTTATAACTGAATTTCAAAAACAATGAATTTTCAAATTAAATTTTAAAGCAGCAGAACCCGAAATGAAAACCAGATACTTCAACAAAAGTTCAAAAAACTTACTTCAGTAATTAACAGGTAAGTATCTGCAGCATCAAATAATTCCCAAATTCTTACAAATAAGAAACAGACCCCAGAATAGTACTCTTTCAATATCGGTAAACATTTACAATATGTTATCTGAAAAAGAAAAGCTCAAAAAACAAAAAATGAAAATTAACCCTTCACTATAAGGAGGAATAGACTAAACTAAGGGAAAGGGGAAGCCCAAACTAACAGAATGAAACACAAAGCCTACCGATTAAACTGAGCCTAAGAAAACCTTTATATAGGGCAGCCTAGAGTGTCACACCAGAGTAACTGGGGATGCCTTGCTCCCCGGGCTCAATTGTAAAAGAAAAGAAAGGAAGATAATGAACAAATAAAGAATCAAATATCTATCAAACTAATTGACACAATTAATGCAAATAAATCCATGAACAAGAAGTAAAGCATAATTTAGGAAGATGACAACAAACAAGTAACAAGACTAAAGCCAGACTCAGAGTGCCAGTGAATAATCTTAAACCTACGTAGTGCTTTCCCACATGCCTCTACTTCTTACTGTCTCCAATCTCTAGTATCTCACTGAACTGAAAGTGTTCTAAATCATCGTAAGGTTCAGGTTCAACTTTCCATCAACAGTGAACATCAGCAAATTATACAGAACTCTCAAAGTATGGTAAAGGCTGCTCAAATGAAAATATTTTTCTACACATGAAACGTGTCAAGATTTTTTTTTAATTGTAAACCAGACAATATAATACAATAATTTATTTTTGTATAGCCCAAAATCACACAAGAAGTCCTGCAATGGGCTTTGACAGGCCCTGCCTTTGACTCTCTAAGAAGACAAGGACAAACACTTGCAGAGGAAAAAATGGAAGAAACCTTGGGAAAGGCAGTTCAAAGAGAGACCCCTTTCCGGATAGGTTGGGCATGCAGTGGGTTTCAAAAAGAAGGGGGTCAATACAATACAATACACAGAACAGAACACAAGTAATCTTCAACAAAATATAACAGTAACATTAATGTAAGTATGAAAATTGCTTTATTTGCTGAGATTATGTAAGCACAACAGAATTTGCAATATTTGTCAGCAGTGCTCGTAGAGCTAAAGATACCTGGATATCCACTGTGAATTCAGCAAATTTTCAGACTTATAACCATCAAATTAAATGGATGGAGCTTAGGTGGAGTAGTAGATACAGTATACTGGACTGTGTTACAAATATCATTGTGTGTGGTTTGAAAAATCTAGCTAAAAGGCTGCTTTATTTTTATTAATTGCATGATCATTTTATATTCTCAAATGCTGCTTTTACTTAATTATTCGCTTTTTATTTAATAATTTGCCAACTGTTGGTCCTGGTGGACTCATTACAGTCTACAAGCATACACTTTGCAGGATGGGTCAGGGAGGCATGTGGCCCATGTGTCATATGGGCACTGACGTTCATTGTGTGTTCATCATTTACATGTCATGGCCATTTATTGTTTATTAAATGAAAGCTCTCAAACGAAGCAGTGCATTTTTGTGTAGGTCATTCTAGGCAAAGAGAAGGAAGCTGTATCACCCAGTTCCACAGAGAAATGGAAAATAGCAAATAACAGTCTGTAAAATACATTCTTCAGGATAATCTTTGACCAGTTTTGGTTGTGGTACTGTATTTTATTCAAATCTGACCTGAAGTAGTTAAGAAAAAAACTATATATATATATATATATATATAGTTTTTTACTTAACTACTTCAGGTCAGATTTGAATAAAATACAGTACCACAACCA
>JANRMT010062792.1:22621045-22644580 GCA_026402145.1 Polypterus bichir lapradei | reverse complement strand
TAGTAGCCTGTGTAGTACTCTGAGCCAGATTTGTATTTACAGTCCAGTATTTTGCGTGGTCTAGTCGAAGAGGTGTTGGACTGTAAACCAAAAGAATGGCCTTTGTGACCCTAAATGAGTAATTTAAACTGCCAGTGCTGCAACTGAAGAAATATCAAATAAGCTTGACACTTATACAGTATTTTATACCACTTTGGGATGAAAATGTCAGATAAATACATATAAATAAACATTTTATCTTTGACAAAAGCATGAATAAACCTTTAAGTGATCCAAACAGACAATATCAAAGTGCATTACAAAGTAATTAATCAAGCTCTCATATGCAAAAAGAAAGTCAGATACGATAATAATTATGCATTCAGTTCTGGGTGAATAAGGAAGCACATGAACACAGTAAGAGACGCAGGTGTACATTCTTGAAGAACATTGTTTAGTTCATTTACAGTAGCATTTCTACGAGGACAGTTCTAAACAAGTGGATGTGAGCAGCACGCATACACTGTAAAGTCATTGAAATGTAGCTGTGCTTGTATTCCCTTTTCTGAAGAACAGGCTCGATTGACAGCTCAGGAGTGGTTTGCTCAATATTCTGTGAAGGTGTAGAGAGAAAGCCCTCTGAGAAAGTGAAAGAAGCCAATTCTTCATCTAGTGCCAGCTGTGATGATAGTTTCTATAAAACATGTACACTTATCTAGCAAGGCCTTGCTGAGCCCATTGGAGATCATTTAAAATGTCATTGCTTCTTTTTTTTTTGTTTGCTGTTTAGATTTTTCACCATAATAGCAGCACTTATTCCCACTAACCAAATTTATCTCCCTAAACATAAAATCACTTGATTCACATTAAAAGAAACACATACATTAAAGTATTTTGTCTCATTATTTGTTTTGACCAATCAACCACGCTGCTTAAAATTCAATCACTAAGCAGCAGACAAATGTAGTTGTCTAATTTTATCCAAGAGCATCCGCAGCACCAAGTTCCCCCCACCCCCATGTCTGTGTTAATGCCCCAGCTTGCGTCCAGACAGTAATAGGCTTCTTGCATGCCTGAGACTGTTATGATCATGTAAATTTATTGGTGCTTAGAAAGAGCGAGCTATTAAAACATTACAACAACCATTACAGCGGGCACGCATTGGCTTTCTCTCCTAACGAACATATGCTTCCGAACGAATGCCTAAACTCTTATTTATGGATTTAATTTAATGTGCGGAAAGAATTCAAAATTAAATTTGGTGTCTGCCTCCGGAGAGTGTCAGTGTATAATAACATGGTAATTTTTACACATCTTTATGAGAAATGGGAAAATTAATTCTTTCTGACAAGTTGTAATTATTGGACTTGGAACAGTTGCAGCTGAGCAGTTTGCACGCCTGTTGCCTGGCATTGCAGTGAGCTGAAAAGGGTGGGGGTGGGGAGCTGCATTGATTTCTAGGGTACACTCCAAGTTACACTGGCATCCAGCATGCGAGACCTCTACAGCCTCGGCATCGGAGAAGGCGCTTCACCTGGACAGCATGTTTCTTTGCCATGAGCTTACTGCCACCATTTTTGGCAAAGCATAATAAAATCATAAGTTGAATAAATGATAGCAGCTTACTCTTGACATTAATAATCACAAGTTTGTTATAGTTAACAAAGTTATTCTGCATAAATACAAAATATGCTTATTTTTAAGAACTTTCAACATAACGTGATCTCAGGTTTTGATTTTTTTAACCTTTTTTCAAATGTTTATTCTTTATATTTCCGAGGACAGATATAAATATTAAAGCAAAAAAAGTACTGCGCCTTAAACCTAGAAAATCAATTAAAGTGTATTATGAGAGTTTTCTGAATTGTGTGCAGTAAATGTAATAAAGCAAAACTCTTACTTCTTTCAAGATCATTCATGCACTGCATATAATATAATATATTACAGGTTTAAATAAGAGAACATCACCAATCACATTAAAATTATATACTTGGAGAGGTAGTATATCTTCACAATCACATTAACTAAATCCTAGTGTTCAAAGTGTATTATTTGGAATGTTACCACAAATAGTATGCAATAATGATACTTGTACAAGATCTAAACATTTTGTTTAGCAGTTTGTGGAAAATAACAAAAGCTTCAGGTAGCAGGTTTGTGAAAACAAATCTTCATATATAATACGCTTCCGTGGCTGTCTGTTTGTCTGTCCAGGATTTTAAATCACCTGTAGTTCGCAAACCGTTTGAACTATTGACCTGAAATTTGGTACACATATACTATGTGATGTCTACTATCCGCTTTCAGGGTGATGATTGACCTCCAAGGTTATTCCTCTTTTTATTTTTATTTTATTTTATTGTAGAATCAATTCTCGGCAGTGGCCAGCAGAGCGGTCATGTGGTGCATGCGTATGGGCGCCGTTCTCATCCCTACCACCTTCGGTATCACTTTCCCTACCTCTTCATATCTTAACTCATTCTTGAGGCAGATTGAAGACTTAAGTGCCAGCTTAAGTGGAAAATTAAAGAAAACGTACCAAGTAATTGCAACACAAACACTGACAATCAGTTTTAACGTGAAAAGATGGCGATGAAAGAAGAGAAGAAGCCGCTAGGGTGGAGAAAAGAACAGCTGCTCAGAAAGCAGCAAGCGCATTATCCTCTGAGCAAATGAATGCTAAACGTACAGAAAAAGAGTAGGAAAACTATGAATGCTCAAGTCAAGTGTATTCACTGCATGTTATTGTGCAGTGTGCCGTTACTGGTGTATTATAAAAGGAATAATGGAAATAAAACTAAAATTAGACACAAAATATAAATAGTATGACACTGAGATTTAGGTACCAGGTCTTATTTGAAGCAAAACATAATTACTAGTTTTTGGATTAAAGCATATCAAATACAGCTTTTGTTTTATTTCTATGTTAATCTTTATACAAAATATGGGATTTAGATCCTATATTAAACATTTTAAATGTAGTTGTTAAATAAAAAGCATTAGTTTTTTTAAAATTAATTAAAAAAAATGTAATGAAATCTGCGTCTAGACATGTTTCATACCGTACAGCATGCAGCCTCTAGCTGGTGTGACTACCTACTGTGGATGCCCCGTTCAGTTTTAGATAAATTTGAAAAGCCTGCATTACCAAACTACAAGGCTTGCCAGATGTCTATTTTGTTTGTCACAATACTCAATAACGTTTACTTTTTTAAATGAAACTCCTTAAGTGAATACATTACATACAGTCAACCTGGCTTTGAGTTTATTCTAAAAAAGAGAATCCAATGAGAAAAATGTCATCCTTTTTATCTTACAGTTTCTATTTGTTCATAACCCTCGATGAATTCCTGTTATCAGTGATTATTGTAGATTGATATGCCATACACCAACTGTCACCACACAAGTTCTATCATAATTTTAAAGTGGTAATTCTACTCTGACCCATTGTTTGTGGATGTCAGTGTGTGCGTGAGTGTGCCCTGCAAAGACTCTTCACCTTGTTTGGTGTTGTATCTGCCTTGTTTTCAGTGCTGCCTGTGTAAGAGACACTATTGGACCATAAGGTTAGATTGCACAGGTTCTGAAGATGATAGACAGATGCCATTAAATATGTAAATTACCCATAATCAGGGAGTCAAATCAGGAAGTTTTGCTTAGGTATTAATTGGACTAACAGGGTCTTAAAAAGTAATTGAGTTCTATATACAGTATATTTCTACACTATTTGAACCCTACTTTCTAATACAAATTTCAAAAAGGCTGTTTGATTTTAGTGATTACAGAATTTACCTTGATATGGATGCATATGTCCCAATCACCAATCATGTCTCTCAAATCAAAATCTTTATACAAGACTTTATTTTGTCAGATTTTTATAACCATAAAAAAGTTCTCTGTTTTTTTTTTTCACCACACGCTTCTGTCAAAGGGGACTGTGCTTTTTCTATGGTAAAAGTTCTTTCTCATGCTACAGTCATGTTTCTTTGGCCGGTTCACGGCCATATTGAGTATCAGTTTCTGTGTGCTAGAAAAGACTGTTCATAGGCTACTCCAAGTGAACATTTGTTCTTCTTCCTGAAAACAATAACTTTCCATACCTATTTCTTGTATTAAATCCATAAAATACATTTAAATACATCAAAACAGCATTACCAGTTACTTTTATTGTTTTTGAAATATTGTCTTAGAAAACAATTAAATAAAATTATGGACCTTATTTATTTGAGGAAGCCAATACAGTCGTAGGCTATTCCTGTTTAACCTCAATAGAGTTAACTTCAGTTCTAATTTTCATGAAAAAGGACAAGGACCTGGCAGTAGATCAACTAATGTTAATATATTTCTCCACTATGAATGAAACCTAATAAATACCTATGTAATATTACTGAACTGACTAGCTAACCAATACAGCTACTAGTTCAAAATCTAGCACAGAAGCAAGGATTTTAAAGACAAATTGGTTCAGATAGTTTTAAGGATATAACACGTACTTAGTCTTAGAAAATATGAGGAAACTATAACACTTCATAGACTTTTTCTGCAAATTAAACTTGTCTACACTCCTATCATTGTTATTACTGTTTGCGGTTTTCTACCTGGTTATTTTTGTTTATGACCATCTTGTCAGTTTTGCCAGTGTTAAAGGTTAAGTTGACCTGGTAGATGTTTTAATTGTAAGCTGTCTCATCACTGTTGCAGAGGAGGCCTACAATGTTGATGTCATCAGCACATATGATGATGGAGTTGAACCTGTGTCTTACTAGACAGACAAAGGTGAGAAAATGATACCTCCATTCTACATGAATCTGCCATTTATGAAGTTCAGCACAAAGTCTAAGAGCTTAGAAATCAGTAGTCATGAAATAACAGAAAGTTAAATGCTGAGATAATCTAGAAACACTACTTTGCCACTGCCCTTTTTATTATCTGGGTATAAAATAATGGTATGAATATAACAAACTGTGAGAACTTTTTGGGGTGATAAATAAAGTCAAATATGCACTTAACATATCTCAGCTTCATCAACTCCACCTCATAGTGTTTCATTGCAATGGAATTGAATTCCACCAATCAGTAATCATTATGACAGGCCACTTTTGTAGGCTTTTTTTAGTAATGGGGTAACTGTTCTGTTTTGAAAAAGACAGAAAATGTAGATTCTCTCAGTAAAAAAAATGAACTTTTACATAGAAACAATACAGTAATTAGTTTTTATAGTTTTTTAAAAGACAACCTATCACTTCTTCTGGACCAACTGCTTTATGGACATTGAATCCTTTCAAATTCCTTTTCACATCTTTAAAAGAAATGGTAAAAGTGTCAACACATGGTGCTGATGGAACTAACACTGGAGGGACTACTATAAGCTGTTACAGTCAAAGTGAGTGGAGAACGCATTTAGTTCAGCTGGGACAGGGAATGTATTTTAGATGTGAGTTAATTGGATTTCGGTTTGTAATCCATAAGCATTGTATGCCCTGCCATGTGCATCATAATTGCTACTGTGTTCATTTTCCACTTTATGCTAGCATTGTCATTAGCAACTTCAATTGCTTTCTGGAGCTTGTATTTGCATCACCAATATGCTTTCACGAGGTGTGTTAGTAAGGACCTTCAACAGATTATGGATACTTGTGATAGTCCAATTATTTTATTAAGAAAGGTTAAAATTGTTTTCTCAGACATAGTCTTTGCATGTTTTTTGATGAATTTAATCAAACTGCAGTGTACATGTCCAGATCTGAAGAAGAACTGCTATACATGTCTCCATCTTCACATTGAAATCAACTTTGTAATGTTGCCAATGCCTCTTTAATACATAATAATGCATATTTAATATATAATTTGCATTACCAGCTCCAGGCTTAACACTTTAGCCTGTGTTTAGAAACTACTAGTGAGACTACTATGAGGTGACTGATTCAGCACAGTAGGGTCAAGGTACAGTATGAGAAACATGTTTTATTATTGTGTAGTAATACTGTATTATTAACCCTGGTGGAGCAAGAAACATGTAAACGTTAAAATCTCCACTTGCTGCAGGCACATCGAACTGTTTGCCGTAAGTTTGCATCCCTATTACTTGCCCAGAGAGTTTGGACACCACGTCATTGTTGTTATTGTTTACATCCCTCCTCGGGCGAACACGGAGATAGCGGGTGACGTCATCCATTCCGAGGTTGCTAAGTTACAAACGCAGCACCCCGAGGCCCTTGTGCTAATCACTGGAGAGTTTAACCTTGTGACGCTGGACAAAACATTACCTGCCTTCTCCCAGTATGTGGATTGTAACACCCGGGGAAATAGGATTATCGACCTACTGTATGCAAACGTTAAAAGACGCATACAGCGCCACCCCGCTGCCTGTGCTTGGGAAAGCAGATCATAACCTGGTCCTGCTTCAGCCTCACTACAAACCAAGAGTGAAGGCGCTACCTACAACCACACGATCATTCAGGAAGTGGTCCCCTGAGACAGAGCAGGCTCTGAAAGACTGCTTGAGAACTACAGACTGGGATAAACTGCAGGGCTCACATAGTGAGAACATTGAAGAGGCTGTTGACTGCACAACTGATTACATCAACTTCTGTATGGACATTGTAGTTTCAGTAAGAACAGTACGCTGCTATGCTAACAACAAGCCATGGATTACAAGTGACATCAAGGGCCTTTTGAACCAGAAGAAAAGGGCTTTTAAAGGCAGTGATCAGCATGAGTTCAAGCGTGTGCAGAAGGAACTCCGAGTCCAGCTCAGGGCGGCAAAGGAGCAGTACAGGAGAAAGCTGGAGCAGAAGTTGCAAAATAACAGCATGAAGGAAGTGTGGGATGGGATGAAGATCATCACTGGCTGCAGCTCGAAGCGGGGTGCCACCATCGAGAGAGACGTGGAGACAGCAAACCAAATGAACAACATCTGTAACAGGTTTGACCACCCTTACCCACTCTCACCTCGGAGTACTGCATCCTCCAACCATCCTTCTGCTGATACCAGCATAGGAGAGACATATCTACCCACAATTACAGCAGCGCAGGTGAGCAGAGAGCTGAGGAGACTTCGTGCCAGCAAAGCAGCGGGTCCAGATGGAGTATTGCCATGACTGCTGAAGGCCTGTGCGCAGGAACTGGGAAGTCCTGGGGAGTCCTCTACAGCGCATCTTCAACCTGACCCTGGAACAGGGGAGAGTCCCGAGGTTTTGGAAAACATCTTGTATCGCCCCAGTCCCAAAGGTATCACGTCCTAGTGAGCTGAATGACTTCCAGCCTGTTGCTCTGACGTCACATGTGATGAAGACCATGGAGCGGCTGCTGCTTCACCACCTGAGGCCACAGGTCCGCCACACCCTCGACCCTCTGCAGTTTGCATACCAGGAGAAGGTGGGAGCGGAGGATGCCATCATCTATATGCTACACCGATCCCTCTCCCACTTGGACAGAGGTAGTGGTGCTGTTAGAATTATGTTTTTGAACTTCTCTAGCGCCTTCAACACCATCCAACCTCTGCTCCTTAGGGACAAGCTGACAGAGATGGGAGTAGATTCACACCTGGTGGCATAGATCGTGGACTATCTTACAGACAGACCTCAGTATGTGCGTCTTGGGAACTGCAGGTCTGACATTGTGGTCAGCAACACAGGAGCGCCGCAGGGCACTGTACTTTCTCCGGTCCTGTTCAGCCTATATACATCAGACTTCCAATACGATTCGGAGTCCTGCCACGTGCAAAAGTTCGCTGACGACACTGCTATTGTGGGCTGCATCAGGAGTGGGCAGGAGGAGTATAGGAAGCTAATCAAAGACTTTGTTAAATGGTGCGACTCAAACCACTTACACCTGAACACCAGCAAGACCAAGGAACTGGTGGTGGATTTTAGGAGGCCCAGGCCTCCTAATTCCTATATATTATGTTATAATATTATTATTATATTATTATATTATTATATTATATATTATATATATTCATGGACCCTGTGATCATCAGAGGAGACTGTGGGCAGAGGGTACAGACCCATAAATACCTGGGAGTGCAGCTGGATGACAAATTGGACTAGACTGCCAATACTGATACTCTGTGTAAGAAAGGTCAGAGCCGACTATACTTCCTTAGAAGGTTGGCGTCCTTCAACATCTGCAATAAGATGCTGCAGGTGTTCACTAGACGGTTGTGGCGAGTGCCCTCTTCTATGCGGTGGTGTGCTGGGGAGACAGCATAAAGAAGAAGGACGTCTCACGCCTGGACAAACTTGTGAGGAAGGCAGGCTCTATTGTAGGAATGAAGTTGGACAGTTTATGATCTGTAGCAGAGCGCCGGGTGCTAAGCAAACTCCTGTCAATCATAGAGAATTCACTGCATCCACTGAACAGTGTCATCTCCGGGCAGAGGAGTAGCTTCAGTGACAGACTGCTGTCACTGTCCTGCTCCACTGACAGACTGAGGAGATCGTTCCTCCCCCACACTATGCGACTCTTCAGTTCCTCCCGGGGGAGTAAATGCTAACATTATTCAAAGTTATTGTCTGCTTTCACATGCATTTTTATTACTCTTTAATTCAATATTGTTTTTTGTATTAGTATACTGCTGCTGGATTATGTGAATTTCTGCTTGGGATTAATAAAGTATCTATCTATCTATCTACTCATGATATTTGGTTTATTAATTTCTTATGTGTGCTTTGTAGAGATTGTCAGAAACAATACATTATCCTTCAGGATATGAATGTTCTTATTTCAAAATATTGTTCAGTTTGTGTTAGTATTGCCTTATAGTCAGACAGAGACATGGTGAAGCCCTAAGGTATGGGAACCTGTAGAAACTCAACTTAACAAATGCTACAACAGATTAAGACAATGTAAAAAGAGAACTTTACAAGAATGATCCCAAGATGGAAAAAATTCCTGTGTGTTGGGTTGGAGAAGGGTCGCTCCATTAGAACTTTAATAATATGCAACTAAAACTTAATGAAAACGATTCTGGAATTTTGAGAGGACTCTTTAGACTGTGAGACCCTAAGCTATAGAATCGCTTGCCTATGTCTAAATATGGCAATGCTTTTAGGGGAGTGCAAAAAGCAGTTAGAAAACCAGAGAGCTCTCTTGTCAGGTAATCTGAGTGGCATTAATTCATTACATACTCCATATCAGGGGGCGTTTCTTTGAGTGGATTGTAATGGCTGTGCACCATCATTTGTTCATTGCAAAACTCATGCAACAAAGGAGAATTTATCCTAATGATTCATTCCATGTTTATATGATGCTTTGAAGAAACATCTAGCTGGACTGAATAGTTAGTTCCTAAGAATGTCTTTAGTAATGTCTCAGAGAAACAGGAAAAACAGCAGTGCCTATTGTCTATGTGAGCTATTAGCAACTCTCCGTCATTCATTTGATTATATACAGTATGTCTAAAAAGTATTCACTCCCTGGAAGTTTTCACATTTGATTGTCAGAAAACATTGAATCATAGTAGATTTAATTTGGCTTTTTTGAATGGTTAACAGAAAAAGACTTTTTTATAAAAGCAAGAATGAATCTCTGAAAAGTGACATAAATTAATTGCAAATATAAAACAGAAAATAATTGAGAAGTATTCACAGCCACAAATTCTGAATTAGACTAAGATCTGAACTGTAACTCTGCCCCTTCAGGTCATTAACATTGTTGTTTTTAAACCGTTCCCGTGTAGCTTTGGCTTTAGGTTAGGGGTCATTTTATTGAGGGAAAACATCTTCTCCCAAGACACAGGTTTCTTGAAGACTGAATCAGGTTTTTCTCCGGGACTTTCCTTGTGTGTTTTTGCATTTATTTTCCCCTTAAAACCTCCCTAGGATCTGATGCAGAGAGGCATTTTTAGAATATGCCACCACCATACTTCACAGGAGGTTTAATGGTGGCCTCCCTCACTAGTTTTCTTCTTGCACAATCACTCCGTTTTTGTGGACAGCTTGCTCCAAGCATATTTACAGCAGTGCCATACACTTTCCATTGCTTAATGGCTGGTTTAACCGGACTACAAGGAATATTCAGTGACCTGGATATTTTCTTTTATCCATCCTTTGACTTGTGCTTTTCAACCAGCTTTTAGCAGAGTTGCTTGGGGTTCTCTTTAGTTTTCAATGAGCAGTATAGCTCATGATACTGATGCACCAGAAACAGAACCTTCCATATCCAGATGAATTTAGACTACAAAAATTCAGACGTAAGCATCAGTATGCTTTGTGCCCTAGGATCCAGGTTACCTGAATTATTCTATAACATTTCAGTAATTATTTACCACTGTAATGCTGATCTTTCTGATCATAAAATTGGTCATTATGATAGCAATTGACAAGAAGAATTCATAATTAATTGCAGAATTATGGTATTTGAGGGTTTCTCTAGAGTACCTCTTTCTCTTGCACGATTTGCCTCATAAACTCATCAACTCATAACAGGTTTAAGTTTCACATTTGGTATTTTTCCGTCCAGCTGTTTTAGCTCTAGACTGTCCTCAAGAAACTGTGACACACAGACACACACCCATCATTGAAATATTGATGTTTTCAGTATCGGGAACCCTAATAGTCAAGATTCATCAAAAACTGGTGATTGAAATATTTGATGATTCTCAAGCATTTCCTCCTCCCCCATAGACAATAGGTTATGTTGGAGGATAAAGCAAAGTGATAAAGTGATACCCCTTGACATGATCTTCATTGAAGTAATTATGTGACTTCTAAAACCAACTGGCCACATCACTGATCATTTAGGTCATATTAAAGGATGTAATTACTTATGAAATTAGTTACTTTTTATTTTATATTTATTTGAAGTCTTTTTTTGTTGATCTGTGTCAAAAAAGCCAAATTAAATCCAGTGTGATATAATGTTGTGTAACAAAAAAATGTGAAAACATCCAAAGGGGCTGAATATTTTTTAAAGGCACTTTATCATACATGAAAATTAAAGTCTTTGGGCTTTGGCTCCTGTGCATAGTTGCTAAGCTTACTTTCAATTATGGGATGAGGAGTATAGCAATACTGGAGGACCTTGGAATAGAATTGATGCTTCTTTGGATCAATAGGAGTTAGTTGCATTAGTCTGGACATTTAGCTACATTTAAGGTCATAATTATTATCTCCCTGTCCAAAATTGAACAAAACCATTTTGTAAGAAAAATTACTACTATTCAAAATTTTTTTGAAAATTGCTTCCAAAAGAACAAAGACACAATTTCCAAAGACGTTCATGAAAATATTTTACTGATGCAAGGAAAACGCATAAAGAGAATGGCCAATTTTGTACCCCTTCTGACTCACAACTGATACCAGCCTCTTACTGTAGTTTCTAACAAAGTTGGCAGAAGTCTCCAGATAGATCTTAGGCCATTCCTCCATGGCAAATTTCTCCAGCTCTTACAAATTAGGTGGTTTTCGAGGGTGAACCTCAATCTTGAGCTCTTGCCAAAGATTCTCAATAGGATTGAGATCTGGGCTTTAAAACAGCCACTCCAAGACCTTGATTTTGGTGTTCCTCAAAAAGTTCTGGACCAACTGTGATGTGTGCTTTGGGTCATTGTATTGCTGAAAGACCCAACGATGACCCAAAGCCAGACTGGCAGCAGATTTCTTCAAATTATCCTTTACAATGTCAATGCAATCTTGTACCTGAACAAGGTTGCCTGAAACAGCAAAATAGCCCCATGGCATTTTGTTCCTACTACCATATTTAACTATGTCTTTTTTAAGGTTGAAGGCCTCTCCCCCTCCTTCGCCAAACAAAAGCTGTATCCATGTGCCCAAACAACTCAAGTTTTGTCTCATCAGATGAAGGGACAGACTTACGAAATTCATCCCCATGTTTCAAATAGTCCTGGGCAAACTGCAGTCTAGCTTTGATATGCTGCTGTATGAGCAATGGAGTTTTTCATGGCTGATGACCTTGAAGCTTCCCATGATAAAGAGCCCACACAACAGTTTTTTTTTTGAAACTTCAAATCTAGAAGAGGCCAGTTCAGTGACAATGGCCTTTGCCGTGATCTGGGGGTTCTTTTTGGCATCTCTGATTATTTTCCTCTCCAAAGTCATTGAAATCTTGCTCTTGTGACCACGCCCAGGTTTGATTCTAACAAAATGGGTCACTTTGTATTTAGCTTGGAAATGACCGTATAGCTATCCCTCCATAATGCGCTCATCCACAAGCATCTTTTCTCTGAGGTGCATACTTATTTCATTGGTTTTTGGCATGATGAAATTTCTGTTTATAAAGAAGCGTTATGCCTCTCAATCTTGCCTTTAAGTACCACTAGCCCTGATCATTTCAGTTCATTTATAAAGCTGGTAGTGTTAATTAATTGAGCCAGTCAAGTCATATGGGGTTCAGGTGAGGTTTGACACCAGAACATTTAAATTTACTACAATGCTTCCTGACAAATTCACACGGGGATAATAATTTTGAACACCCCAATTTTCATTAAAGTTGTTATACAGAAATATAGAGGTTGTTTTTAAATAAAAAATATACTAGTTGGAGGTATTTGCATTGATGAATGTTTTACTTTGTAAAGTCTGAAAAATGATGTTAAAATTAGACATATATGTAGGAAAATGTCCAATTTTTCATAATGGGCTAATAATTATGACCTTGACTATAATATTCCCATAGGCTTTTCTTATACAAGATAGTGTTTACTGAGCGAAGACCGAGGTGTAATATCTTTCAACAGTCCTGGGAATTCCCCAGGAGAAGTGGAAAGAAACTATTGAAAAAAAGGTTGCCTGGTCTATCTAGCTCAGCATGTTATCACCATGACCTTCATCAACATGAGTCAAGTAACAATGAAGCAAATTCTTTGAGATATAACTGGAAAAACAGAGTACCCAGAAGAAAAGCCATGAAAACTTTGGAAGAATGTGCCAGCTGCACTCAGGTATTAACTTGGCTTGGATTCAATCCAGGACTCTGGAGCTGTAGAGCAAACTAAACACACTGCCTTCATGTTATTCATATCATGTATACATAACATGTATACACATTAATTTTCAAATCAGCTTCACTGAACTTAGTGTTATGAGATACCAAAACCTATGATAACAACACTTTCTGAAAAGCAGGAAAAAATTCTGAAAAAGACACCAGTCCATTGCAGTGATCATTGACATAATTTATGCCAAATTTTGAAACTATAAGACTTTGAGTATGTGGAATTAAAAACAGAATACCTGGCGTAAAACGCAGCATGACACCAAATGAATGTGCAAACTCTATATTGAACAGCCAGGAAAACCCAGGATGCTGGATTAGCAGCCCTCTATGCTACTGAGTATTATGCATATATGTAATATAATAGTATTTCTCTTTACAATGGAGGCCTTCATAAAAGACACTATATGCTATGATTAATGTTTAAAAAGTGATTTAACACCATAGCTAGAAACCTTCACTCTTTGATATTATTTTTTTAAAAAGTTGACAGAATCATTGGTCATTTCTTAACCACAAATATGACACAAATGTAAGTCCTCTTTTCCTCAAGGTTGACCAAAGAAATATCTATGCAATTTTTAAACACTTTTTTCTGTTGTAATTTCTTGCAATATCTTATACAATTTTTGTCATATTCCATAAAATATAATAAAAGAAATTAACCAGTATATTAGACAATAATATGTTGTTCCGTTATTTGTAGTACTTTAAGTGGAATTAGATTTTTCTGTATTGAAATTATAATTGCGACAAATTTTTTCTTAAATTGTCGAATTACTTAATTATATACTTAGTTAACTAAACATAGATAACTGTGAATCAATTTACTACCTTTAATTAAAGTGATGCAGTGAAAATCATTAAAACAAATCACTGCAGTCTCCTTCATTCTTACTTCCATCAAGAATGTGACAAATTTTGAACAGACCTAAACCAAACTTTTAACATCACTGATTCCCATATAAGCAATTTGCTCACAAGGATGTATTATAGAAATCTGATCATTTGATCGAGAATGTATTATGGATATGATAATTATATACAGTAACCACCTTTATAGAATACTCTTTTGTAAGGTATGCATTTCCACTTATTGCTATTTATATAGCTATCATAAAGAAATGTAGGTGCTTTTTTCTGTTGGAATCATTATAAAGGGCATAGGGGAGTAGTTTGTAACCTATGCTAACCTGGCCTAACTGCAATTATATTTTCAAATCTAAATGAATGGTGCTTTTAATTTATAATTATGAAGCCAAGGGAATATACAGAATCCTGCAGATCGTCCTATCTCACTTATCCAGGGTACAGTCGCTTTATAAACTGTGTATATATATATACTGTCGGAGATGGCTGGGGTGGCAAACCAGCCGGGATACCCAGGGGGACCAGAGGAGAGCTTACGTCTTCCCCAGACCATGTGGGGGCGACCGCCCTGATGCCTTTGGGGGCCACGGGTACAGAGCTTTGAAGCTTAACCCTGTAGGGGCCCGTGGTCACCGCCAGGGGGAAACCCCTATGCCTTTGGAGCTCTGGACCTCAGCACTTCCGCCAAACCCAGAGACATGAACTCCAAAAGATCTCTGAAGGTATCCTCGGGTATCTGTCACTAAGACAGCAGCAGCAGATGCTTTAAGACCTGTAAGTTTTGAGATGGGGCCTCCTTGAATCTGACTTGTTTTTCCAGCATGTCTACTCCATGAAGTCTTAGTCATGTTCATCAAACCATTCCTGAACAATGCTGCTGAAAGAGGCCACTGCCATTACAGAATACCGTTGCCATGAAGGGGTATACGTGGTCTGCAAAAATCTTTATGCAAGTTCTATGAGCCAAAGTAACATCCAATTACATGTTAGGACACAGGTTTTCCCAGCAGAACATTGCCCAGAGCATCTCACTGCCTCTTCCAGCTTGCCTTCTTCCCATCTCTTTTCTAGATAAATGATGCACACACAAATCGATCCATTCACATGATCTAAAACAAACATCATTCTTTTGACCAGGCCACCTACTTCATTTGCTCCATGGTCCAGTTCTGAAGCGCACATGCTCATTGTAGTTGCTTTCAACAGTGAACAGGGGTCAGCATAGACACTCTGACCACTGTGTGGCTACGTAGCACTAAGTGCTGCAATGCACCATATGTTCTGACACATTTCTCTCAATGCCAGCATTAAGGTTTTCAGCAATGTGTGCTACAGTAGCTGTTCTGTGGGATCAGACGACATGGGGTAGCTTTTGCTCCTCACGTACATCAATGAGACTTGGATGCGCATGACCCTGTTGCCAGTTTACCGGATGTCCTTCCTTGGAACACTTTGTGAGGTACTAACCACTATATACCAGGCACACCCCACAAGACCTTCCATTTTGGAGATGCTGTTGTAAAACAACAATGAAAGTTATTCACTTCACCTGTCAGTAGTTTTAATGTTGTGACTGATAAGTATATATATATGGACACACGCTATATGAAGAAAAGATTTTAGCTCCATGTTAATTGGTTGGCTAGTGATACTGAGGATATTGAGACTAGTAGGACAATCGTTTGTCAGCAGGAGTTCTTTCTCTCTCACTCTTGTGAGTTTGACTGTTCTACTCCTTGGCTCACCAGAGAAAGTTTTTCAAATTGGACTTGTGGGTGGAGTGGAAATGAACTTAAACATCTGAACCCTGTGTTATTTTCAGTGGTCAGAGCACAGACAGGTATGAGCTCAAAATAAGTATTCCCCTGTGGAGTTATTGATGGCTAGCCTCTGTGTTCTGCTTATTTTCAATATGTCCACTGTGGTGGTAGATGCATAATAAACATGTCCCAAAATAAGAGAGATATGGAAGATATATAGAGTGTAATTCCTTTATAAAAATACATTAGACATTGAAGATCCACTTTAATAAAAGGATAAGTGTGTATGTGTCTGTCTGTGTGTCCATCCTATCACTATGTCTCTGTCATTCCAAAAGATGGTGCGTCACAATAATTTTTAGCAATAAAATGCATTGCACTAAATGGTGCATTGCAAAGGTTAACACTGAGGGCTATATTGATTACTTAGATTTTAACCCATCTTAGACGAGTAGCACAGTTAGTTAAAGTGGTACCTTTACACATTAAGTCTGTCTTAATTATTATTAAACAATACACAAGCAACCTTCTTGAATATATATTCAATAAGGTTTTCTTCTGTTTTTAGTGCATTCATTTTGATTGTAACGGCTGAATCAGGCAATGTTTGATGATACAGGTTTAGAAATTAATGAAAGGACACATTTCTAAATTGTTTATTGCTCTATATTTTTCTATCTAACATAATCACTATAAAAAGTATTTTGCCAGAAGAATTTTGTCACACTTTTTTTTCCCTCTTTGAAGGAATTGCGCTTATGTGGTTACTCTGATAGTGAATTTATTCTGAAATGTTTTTTGCCAGGTGCATATGTTGTCTATACAATTTAATTTTAATAAATGTCGAAAGGGGTATTAATTTGTCTGAACTGCAGTATATGCCTATGAAATCTGTAATCTTTAAATCACTGTCCTTGTTTGAAATTTAATTAGCCATTAGAAACTGGATACTTCATCTTTAAATGATTAAACTGTGCTCAAACACCTATAACACATAACAAGGCAGCACTTCATTTATCACCGCTCTCATTTTTAATTAAGTTGTGAAACCATTACTTAACATTTTGCCTTTTCAGATTCCTCTGTTAGGTCCCATTTTGTTTGTTCCCTGTAGACATCAGCGTTCCCTGATTGCTGGTTCATGGTCATATGTATACAGGATTTTTGTTTTGTTTCTTGTTCATTTGCTGTCTGTTGTTATCATGACCCATGTTGTATTGTTCTGTGTTTTTCCTGTGCTTTGATGTGCCACACACCAGGTGTTCATGTTCTGGATTACACATGAAAGGGACTACTTTCCTATACTAATTAACGAGCAAACTGACGCCCTGCAATTGTTTAGGGGAAAATAACACCTTCTTGTTGATTCTCAGCTGCCAAATTAAATGTCTGTATTTTTTTAGGCCTTTGGAATTGCTGTAGCTGGCAGCTTTAGCTGGACTGTTCTGTTGTAAAGGAAAATAAATGCTGAAATATCTCATTAATAAGACTTATTGAAAAAACACTTGACATATTCATATGAGAAATGATTCCTGTGGTATCTGTGAACAGTTGGGAAAGCCAAGTGTATATCTTATTTTAACAATACAGGCGTTCACATATGTGCATGCATTCAGTTTAATCATTTTTTGAAGGCATCTTTTTCTATTAGCCCACTTCTTGTAACTAAAGCAATTATTAACAGATTATGAAGGCATCGTTCTAACAATTTCTTGATTCTATTCGAGTCTGTTTAAAGTTGATAGATGTCTGTGGTTTGATTATATGATCTTGTTGATTAATTCCATGGTTCAAAAATTTCTTCTTGAATGCTGACATTTCTATTTCAAGAAGATGAGTACATTTAAAATTTTTGCATGTCTTAATGTTAGTCAGAGGATAAAACCAAGAAGTATTTAAATTAATTGTTGATTTAGAAATAGTTAACATTGTGAAATAGTTAACTTTAAGTTCTCTATTGTACTTGAAATATTCAGTTTTTAAAAATGAATCTTGGTCGCAGTTGTACTTACTGTGGGGGTGCCACAAGCTTGATACAGAGCAGAAATCCTTCCCACAGGCAGCCTACTGCATACACCAGTATAAGAATTCAAGGGCCGCTAGAGGGGGGTAGTCTCTTTGTGGGCACGGAATGCCCAGAATGCACATACAGTATTTTAAAAAAACAGAAGAACTCAGGAGAGTAGCATGTGATGACCACCCAGGCTGTTTAAGAGTAGGCAACAAAGAAGTTCCTAGGATGGTCTAACCATCTTCAAAGAATGAGACCAGGGAGGAAATTTTACTGGTGGCAGCACCTTCTGGCTAACAGAGATCATTTGATTCCAAAAAGGAACATTTGGCACTCTAACAGAATAAGCAGGTGAGCAAACTTTGTCCTTTATGGGTAATTGAAAGCTCAGGATATATGTACACCAGGAATCACTAAAAGGAAATTCTAGCCTGGTGTGAAAGAAGCTAATGAAAAGCTATCTCGCAATTCCAGGGTTTGGCTAGAAGTGACCCCCTGGATATTGTTTGAAGTTGCATCATGATCCGGCGATGGATTAGGTCAACAGATCAGCTGAAGGGAAGGTAGAAGATAGGAAATTGAGCATCACAGATGGAAAGAGAGAGTGAGAGAGCAAGGAAATGAGATTTGGGAATGTTTTTTGTGAAACTTTGGTGGGAAAGTAGACAAGTCATCCCACCAGGCACATTCAAATCATTCCCTATTTACTTTTAGTCTTCTCTTTATTTAATAATTTAATTTCTCCTTGCATTCATCTCTCCCTAGGCTGGTGTTTTGGCTTTGTATTACATTGTTACTGTCTTTTTATTTTTAACTTTTTTTATTTTCTTTTTCTTATTAGGGGTTTTGAACACAACAAAATAAATTTCTGCACTTGAACTTCATGTGAGAATAATGATTGGTAATATCAATTTTGGCTTGTGGCTTTTCAACACCATTTTGTTTTTTGAGGGAGATGGCATTTTCTGTGTTCTTTGTTATACCAGAGGTTACAACCAGTGACATCATCAGGTCAACAGTGTAAGGGTCAGAACTTTCACATTCTGGTATCTGAGTTTGGAGAAAAACAAAAGACATCTTTATTGGTGTGTTCCTTCATTTCTAATTTTTAGGTTCAAAGATTTCTTGATTTGTTTTTCTGACTTTATTTTTTTATTATGATTCTTGGCTTTGTTGAAAGAGATGACAGACTTTTGGTTATTGAAATTAGTTTTTTCTGACATTTACTACCTTCACCTTCTAGTCGCTATTTTTCCCTCTGTCTGTTTCACCGTAGACATAACCACATACAGTTGCCAGGTTAATTGCTGCCTTGAGGTCTTAGCCCTTTGGTAGCTGGAATCACTCTCAACATTGACTTCTACTCCATTTTGAGGCTGACGGGAAGAGGCAGAGTCAAGATCGTTCTCCTGGAATGAAACCATATATCTGGTGTTCCTCCATTCTAAACGCAGAAACAGTCAAATTGGTTATTTCCTGTGTCACATCCTTAACCTTTCCCCCATTATTCCACTGAAAAGAACTTATTAAATACTCCTGACACTCACATGACACATGACACTCCTGACAATATCTTGATATGGGTTCTAGAAGATAACAGATCCCAGATTGGCCCAGACATTTTTAAAGTTGTCAGGATTAGACTTTAGTTACAGTATATTTAATCTATAAAATTATAACGTGTCATTATGTATACACTCTAAGCTACCTAACAACACACCAATTGGTTTTTGCCTGACGCCTGATGCTGCAGTGAAAAGCTCCAGCTAACCATTTGTTTCCTAAATTTGCTCTTTATGTTACATGAACACAGGTTCAGAAAAAGAAAGGATGGTTTGTTATTGAAAAATAACTGGACCCTCACACTATGCACAGAAGACTTGGGGTTGTATTAATGAAGGTATAATTAATGTAAAGTATTTACAGAATTACATACAGATGGAGCTGAAATTTAGAATAATGTATTTATTCTGTGAAGTAGGTTTAATGCAAGTAAAGAGACATTGTAATATACACTGTAGGAAGCGGACATTAAATATTGTTAAGCAAAAAGTTTACTGTAAATCTAGGAAATCCATCATCTTAAAAAATATTTATATCATAGTGGAGTCACTGTCATCTATTACCACAAAGTAAAGAAGTAATTAGAAAGGAAGTAGAAAATCAGTTCCACTTTGTATTAAAGGCAGAGTGTGTTTTAAGTATGACATGCCCCTAAGACATCACACCTTGTATACTGTATGCATTCCTGCTAGCTGTAACATGAGAAAAAGAAACAGTATTAGAAAAAGTAAAGTTATAATAGCTACCACACGTATTCTAGGATGGAGTAATCAGTCTACATTAAAATAACTGAAGCATGATGAAACTGAATTTAACAGAATACATCAATATGTCTATCAGTTTATTGTACAAATATGGCACAATTCAAGAAAGCAGGAAGCCAGAAAATATCAGAGGTAAGGCATCAAACCTCTGGACTGGGAATCATTCCATCACAGGGCACATACATGCAGATCATGTCAGGTTGGGGAGCATGCACTGGTACAGCGCATTGCCACGCCCACCACACAACGAAACAGCTCATGATCCTGCTGGCAAGCCAGACGTAACAAATCTACGCATCAGCCAGGTATTACGTGGGTGTCTCCTTGGCCTGGTCCAGCCGCTCAGGTCCTTAAAAATGATGATTCTGCAAGCAAGATCTCCCTTGGAGAATCGTGTCACATGGCCATAGTGCTGTAACTGACGCTCCCTCACAATGCAGGTAATGTGCCTCATTTGGGACTCCGTGAGTAATCGTTCATTTGACACAAAGTCAAACCAGCAGTCCCCAAGGATTTTCTGAAGAGGCACATTACCACAGGAGTCTAGTCTTCATCTCAGGTTACTGGATAGTGTCCATGCCTTGTAACTATATAGCAAAAAAGGAAGCACCAAGACTTGGACCTTTTGCAAAGATATCGGGAGCACCACACACGCTTTTCCAGTGACCTCATGAACCCTATGCTCTCCCAATCCATCTACTGACTTTATAAGAAGAGTCACCAGAGACATGAATGTTGCTGCCAAGGTAAGTATATCTCTCGATGCAATTGACACTCTTCCCACTGACAGACACACTGTCGGTGGCTATGCCCAAGAGGTCATTAAAGGCCAGGATCTTGGTTTTTATCCAGGACACTCACAAGCCCAGACACTAAGACTCCTTACTCATGTCCTAATCAGAGCCTCCATTGAGTCCTTGAAGATCACAATATCGTTGGCAAAGTCAAGATCAATGAATAAAATGGATCATATTGAGGATGACCTAGTAAGGACCTTACCTGGCATCGAGAGCAGTGTTAACACACAGTATTTGCTGCAATCCAGGCAATCACCCTTCCCTTTCCAGATAGGGATTACAGGTCTCATTTTCCATGCAGTTGTGATGATGCCCATCTCCCAAATGAAAGCAAAGATTGCTTGCAATGCCAGGAGGAAAGCCTTACCACCAGTCTGGAGAAGTTTACTCTGGATACCACAGATCCCTACACCCTTACCTACCCACAGCTGGTTCATCACCAGTGCAATCCCAGTGAGATTGGGTGGTTCACAACTAATTGGGAGATCACCCGCAAGAAACGTGAACCCAGAGATTTCCAACATCCTAGCTGGAGGATTAGCTTTAAAAAGCTGCTCAGAGTAGCCAGCTCAGCAGGTCACAACTCATCAGGTCACAACTGGACCGTTCCATCCAAGTACCTCTCCAAGGAACAGATTTGGATGTGCGTAATGCTTCGATCCCTCTGTAAGCAGGACATGGGTCACTAGGCCATACAGGAATCTGTGAGCAAGTGACATGCCATCTAACAAATGCCTCTTTATCTGCCCTCAGAGCCTTGCAGCACTCGATGTCTCATATACACACTCCGTCAATTTATTGTTGCCATCTGACACACATTTACGATTAAAGGGGCAAACAGAGAAGCCAATGAAAATGCTACACAAAAAGAAGATCAAAATTCCACAAAGACAGTGACTAGAAAAGTAGATTCGAGTCTTCTGGAACCATGAAGCAACTGCACCAACCACTGCACAACCAAGGATGCATAAAACTGATAACACAGGATATTCAAGCTAATTGAAACAATATTTGACAAAAATTCCAGGCAAAAATCTTTTTACTGTAAATATATGGAATTATTTTCCTTTGGTTCTCAGTGCCTGAGAAACACGAGGTGAATAGAGATTATTTATGCTATTTGAATGGCATGGCCTCTTCCTCTGCATCATTTCCCTTTTTTTTGCATTGTTGTCTTTTTTTCTAAATGAAAAATGTTTTCTGACAATCAGGCAGTAGTAGTTAACAGGGAGCTTGTTCAAGGTTAAAATGCATCATATGAGTGGCAGAGCAGGGGCATCATAAACAGAGGCAAGTAGATTTTGCAGTAATCGAAGACTACAGATACACAGGAGAGATGCTGTAAGAAACACTTTTTACCTTCTAAGGGAAGCTGAATATATCTAGCTTTAGTTAGAATCCAACAAAAGGTAAGTAAAAAACACATATTTGTAATTGGACTTGAAAATATCTTGTTTACCTTTACAGAAAATTACTGTTGTGCAGAATTCTTATATTTGAGCTTTAGAATTTGTTAGATCATATTAAATATAGTATTAATTACATATATAAAAATAATCTTGTCTGTTAATTAGCATTATATGTTATATGTTCATTTATACACTGTTTGCTTAGTGCTTATTAGAAGGTTTATAAAATATCAGGTATCTCAAAAGAATGAAATGGACACATTCAAATATATTAGTCATCTTATTGCATTTGAATCATTCACTGTTTCACAAGCTATGCATTTTTGTCTAATGGCCTTAAACCAATGACTAATACTGATGAATAAAGCTATTGAATGCAGACAAATGAAGCCAGATTTAGGGTGCAAATTTGGCAAACTGCAAGTTTTCAGTCAGGCATCTCATCCTCAGATATACCCAGTGATTTTTTTTTATATTTAGTGACTTCCAGGCCATGGCCATTATTTGATACTAGCAAAATACCCGTGCTTCGCAGCGGAGAAGTAGTGTGTTAAAGAAGTTATGAAAAAGAAAAGGAAACATTTTATAAATAACGTAACATTGCTGTCATATATATATATATATATATATATACACACACACACACAGACACACACACATATAAACATATATACATATACATATATACATATCTACATATACACATATCTACACATACACATATCTATATATATATACACATACATATACACACATACATACACACACACACACATATACATATTGTGGAATGGGACCCGGACACAGACAGACGGACATCGTTTTTACACCCAACACACGTTTATTTACACACTATTTACAAGTTGCAGTTCAGTGCACGTCCCAGTGCCTCCAGCACCGATCCCCCAAAGTCCAGGCCTCACAGTTCAAATGCCTTTCTGGCCGCCTCCAGCCCTCTCTCCAGCTCCGTCCTTCTTCCACCCGACTTCCACCCCTGAATGAAGGGAGGCGGCCCCTTATATAGGAACCCGGATGGGCTCCAGATGCTTCCCGGCATTCCTCCGCAGACACGCCCCAGTGTGGCGGAAGTGCCCGCTGCGCACCCGGAAGCCCTCCGGGTGTCCCCTGTCTTCTTCCCCCCAGCACTTCCTGGTGTGGTGGAAGTGCTGGGCTTCAGGTTTCCTCAGGCAACGGGTCGCCCCCTTGTGGTCTGGAGGAGGTACAAGCCCTCCTCCAGTCCTCCTTGGCGTCCCGGCTGGGCTCCACCCCCAGCCGCGTGCGACAATATATACATATACACAGACATACATACAGATAAATATACATATACGTATATACACATATACACATACATATATATATACACACACATATATATACTCAGCAAAAAAAGAAACGTCCCTTTTTCAGGACTGTGTATTTCAA
>JANRMT010062792.1:22567652-22611045 GCA_026402145.1 Polypterus bichir lapradei | reverse complement strand
CCTGCCAAATTTCAGCCTTCTACCTACACGGGAAGTTGGAGAATTAGTGATGAGTCAGTCAGTCAGTCAGTCAGTCAGTCAGTCAGTGAGTGAGTGAGTGAGTGAGTGAGTGAGGGCTTTGCCGTTTATTAGTATAGATTATTGAGAAATGAATGTTCTAGAATAGAATGACATTTTGAATTCTCATAAGAGGTTCTCCGAGTCAGTACTAATACCTGCTTACTCTAGATTTGTTTTATTGTGTTGTTTTGCCTAAAACCTCCATTTCGGAATTTTGACTGACATTTACTTTGATGATGCCTTGCATTTGATAGCATTTGTTTCTGTTACTTTTTTATAGATACATTATATAGATGTAGTGAGTGTGAGGAAGACAAATACTGAGTTGAGAGAAAGACTTAGTTTGGAGGTGATAGGTGTTCTGCTGAGGAGAAGCAAATTAAGCTGATTCGGCATGTGGATCAAAGGACAGAGAATGACTGCAGGAAGATATAGGTGGAGTAGATGAGGCCCACAGCGATGATGGAGGTTGAGCAGAATGGGTCTCACCCCAAAGAATCCACAAGAATAAAAGAGACTGAAGGAAAAATATCTTATGTGATCATTTCAGCTCTGCCATGCACCTGACATGAAAGGTATCAACTAACCTCTTTGCTTTTTTTTCTTAATGTTTGATATAAAGAGATTTCAAAACATACAGCCTGGGTACATCTGAAAAATGGCCAAAGAGTGGAGATGAAGTTAATATGGTCCTTTGCCCTCTTTAAATTTAAATTTAAAAAAATGAGACCCTGGCAGTGCTCATTTCAACTCATTGTTTAAGTCCTGTTCTGCTGTCTCAGCTCCTTGATGTGAGCAAGTTCACCTATGAAGATGAAGGCCCAGCATGGGAGTTTGTTGTTTGATTTTTCCTGCTTTCCTCATGTCAGTTTTTTTTAGTTACATGCGTTAAAGTCGATTGAAGTCATTCTCATTAAATCCACACACAGATCACCAAAAAACTTTTTTGTTTAGCTAAATATTGCATCTTTAACAGAAATATTAAAGGAAAAGTAAACCATTGTTGAATTAGACTAATTTTATGCTGCAGTAGCAATTTGAGCAGCATAATTAAGTATAAGCCTATAGAGGCATTAGTTAGTGAAAGAAATTGAATCATGTGGCATAAGGAGCAGCCATTGTCCATAATATTATCAAAACCGTTTAAAAAGGTAGAATTAGCAGTGAAAGGCTATCACATTTATCTGTCCTTGATCTGACTTAGTGGTGTGTTGTTGGACAAAACGTGTTTCTTGTATTTCTACTTATTTAAAAGAGCTTCAGGGAATGACACTTCCATCAGGAAATCCTCCTACGGTTATAGCCTTCCTGTTTTATCAAAAAATGCCATTAAACAAAATATGTGGTAATGCTCTGTAAGACGAGAGTTCGATGAACTAAATGCAACAGCTTGTCAATTGCTGAATTTTGACATCATACAATTTCTTTGCAAGAGAGCTGAGGCAGGGTGCCCAGGAACAGAATATATTGTGCAAGGTTAGAAGGTGAGCACCCCTAAATGATACACTTTCACATCCCAAAGACATGCAGGTTAGGCTAACTAGGAATTTTCAACTGGCCCCAAGTGTGGTGGGGCAAGTGTGAGTATTTATTGAGGGATTTCTATAAGTTTGTATGTCATGTTAGTTGGAATGTTGTGAGTAAATGTGTTAAATGACTGACATCCCATCCAGGATTAGTCCCTTGTTTGTACTTTCCACTATTTGGAAAAGCAGAGTTAAGAATATGAATGAATAATATTTCTTGCAATAAATAGAAAATATTATTGTCAGCAATTATCAGATTTTTACACAGATGTATAATAATGACTGCGGTGGGTTGGCACCCTGCCTGGGATTGGATTCCTGCCTTGTGCCCTGTGTTGGCTGGGATTGGCTCCAGCAGACCCCCGTGACCCTGTGTTCGGATTCAATGGGTTGGAAAATGGATGGATGGATGGATGTATAAAAATGAACGATTCTAAAGAGGCTTATTTAAATTTGATACTAAATGTATGCTTTGGAAGTCTTTCTGTACTCCTTTTTGTAACATTAGGAATTATGTTAATTTTTGTCTCTGGAAATTTAGCAGAAGCATTTTCAATCTGTTGGATTATGTGGCAGCATTGCCCCTAGGAGAGACAGGAAAACATGTGCTGGCAGTGGAAACGCCACAGAAGAGGCAAGGGCACAGGCATTGCACCCTGTGATTAGGATGGATCTGGACGCACCACAGAAAGAGAGTGGCGGAAAAGAATGTGGGCCATGGCCTGCTCCAATACTTGGTCTTTCCATGCTGATTTGCAGCACTCTTATGATGCACTCCTATCATATTGCACTGTGTCTGTATTCAGGCCACTTGTCCATCTTCTAAACACCAGTGAGACAAGCACTGTTTTCATAGGTTGAAATTTGTACTCATTATTGTCTTCATTATCTCCTACAATTTGTGTTCAGTGGACTTCCTGCAGTAAGTACCAACAGATTGTAATGGGCTTAACTACACTACCTTCTAATCTAATACCAAATTAATCTCTGAAGTGTCCAAATCTGTAAATTCAATCAGTCCAGAGTGTCTGCCATTGTTGCTTCCACTTGCCATCTGGAGATTATCTTGCTATACCAACATCCAAGAAAGGTTTCGTTTTGTATTTCTTACTCCGTGCAACTCATCCAATATGGTTTTATTGGTTATAAAATCGTCATCACATAATCATTTACTGTTTCAATACTTATCATGTTTAATTTTTTAACCTTTGTCTTGATATTGAATGTTGTACAGTCTAAAAAATTTGCAGTCATTTAAATTCTACATTACAGGATTCCATTGTAATTTATCTTGTATATCAATGTTTTTGTAATCTGTTTTATTACCTTATTTTGCCCATTATTATATTTTTCTTGCTTTGTAAAGCATGTTGGAGTATAAAAGGCACTATATAAAGGAAAGATTAATTGAAACGAGCTCTGAAACAAACCCAGAAGCTGAGAATGAGGCATCAGTGGTAATTCGTGATTTTATCATGGTACTCCTGAACTAACATGTTTAAATTGTTTAACATTTTAGGAACAACAACTGAAATCAAGCATCTGGGTACTCAATGAACATTTTCCTGCTGCTTACATCTGACTGAATCCCTGCCATAACCACTTTCGTATTAAATGGATTATTCCACTCTGTTTTGTTGAAGCATTTTTCCATGTTTTGCCATTAGCAGTAATAAGGATTAGATTTGTTTCTTATTACAGAATTTTAAATGAGACAAGGGTATTGCCCTGAGAAGAAATCTGAGGAAAACCAGAATAATTTTTTACATCAATTATTTTAGTGAATAAAACGCTCATTGCTTCACTTCTTATGTACACAGGAATCACTGTTTCTAAACTATAGGTATGAGATATTTATAAACTGTAATTTAGGTCTGTTCCCTAATAGCTACAATGATGTTTATTTTCTCCTGCTTTCGCCCAGAAAATTTAACAAAAACATGTCACGATAAAAGCCACACAGTCCTAAGGACTTGTATTTTGTTCTGACTTCTAAGGTCACTTTATTTGTCTTTTGTCTGTTCTTCCCAGTTGTACAAAGTATTTTTTCTAAAAGTTCAAATAGGCACATGCTAAATTCAACAATTAATAACTTACTGATCATTAAACACAAATCCATCAAGTAACTGTGTCCAATTATAGCACATAAGAAAAATCAAGACACAAGGCAACTCGATGCATGTTTTGTGCAGATATATCATTTTCTTTTGCTAAGTGTCATTCCCCAGTTAGAAGAGTGAGAGCTCTTTAAAAAATAAATTGTTGGCCTAAAACAACTTCTCAGGCTGAGTTGAATCAGTTCCAGTAACCACAGGCAAACTGCCCTTCTTCATCTCTCATTCAATTTTATCCTCTTTTAGGGCCATGAGACCATAAGCGGAAGTCCGTTATCTTTCATTCCACCCTCTTCGGGCTGAGCTGGCTTCCTGCAATTTCTGATGAACATTTTAGAGTAGGCCCTGTGTGATGAACTTCCAGTCAACTCCTGAAAAGGCAGTACTCATCAGTTGATTGAGAATAGCTTGTATACTTAGTATTGGGGGAAAAACAGTTACTTCAATTACATAAAACCATTATAAGACAGCAATATGATGTGACTTTAGCTAGCTTTAAAAAATATGGTTTGCTAAAAGAATGAGTCTTCAGTCTTGATTTAAATGATGAGACAATTTGATCTTCTCGGATATTGGTAGGTTGATCATAACAACATTTGGTTGCCCTATAACAAATGGTTGTGCTTCCTACACTAATATTATTGATTCAATAGTTTTGTAGAGCACCCTTCACTGAGGGAAGGTGCTGAGACAAGTTGTCAGGGAAAAAATGTAAATTAATAACTACCTATTGCGTACACATAAAGACACAGATTTGTTAAAACAGAATGAAAAACAAAATATTTTGAAACTTATTAACACAGAGGGAATCCATCAGTTCTGTCCAAATTGTTGTACTGCAGATTAAGGCCAGTTGATATTTATCCCTGAGATGTTATGGAGGCCAGCATCTCCGCAGAGAATTCAGAATTCAGAATTCCCAGGGAGACCAGCACTTTTAAAACTTTATATATGAAAGGAAGAATTATAAAATGTAAATACAACGCCAGTAAAGTGACTTTTTATGGCCATGCTATGTACTGTAATTCCAAGGTGTGAAATACAGTGGTCCAGGACCACTTTAACCCTTTCAAACCCCGGAAAAGGAAAAGTGTATGGTTCCCGGAATATTCATTTTTAAAATGTGTTATGAGGTTATGAATTGTGAAATGCGCATTTATTGGGTTTGTAAGAAAATTTGGTCAAGTGCAACTTAAAAAGATGGTTAACTGTTAGGGTGTTTCCTTTTACTTTATCCTGCTTTACTCTTTGAATGACATGATTCTGCCTTTCTGTTCCCGTAAGTAACTACAGGTACAGTGCTGGTCTGTGTCTGTTCTGTCAGAGAATGGAAAGAATGACAGGCCACATGGGCTATGAAAAGGGTCAGGGGATAAGCATGAGTCTGTCAGCATTACAAGGTTTAAATCCAGAAGGTCAGAAGCTCTGATCGTCAGAACCAAAGCACTAAACAATGCATGTAATTGAACAGGGTTTGGCCAGTAATCAAGAAATCCCAAAAATCTGTAAATAAACACACACAAAAGTCTTTAGGGACTTTAAAAAGACTTTAAGGACTTTCAAAATTAGACCTTGTGTTATTTTTGAAAAATTAAGTGGATAGGACTGGTGAACTTTGTTGAGCTGAACGGCCTGTTCTCATCCAAATTTTTATAATGTTCTAATGTTATAGAATGTGTCGATAATCTTGAATGTCACTTTACGAATGTCGACTGCTTATTAAACATTGCATAAGTGATGCAACACATGGAATGTGGTACCAAATAGAAAAATGTTGTAAATATATATAATAACATTAACTAAAAAACTAATAAATTATGAACCTTTGATATTCAAACCCCCTGCCCCCTGCCAAAGCTCAGAAAAAAAGAAAACATCTGTTTTACAAGAATAAAAAACGTCTCCTAATTTGGAAAGGTATCAGAGTGGTACTGCAGCAAATTGGTTCATGACATGCAATTACATTTATCTACTTGATAAAATACACATTTTAGTTGGTGATTTTTATTTAGACTAACTCTTTTCCAAAACAATGAAAAGAAAGCAAATTCCTATGCTTGGACATTTGTATTTACATCTAAAAAACCAAGCAGAGCAATGAAAATTTGCTGCATCAGCACTGCTACTCTTCAGCTGGCACCTTCTTTGTAAAGCTAATCAGAAGTACATGGTGGCATGGCATTTGTGTGCAGGTTATCTACACATGTATGATGCAATTTGTATACTTCTATGCATATCTGGATTGATAGTTCTGTAAACAGCTAAATGTTTATTCCATAGCAGAACGCTAAGATTTCAGTGTTGACTCAACACTAAAACACTAATAGGATCAATTGATCACCACAAAGTAATTTTCTAGTTATGATCCATTCTGTCATATTTTGAATTAGCCTAGTGTAGTAAGTGAGCAATTTGAACAGTCTCAGCATAAAAGCCGTTCAGCAGTCAATTCGGTTTAAGACAAATGAACAAACCATGTTTTTTAAGGCTCAACATCAATTCAGCAGTATTTTTAAGATTGAAATATTGCGAGACAGCATTTCCAAGGCATTATTGGAAGAGACAAGAGAAGACCGAGAGATAACACAAGACAAGTTAGGGCCAGGTGAACACAGGACAAGGCCAAAGCAAAAATTAAAAGTCAAATTCAGCCAGGAGATCAAAAACTGAAACAAAATTTAGCACTTGGTTGAATTGAATTGCCCACTAACGCAAAGTTTATCCAACTGAGGGAGAACGAAACATGGAATGGCTGCTATATTTAAAGCGTAACTATTGCTAACATTACAAATCACATGACATGACTGCATGTTGCATGAACAAAAGAATGAAATAAAAAATAAACATTGGGAAAACAAACAAATATGGTTGGAAATCTCCAAAACCTGGTTCCCACTACTAGAAACACACAAAACCCACATATAAAAACATGTAATTACTTCAGCAAAAAGCAGGTTTCAGGAGGTGCTTAAAGGTTAAATGGGTGTCAAAAATAACACCTACATTTCGTACGAATTGTTTAACTAAAATACAAGCCATTCAAATTTGGAGTATTTCGTTTTGCCTTACTATTAACAGAGTTACTATTGTATTCATACAGGACAGAAAGTCAGAACCAAAGAAGCTTTTTTAATATTGAGCAACATACAATGGTTGTTTTATTTTGGGGTTAGACAAGAGTCTAGTTACTAATGAACAAAAAAAAACAAGATCCAAAATATATTGTCCTGAAACAAGGTGCATGGTCTGTATTTAATAAATTCTAATTTCTTTTATATAAATAAGCACTAATAAAATTATTAGCAGAGTCGACCTTTTAAATTACTCAAGAGACATCAGCATCTTTTATATCACAACACCTCTTTTGATACACTTGGCTGTACTAATTATTTAATCAAATAATTCAATAATTAGTACAGCCAAGTGTATCAAAAGAGGTGTTGTGATCCCACCACGCAGTAATATCAGAAAAGGGGTGAAGGCCTCACAATTCCACAAAGCTCACCTTGTCTTCTCCACTGCGTAGGCCTCACCACCACAGGCAACCTCTACTCAAACTCAAAGGCAGGCTTACGGCCTGCATAGGTCCAAAATGGATCAAAGGCTTTTGTGCCATTGTCTTTAATTTGTGTTTCCTTCCTTGAGGTCTGAATACGTGTCTTACATGTAGTATGTGGTTTTGTACCCCAATGTTACATTAATTTCTTTAGTATGTAATATTTACAATGTTTAATTTTGATAATGTTTAATCCCGGTGCCATGTAGTGCATGGCAGTGCATCTTTCCCAGAATCCCTTAGAGTATGTGGCATATAATGTAATTTGGAACACTGGCATAAAGGCTGGCATTTTCTGTTCCAGAGAATCTGATAGTAAGGTTCCCATGTTGGTGTGTGTTGCATTATTTGATTTGTCTATTCCTGTTGTGGGTACTAGGGAAGGACAGGGACCTTGGCCGGGATAAAGGAAGGATTCATACCTGGCCAAGAAGCCATAATAGACGGCCTGGGTGAACGGGCTTACCAGGAGCAGTTCATTCAACCACAAGACAGGTGACAGTGCCTCTCAAGGCTGGACCCAGTCAGGACACCCGCAGGGTGGCATTGGAGTTGGAGTCCGGAAATGCAGCTTTGCTGGGGTCTTTGGGGACAGCTAGAAGACGCTACTGGAGGTGGACTTCTCTGGTTTCTTTGTGACCTGGAAATGCTCTGGATGACCTAGACAGGAGACCAGAAGTGGTTCCTGGGTCTAGTTCAAAAGAAAGCCTGCTGCCTCACTTAAATTGTGTCAGAGTTGGGAGCCAGTGGGCAATGCTCTTTTGGAAGGGGAAGGAGAATTGTGTCCATGGTTTGGGGCTCAGTGGCACCCCCCTAATGGTTACATAATGTATGAACTAATATTTTTCAGGCTTTAAATTTGACGACTGGTCAGTTGTCTTTTCTGGTTTTGACTGTTTTCTCAAACATGGCTTATCTCCCACTTCTTTGTCTTATCTTGAGTCATTACTCAAGTCATTTAAATAAAGGAATGTCTTCAAATGGAAAGAGATAATCATAAATGCTATGGTCTAAATACAAAAAAAAAATCCATTATATTTAAAGGTTTATTTGAAAGAATTCAAAAACCATTCAAAAACAAAAAGGAGGACCAAAAAGTAGCAAAATAGGTTTTGTCTAAAGCAAACAAATCTAACAATCACAATCCACAAACAGTATGCTTAATCAAAAGCAAGTCAAAAGCAAGAAATCCAAAAATCAGAGAGAAGTGCAAATCTAAAAACAGGAATAAAAAAAAAAACAATCCCAAAGCTGTCCTGTTAGCTGTAGTTTCTCTATTTAAATTTCTAGAGGCTGTCCTTCAGCTGCATAAAGAGGTGGCCTAATTCGCTTAGGCTCTACATAAAGGGGACAGAGCAGAAACCAAATAAAATATAAAACAATACAAGAGAGCAAAATAATTAATAAATAACACAATATTACATTAATACAATACAGGCAGAACAAAACCAAAAGCAGAATTAATAACATAATATGAAATATGATATATGAACGATAAGAAAAAGATTGCACAAAAAATATAAGCTTGAGGCGGGGAGGAGTATGATAAGAGTCAGCAACAGTACAGTAGTTAATGTTCGCATGTGTCAAGTACATAAGAAAGGTAGCCTTAAATATAAGGCAGAATAGGTCTTTCAGGCACACTCTGAGCATTCAGACAGACACAACGTTGAATGAAGAGCAAGGAGAGATTTCCAGAGAGCAGATGTCAAAGCCCCTGTAAAGAAATGAAGACATGGAAATACTCAGAAGGCAAACAATCGAAAACTTCAGCTCTCTGTTAAGTTTTTTTGCAATGCTATTAAATCTATTTAACACAACTAAGGATACACTAGTTTAGCTTTATACACTGTTGGAGTACTACATCACTTATTGCAGATACCTCTGTCTGTAATAATACCTTGCAACTACCCAAAACATCAAAAAGTAAATCTTTAATTAATCAGAAACTATAAGATGTATATGAATAGAAAGCAAAAAGTACAATGGAATAAAAATAATAAGACAAAATCTCCAGTTTCAAGCCTTTGCTCCAAACTGGTTGATACATACCTACTGCTAAAATTTTTAATTTAGCACTGGCTCTCTCCCTAATCCATTACTTGCATCTGTCCTGTCCACTTTTCATCTCAATTCCAAGTTAAATATGCTCTAGTCAAGATTAGCCCAAGTTTCATAATAATAATAATAATAATAATAATAATAATAATAATAATAATACTAACAATAATAATTCAGTACATTTATATAGTGCTTTTCTCCCTATTCAAAGCACTACCACACAGGGAGGACCCAGGACATGAATCCACAATCTTCTTACTGCGAGGCAGCAGTGCTACCACTATGCAGGTTTAGTTCTGTACCAACCCATTTAAACAATTCTGGGTGCTGAGGTACCTATTAAACCTTATGACAATTAGCTCAAAGTGATTCCTAGTACCTCCCTAAGGCATTTTTTTATTCCAAGAGGAAGGTGCCCACATTGATTTTTAGGTTTCTTGACCTCTGCAGTGCAGTGTTAACAATTAAATGGATGGTACCTGTCTGCCCATACTAACTTTTAAAGGTGTGAATTTATCCTTCATCTATCTGGTCTTTCTACAGGCCTGTCTCCTGTCAACTCTTGGAGTGCCATTGCTAAATTATGCATAACATATACTGAACTGTCACCATGTGGTTTTCCACTAGGTTTGGGAAGACTGGGATGTCTTTGTGAAACACTATGGATTTTTTATTGCCTACAACTCCAAAGTGCTACAAGTGATGTTTAAAAATGAGCCATTATGGGTGGTAAAACATATTCCTCAAGCATCTAAGGACCACTTGAGTATTTTGGGGTCCTGAAGGGAGTTAAATGCTATAACATAGTGAAAGGAAAAAAATTATGTTTCACCTGATTTAAATATAGTTGGACAAAGTAGTAACAACATTTTTATTTATATAGCACATTTTCATACAAACAGTAGCTCAAAGTGCTTTACATAATAAAGAATAGAAAAATAAAAGACACAATAAGAAAGCAAAATAAATCAGCATTAATTAACATTAATTAACATTAACATTAGTGTAACGTAATGCAAAAATTACAGATTTTTTGGTACAGCAAATGATTGGATGCAAGAGCATCATGATGATTACTAAAATATTTGTATATTTATCCACTAAGATAACTGAAGTAAATAAAAACATATATTTCAAATATAGTAATGTACAAACCACCCTAAAGAAGATGAAAGAAGACAGTTATTTTGGATTTTCTGATAGCCAAGAAAACTGTGGACATCTGAAATCCCTGTAAACAAAAGAGGTACATTATATACTCACGTATAAGTCGGGTCTTTAAACCTAAAAAAACTATCATAAAATCAGACCCCAACTTATACGCTTGTTCAAAAAATCTTCTTGCTTCCTCCAATCTCGTACCAGATTCTCAAACACATCGAATTTTGTTGTAGCTGCACAGTTAATAATTTCTTTCACCACTTCAACAACTTTTAATTTAAAATCAGCTTCATAATTTCTTCTGATTGAACGCTCCATCATAGATAAGGGATGCTTTTACGATAAAGGTGTATGAGGGTGTGAGACACAAAAAACACAAAACAGTGCAAATGTCACTTCAGAATAGTTTGGGTATTACCGTGTGGCCACGTAGGCACAATACATAGAAAAAAAAGGCAGTGTGCTCCGTTGTTACTCTTTCAGGTGGGCATTAGCATATCATAATGTCTTGGACCAATAGCATGTGTTTACTGCATTCGACTTATACGACCGACATAAAATACCAGAAATTATACGGTAAAATCAAGCCCCGACTTATCCATGGGATAACTTAAAAGCGAGTATATACGGTAATTGGCCAACAAATCGAGAAAAACAAAATTAGCAAAAGTGTATTCAAATAACAAAAAAATTCATTCAGTCAGATATGAAATCTGCGACTGGTCTACTCCAAATCCAAATTAAAAGAACTGTTCAGACATTTTGCCCTTGAATGCATAGATTTCCAGAATGTTTCAGGAAACAAAGGGTACAAGTTTTACCATTCTGCAGTTATTTTAATTTTCTTACACTGTACATTTGTTACCTGGCCCTGTCTTACCTAACCTACTGGAACTCTCCTTCTATTCAAGAAACTATGGCTTTGGAGGTAAAGCCATAAATCAAGCATAAATTTAGTAAATCAAATCAAGCAAATGGCTTAATTGGGCTAAACAGATGCACAGGTGCAGTGTTTTTCATTGTTGGAAAAAAGATAACTCCCTTTCAGACACATAACAAATGTACCATAAAGAACATCTACCCTCCACCTTCAATCAATTCATGGTTGATTCAGGATAGGATGTTTACCATCTTTATAAAACATGACTTTAACACTGATTATAATTTAATTTAGTTGGTCTCAAACTGTGGGTCAGGCCCCCGTAGGCTGGGCGTGAAGTAACAAAAAGGGGGTCGCGAAGATGTGAAAAAAAGAAAACAAGAATCGAAAATATGAAAAATACATCTATTGAAACCAAAACAAATTAACTTAAACTACATTCCGATACTAGAAAAATAAATATAGAGTTAGATAAATGTTGATAAAAGTTAAGTAGGTATAATAAAATATGCATCTATGATATACTAGCAAAATACCCGCGTTTCGCAGCGGCAAAGTACTGCCTTAAAAGTTTTATTAAGAAGAAATTGAAATCTTTTTAAACTGAGGGAAAATATACCAATAATTATTTGTTAAGGATCTCTTTGTATACCACATTGTGAGTTCAGCCCTCCGGTTGTAATATGACCAAGCTGTGTGCTGAGCTTACTCTTAAGCATGCAACGTACAGTTGGCCATGTGAACAGTAATCTTGTTTCAAATCTCACAGCTTGGATTGCTGCTGTCATAATCGGTGTGAGTTTCATGGTTTGTTTCAATTACGACAGTATTTGTAGGACTTGTGTTGAAGAGACATTCGGCATCTGTCAAGCGCTGTAAGTATACAACCAGTTTCATCGATAACTTCACATCCAGCTTTTGAGAGTTTAAACATTCATAAACATCAAAGTGTCCACTAATGAAATTGTCACCTGTGAATCTAAGATGTTGAAGAGGCATTGGCGGTTGTCCAAAGGTGTAAAATATTTGGCCATTTCGGTACACTTGAAAGCGACAACCGAACAATTCAGTGGCAGCCATCAACTCACATGCAGATGCATAGGTGAAGGGCTTAAGCATTTCATTCTTATAGTGCTCCTGTGTAGTATAATTATCTCCTGTACCGTCATCAGTCCACACCTTGAACCTGTCCCAGTCATGCAATACATAAGACACAAAGTTCCTTCGGATATCAAGAGTGAGCCTGATATGGCCGTGCAATATGTAACAAAGAGAATGGAAAAGGCAGGTGCCATCTCCGGGCTTGGAAACCAGTCGGTAGTGACAGTTCTTTGATCAATGGTGATTACCTCGATAGACATGTTAATGCGGGTACGGTTGGAATGATAAAGGAAATGGGTACCTGAACAATGTAAAGTAAGTCTAAAATACCTACACAATAACTATAATCGTAATAAATGAACAATAAAACAGAGGAGAAGCCGTGGATTAAATAAAAAGGCTGTAGTTATCAGCAGGGAGACATGAATCCCGTGGCGAAGCAAGGAAGGGTATGTAGAGACTGGAGCGACGGACGGCCTTATATAGGCAGGCAGCCAACAATGTGGGAGGCGTTTGGATGGGGGACCCAACGCCGCCTCACACGGTGACCGAGCTGCAGGCTATGGACGTATCTATGTACATAAGTAGGATTCAGTTAGCGTTGAGAACCCGCGTATCAAATTTCTTGAAGATGGGCCCATAAGTAACAAAGACTATTGAAAAGTTCAATATGGCGGCCGAAAGTGGCATCATACCACCGAAATAAGTACCAAATTTCAGCCTTCTACCTACACGGGAAGTAGGAGAATTAGTGACGTTGGAAAGTTCAATATGGTGGCTAAAAGTGGCGTCATACCACCGAAATAAGTACGTACATTGGTTTTGGTTAGCGCAGGGAAGCCGCCTACCAAATTTCGTGAAGATGGGGCCATAAATAAGAAAGTTCAACATGGAGGACGTTGTTGACCGTTATGACCGTTACGCGTAGAATTTTGAAATGAAACCTGCTTAACTTTTGTAAGTAAGCTGTAAGGAATGAGCCTGCCAAATTTCAGCCTTCTACCTACACGGGAAGTTGGAGAATTAGTGACGTTTGGAAAATTCAATATGGCGACGACAGTGGCGTCATACCACCAAAACAAGTACGTACATCGGTTTTGGTTAGCGCAGGGAAGCCACCTACCAAATTTCGTGAAGATGGGGTCAGCCTTCTACCTACACGGGAAGTTGGAAAATTAGTGACGTTGGAAAGTTCAATATGGCGGCCGACAGTGGTGTCATACCATCGAAATAAGTACGTACATCGGTTTTGATTAGCGCAGGGAAGCCGCCTACCAAATTTCGTGAAGATGGGGCCATAAATAAGAAAGTTCAACATGGCGGACGTTGTCGACCGTTATGACCGTTACGTGTAGAATTTTGAAATGAAACCTGCTTAACTTTTGTAAGTAAGCTGTAAGAAATAAGCCTGCCAAATTTCAGTCTTCTACCTACACGGGAAGTTGGAGAATTAGTGATGAGTCAGTGAGTGAGTGAGTGAGTCAGTCAGTCAGTCAGTCAGTCAGTGAGGGCTTTGCCTTTTATTAGTATAGATCATTAATTAACAAAGAATAAATTGGTATTAGTGGGCTTCTTTCAAAAAAACATTAGGGGGCGCGATTAAAACTGTTATAAAAACTCGGGTCGAAAATACTAAAGGTTGAGACACTCTGATTTAATTCAAATAAGAGATCCTAATGAATGGAAAGTATCACATACAGCAATACGTACATGCAGTGCCCTGTATTCACATTTCTCAAGCTTGGCTAGTGTGCCTATCATGTCATGTTCAAATCCTTTATACATATTATAAGATATCCACTAGGTATTTTTAAATCATATGGTAATACCCATTTTTTGGATTTTTAGTTTTCCTTAGAATGTGTTTAGGTTATAATATGTCTGTAAAATGAAAGAATGTGCAATAGTTTACAAAAGATGTTAGTGTTGCTGAACATTTGTGATTGTGGGCTTTGTGTTTTACAGGACTTTGTAGAATAAAAAAGTGTGCTAGGTTTGATACTTATCAATTTATACTACCCAATGTCTTGCCATAAGGTAGTCATCATGTGCATATTTGAACTTCAGACTCAAGTGCTAGCACTAGTCATTGCTAGCACTACTTGTGAAAAGTTTTCAAATCGAAATAAGCACTTGGTATAATGCCTGGTTCATGCCACACTTGTACATACTGGTGTAGATATACACACTAGTCAGATGAATACATATGTGCCTTTGGGAAGGTAGGGGTGGAGATGTATGGGTGATGGCAGGTTCTACAGCCTCTTAATTGTGTTTTTCCACTGTTTTATCAATTCTGTCACTAATTGTCTTTATTTTTTCTTGCTGTTTTGCTGTCTGTTGATCTCTAATTATTTCTAGAGATATTGTATGAGCAGTAGAGTGCATAGCATGAAAGAAGGCCAGAATGTGAAAGTTTGTTAAGACTTTGGGTTTATTGTCAGAACAAAAGGGACAAGACAGCCAAAAAAAGTTTGAGGTAGCCACCCCATATATTGTGGTTTGCTCCTGTTCAGGCAAAGAAAATTAATTTTAACTGAGTTCAAGATGTAACTGAGATATAGGTGACAAATTGGTGGGTTTATAGGTAGTCAGAGAAAATGAGGTCATCAGGACTGGAACCAGAAGTGACATCATCAGTGCCAGAACCAGAAGTGATGATGTCAGGCCCAGAACTGGAAGTGATGTCATATGGTCCAGAACTGGAAGTGATGTCACTGGGGCCAGGCGGGATTTCCCATGACTGGTCTGCAGGAGAAAAAGAGAAAAGGGTTAATGCACTCTGCCCTTCCCTGATCTGGCATTGGAATTACCCTCATTCAAGCCCTTTAGCTGCCTCCCATGCATATGTGTGTGACAGTATTTAGATTCTTTAAAGAAAGTCAGACTCTTTCATTCTTACATTTTTTTCTTTTGCTTTTGCATGCTGTATTTTGACACTTTACTTTTGTAATTTTGTCTATTTATGTTGCTTCACCACTGTGGTGCTGGGTGCTTACTGGGAGCAAGTTAGGGTCAGCCAAGTGAAGTTAGCTCATAAGGCTTTCCATTTTATCTCCCTCTTATGAACTTGCTTACCAAGTTTTTTTTTATCACAGTGCCAATTTTATTTTTATGCCTGCTGAATTGGAATACATTGAAATGCTTACTTTGTTTGGTAAGTATGGTAAAGTATAGGCTGTCCATGACATTACTTAGAAGAGTAACGATTAAAATACTATTTTAATATGTTGGACTGATCTTATTTGAATAATCCAAACTTCTTTTATATCTTTTGTTCACATTTTTAACAATATGAAATATGAAAATGTGACACCTGACAATAGAAAACAGAACTACATTGCCATCAAATGTAATCATTTATGTGAAAAAAAAGAAAAAAGAATATGTAATTCACAACTACAGTATTGCAGCAACAAAAAGGAAAGGTTTTATGGAGTACGCAGAATGGGTTTAAAATAATTGGGCTTCTTTGGGATAAGATAATTGATACTATTCAGGATTCTAATTGCATCTTTTTGTGTAAGCAATAGAAATAACAATTTTGAAGTATCTGCATCAGTACCATCCCATGAAACATTATTTGGCCTGTCTTAATATCTCCTCTATAATCACAACATTTTGGAAATTATTGTTTTCAGGTCTTCAACCCAAATTTCAATTAGGTAAAAGTTACCTGATTGAACAAATAATACATTTTTTATCTGAAGCAGGGCCTGAAACAAGACATTCATGCTTGAAAATCTAAAATTGCTGCTAAATTTAAGAGGTCATATAAGGAAGAGTAGGCTAAAAATCCCATCTCACCAATGTACAAGACAGATATTGAATTAAAGGAAGCATTTACTTGAAATCATTGTAGCTAAAAATACTGTAATCAGTTATTAGGTTTGTCATTTTCTATCCCACTTAATCCAGACCAGGGATTCACCCGGGCAATTGGTGAAGGTGGCAAGTGGGTATGGAGCCTATCCCATCTAGCATAGGACATGAGGCAGGAACAAATCCTGGATAGGGTACCAATTCATTACAGGGCAAAGACACACACACACACACACCCACTTCAGACACACACTAGGGCCAATTTAGCATTACAAAATCACCTAACCTGCATGACTTTGGACAGTGAGAGTAAACGAAAGCACTGGGAAGAAACCCATGCCAAAACACAGGGAGAACATGCAAACTCCACACAGTGAGGACCTGCGATACAAACCCTGGTCTCCTTAGCTGCAAATATTTTTTTTTCAGACAGATGTTTATTCAACAAATGACGTAAGTAAAAATGAGTGTAATTTGTTCGCCCAGGTGTACTTTATCTAATACTAATTTTAGAATAACATTTAGTGTAAAATCAGGAAAAGAGCAAATATTACACTTAGAAACTGTACATGTACATTTTATTGTAACTCCAAATGTCAAAAAGAGGTAACAGAAAGAAATAAACATTTTAAGGTAGTTCCATAGCTTAGTAGAACCTGAAAATAAAAAAGATATTGATATTCAGGTGTTTCATTTTAAATTCTGTGACTCTTACTTTAGAAAATGTGTCTGCATGTGCTTGCAGTAAAACATGTTGAAGAAGGAAAATAAAAATCACATTTTGTGCGTTCTGTGCTGTGAACGATATAGAAACAAAGACCACTCTGTGCTACCCTAGTGTAAAAATAGGCAGTTAATGATAATGGATGGATAGTCCTCATGTAAATGGAATTTCAGTTTGCACCAACCTAAATTGTTCATTCTGCTTTGCCCTACATGGAAGTGTCACTCGTTACATAATGTATTTTAGCTTGATTATTTTTAAGTTCTTTCCTGTTTAGTATATAATTTTCTATATAATATTTTTTAAGCTTAAGCAAAAATAGTTAAGTTTATTGATTATTAAAAACAATGAACATAAAACTACCATGATCACAATTTCTTTTACAACTGAATGAAACATTCCCAGTAATATATGTTGATTTCTGAAAGTATATGCCTTGTTTTCTCTTTACAGCTGGATAGAATTGCTTCATTGTTATACTGTAGATGTAAGAAGCAATTGCTAGAAAAAAAGATCTTCAAAATTCACTTGAAATAAATCCAAAGGTATCAGTATGTTTTAACTAGTTTTTTAGTATAACTAAAAAGGTACTCATTTAGAATACTCGTATTATTATTCTGCATGTGTTCGTTAATAATTAATAAGTTACACTAAAACAAAAGAAACAAAACACAGATGTATGTGTCTGTGTGTGTTTTCTTTATAAGTCTGGAGCGTTAAACAAGTGTATTTCCTTCATCTGATTTTTATTCTACATTAAAGGTTCACGCAGTATTAGCCGACACCCCACTGCCCTTCCCTTGGGTTTTTGGTATCAGTGGTTTTGGCTGAATAGTGACTTTTTATCATGATTTCTCACACAGCAGTTTATACAATTCACATTGTATTAATTCATCCGAGAAGAATCATGAGGCTGTGAATAAACCTTAGCAGTTGGTCAGTGTGAAATGCAGTTGAAAAACAGCATGTAACGGTCTTTTATGATGCTCCACTTGAAAATATCATGTGGAATGTTTTTATATCCTATACATTTTTATTTTTGTGGTACTGTTACACAGTTTACACATTTATTCTCTTTTGAAAGCTTTTGTATTTCTGAGTGGGAATATAAAAAATCCATTAATGCAGACTATCAAATAAACATTTGTGTTTACTTACAGGGCAACATTTGCTCTGTGGTATTTTCCTATGTATTTCTTTTCATTTGAACAAAGGACGCACAAAAAAGATACTCTACCTAAAATAAATAAATAAATAAAAGCTATTTTGATTTTCATCTAAGCAATCTCGCAAAAACCCCCAAGTTTGCCAAAAAAACTATTAAAACCAGACTTTGCATGATTGTCTAATTCACACATTTGTGAACTAAACATATCTAACATAATTAATTTTTTCTAATCAGTATATTTTAAATAATAAACACATGAGACACTGACCAACAAAATTCTTTCTAATTCAGCCCCTAGTAGCAAAGTCATGTCTTGCTGTATAGATATCTGATGATCTCCAAGTATTCAGTAAAAAGTATTAAGGACAGAAAAAGTATTGCCTGAGACTGTTCTCAAAATAAGAACAAACAGAATTAGTACACGGGAGAGAAATGTCTCCCAGGCAAACATACATGATGAAATTCTAAATTATAGATGTAGCATATAGAACACAGATTTAAAACTAATGTATCATTTATTTATTTGGAGACAACATAACCCTTTGAAGAGCTGAAGAAGTTCTATCCCCATGATATGAGAGTGAAGGGAAGTTACCTGGGATTTGTCCTCAGTGGTAGGGTCAGTAGCCCTGCTTTTCTTTGATAGGAGCTATGGGAGAATACATAACATTCTAAAACCAGACTGAAGAGTTAGCATTGTACATAGTGGTCAGTCTGCGTTTCAGCTGGAAAACAGGGGGCATGTTCCAACTACTGTAAGCAATGACTATAATTATTGCCTGATAAAGAAGCCAATTTACTGTTCTGCCTTCCATAAGTGGAGCTCATTCTAAGGATTACCGAATAATAGAATCTGCTACACTCTTTATACTAAATTAAACAGTATTATCTGGAGCATTATGTTATCTAATATTGGCTTTGTATATAATAAAAAATTATTTGTTTTCTTTAGGCTAGAAAGAAAGATTTCTTGTTGACTTCTAACATACATAGATAGAAGTGCTAATAATAAAAGTCAGTTCCTCAATGCTCAGAAACTTTTTTTATTTCAGGAATCGTAAATGACTAAAGTGGAAAAACAGTCTTCTCTCATAATACGGTGTCCAAAGATTCTGACTGGAGCCTTGTCCATTGTTTGATAGTTTTACCATGAGAAGAAAGCAAGTGAGAAAGAAAGACACATTTGATAGAGTTGTGGGGACTGTATGAATAGGCATTGAACAGCAGTCATTGTCTTGAAGCGACCTCAATTTGGTACTGTATAGTCCTTTTTACAACACTGTCTGGTGTCACAATACTTCTATTCTCCTCATCTTACTTAAAAAAAGGGAATTAGTAAAACAGTTGAATTGCGTGCACAGATTTCCAACTATCTGGCAGGAAATAAATAAAAGGCATGTTTTGAACGGATTTTAATTTAGCTGAGCACATTTGAGGCTAGAAATTTCTGCACGTAAACGCAATTCAGATTAGCCATTTAAATGCCATCACTAGTTGATATGTGTCAAAAACTGAAAACTGATTCAATTGTCATTAAGTTAATAGAAAGGTTCTTTCATATTTTAAAGCTTAACCAAAGCATCCCAGTTAAAATCTATTTTTTAACAGAACATGATGGTAAACTTGCATATTTATTTCTCTTTGTAGACCTTCTCCTGTACTTCTTCTTTATTAAATGCAATATATTTGTTTTACAGAACTAGTACACTCCCTTAGAATGTACTGCCATTTACGAGATATGATTTGACAGTTCATTTGAATTACTAGTCTTCTGATTATTAAAGTTATCTTATGTATTAGTTTCATTTAATCTCAATAGATCTATGAAGTCCAGTATCTCTGGGACTCCATAACTTCATGTATATGTTGATTTAATGCTGACACGACTTTAACCACCTTACCACCCTAAATAACATGACAGCTTTGATTTCATGGGTCACAGAGCACACACATTATGTGTCCTAGCAACCACATAGCATTGTAGCAAGCAAATGAACAAAACATTGTCACCCGTGAAAACCAGAAATAGACACAATGGATACAAATAAATGCATAAAATGGCAGCACCTATAGAAATATTCTAAGAAGATAGAGCCGTTGTAAAATTACAATCAAGAGTGAATTTTTTTGTGTGTGTGTTTCTGGCAAATGCATTTTCTTACATTATGGTGACATACGGTTAAGACCTATCTTGAACTTTACACTAGCCTGTGGACTTTCCATAAATTCACATAATTTAAGAATGAGTTTAAAATAGAAAAATAATCATGTGTTAAATGTGAATGCAAACCTACAGTACACTTTTAACTTTTTTCTTTATTTCCTATTTTGAGAAATAAGTTGATTATAGAAATTAACATTTTGTATGTTGAATTATGTGTACAGAAAGGTGTGATTCCTATGAGATCCTTGCAATTATTAGACCTTCAGATTTTTGGTTGTTCTTTCTTTTATTTATGTATATACTGTATGTAGTTGTGCTTCTGAAATAATTTCTGTAACACTGTTACAGAGTTACATATCTATGAAATTGTTACAACAGAGTCACAACCAAAAGCCAGACTGAGCATGTAGTAGTGACCATCACATCAAAATATTTGCATTTAAATGTTGGAGGGTCTAGACAGTTTACAAGAATACAATATTTACAAAAGACACCAACTTATACAAAAAAATATAAATTGCATGCAACATCTTTTATATAATATGCTACTGTGGCTGCCCGTTTGTCTGTCCAGGATTTTAAATCACCTGTAGCTTGCAAACCGTTTGACCTATTGAAATGAAATTTGGTACACATATACTACGTGACGTCTACTATCCACTTTCGTGGTGATGACTGACCTCCAAGGTTATTCCTCTTTTTATGTTTATTTTATTGTAGAATCAACTCTCAAATATTCATGCGGACGCCGTTCTCATCCCTACCACCTTCACCAACACTTTCCCTACCTCTTCATATCTTAAATCATTATCGAGGCAGATTGAAGACTTAAGTGCCAGCTTGAAAAATTTAAAAAACGTACTAAGTAATTGAAACATGAACACTGACTTAATCAGTATTAACGTGAAAAGATGCCGACGAAAGAAGAGAAGAAGTGGGCCACTAAGGTGAAGAAAAGAAGAGCTGCTCAGGAAGCAGGAAGCGCATCAACCTCTGAGCAAATGAATGCTTAACGTATAGAGAAAGAGGATGAAAACTATAAAAGCTCAAATCAAGTGTATTCACTGCAGTGCGCCGTTATTGGTATATAAATAAATATACATACAAACATTCAAAAACACATACATACACAGTGTTTTTTATGTTACATTATTTCTTTAATAATTGTTATTATGTTTGGCTGTTCAGTAACTTTGCCAACCTGGGATAAAAAACATATACTGGTGTGAGTGCCAATGGGCCCGCACTGTTTTTAGATTAAAGAAGTGAAAAAAGAAGCTTGAGTGGGGCAGAAACCGTACCGGGATGTTACACAGCCAGTGTGGAATGACTCCACTGTGCACCCGTAGAAGTCTGTGAGAACAGATGGAGAAATGCAAGGTTCCCTCAGATGTCTGATCAGTTATGTAATACTGTATGTATTATCAGTTACATATTCCAAATTATTTGCATCCTCACATATATTGCATCGTAGAAATATCACATTTTACTACCATACTTTTAAATTGTGTACTGAATTCTCCAGATGGCACCTACTGTGACTGCCATGTCTGTCTGCTTGCATATCTTTCTGCATGAGAAGACTTGGCTCTCAGTGAACCGAATTTTGTTGAAATTTGGAACACTTATTCTTTAAGAAAATTTGCTGGGAAAATTAGAGTGCACTGTACATATTTTTGAAATTTCACTAAAACAAATTGGTGAATTTGCAGACTTGTCTGTCTTAAAACAGAATGACATTCTATGCAACTTCAATTACAGATTAGTTTACCGTTTCAGATTTACTTTGAGAGTGATCACTTCAACTTATATATTTTCCATTTTTTGTTCGTCCTATAGCCACTCATGATGGCAAAACGGATCCCCAATACAAGCTGGTGAAACTCCAGGAAAGTCACATGTGCAAACCAGTTGTACTCCCAGCTCACATATTTTGCTGCTTGATATAACCATAAAAGTAAAAAACAAAAAAATGTGTGCAAGAGGAATGGAATTATGTAAGCATCCCATTGTAAGTATAGAATGAACAAGTATGTACTCAGTATTTACGTTACACTAAAAAATAACCTCACAACTGTGTTATCTACACTTTATAATGATTCAGTATTTCTCTGACACTATAATTTATCGTTAGACCTCCATACCACTCTGGGCATACATAGTTCCTGGTTCAGCAGCACTTCCTGGTGTGGCAGAAGTGCTGTCCTCCAGGGCTTCATGGCCATCCTGGCGCCCCCTGGTGGTGGCCACGGATCCCCACAAGGTTGAGCTTCCCAGCTCCATCTTCATGGCCCCGATGGAATCCAGAACGGCTCCCCTTTAGCGCCCAGGGAAAGATAGTGGCCCTTCTCCCGGTCCGTCCTTCTTCCAAGCGTCCCGGTGGGGCAGGATCCCTGGTCATCTGCCACAGATATTATAAAATGTTGTTAAAAAGCATGTATGAAATGCAGTCTAGTAATGCATATATTGGCATTTACTTATGTTATTTTTTTATTATGACCCACTGTTACAAATACATTTACTAGAGAAAAATGTGTTCATTCAAAATTTCCATAAAATATATAAAAAATGTAAAATGCTCCAATGTTTCCATACATACATTTTATACCTTGTTTTGTTGTTACCTGGAAAGTCGCTTCACGAATAGTGAAATGATTATCGTTATTGCAGTTTTCCACTAGCACTATTTACAAAAGGAAGGTTCTCTACTTCATTTAAGCCACTGGAATGCTCATTATTAACCTGAGATATAGTTTTGTTGGGCTCTTTTACTTTAAGAATTATTTTTTACATACATCATTGTATTACAGATGCGCATTCAGTGCTACAACATAATCAGGTTGCACTTGATTATGTTGGTATTAAACTATTAACCAGAAGCAAATGGCATGTGTGTTTACTCAACATTTGCAATTGCTAGTAAAGTTAAATAGTAGCAGATGGCAATATTCTGTTCTTGCATCAATATTCCATACATATAGGTTACAATGCATAGCAACGAGGCAAAACTTTAGGCCAAAACCTTAGGCAGAAAATGTAGACAGAATGACTTCCAGTTTTAATTGTTTCCTTGATAAATTACGGAACTTATCCTGATGAAGGGAAACTTAAAAAACAGAGATGTCTGCCTTTACTGTATTTTAAGAAATAAAGAAAAATCAAACAAACTGAAAAGCCTTTTAATTGTTTAGAACGGGGGTATTAGTGTAAGAGATGCCTGTAAGGTGCTATGTCTAAATTCTTTGAAATGTTAATTTTGTCTGTATTAATGACATCACCAGATTGTGCAAGGATGTTTGAGGGTGTCATGAGTTTGTTGGAAGCAAAGAGTGACTAAATGTATCACAGTATACTAGCTTTATTTTATATACCATTTTGATGAGGAAGATGGTTCATTAAGCAAAAATTCTTCTAGCGGTGGCAAAGTTTATACCAAGAGACATGTTTCTACTTTGATACTGGTAAATCAGCTCACTTCAGATCAGCTAAAGATGTGAGGGAAACACATCATTTTATTGCACTGTCTTGGCACAGGAGGTCAGCATGCCATTTCAACACCACTGACAACCAACAAAATGTTTCAAGCTGCAATAAAAAGCACTCAACATACATTATGGTGGCTTACACAGTGTTATTATGCATCGGTTTCTGCTCATACAGATAACTGAAGCACCTGGTAAGTCCACTTTACTTTTCTGGCTCTTCGGGAGCTCTTTTAAATTTGTAACAGTTGGGGGTGATCTCAATGAGAGAATATCCTATATATAGTTACATGAGTGGCTACTACTAAACATTGGAAGGCTTTAGTGTTCAGTTATCACAAAGCAAACACAAAGACATAAGGGGCTGTGTAAAAATGGTGCAACAGGTGTGACAAGTCCATTTGAGGCAAAGTTGTAGCAAAGTACACCATGAATATTAGCTACAGCATGTACAGTTAGGTCCATAAATATTTGGACAGAGACAACCTTTTTCCAATTTTGGTTCTGTACATTACCATAATGAATTTTAAATGAAACAACTCAGATGCAGTTGAAGTGCAGACTTTCAGCTTTAATTCAGTGGGGTGAACAAAACGATTGCATAAAAATATATGAGGCAACTAAAGCATTTTTTAACACAATCCCTTCATTTCAGGGGCTCAAAAGTAATTGGACAATTGACTCAAAGGCAATTTCATGGGCAGGTGTGGGCAAGTCCGTCGTTATGTCATTATCAATTAAGCAGATAAAAGGCCTGGAGTTGATATGAGGTGTGGTGCTTGCATGTGGAAGATTTTGCTGTGAACAGACAACATGCGGTCAAAGGAGCTCTCCATGCAGGTGAAAGAAGCCATCCTTAAGCTGCGAAAACAGAAAGAACCCATCCAAGAAATTGCTACAATATTATGAGTGGCAAAATCTACAGTTTGGTACATCCTGAGAAAGAAAGCAAGCACTGGTGAACTCAGCAATGCAAAAAGACCTGGACATCCACAGAAGACAACAGTGGTGGATGATCGCAGAATAACTTCCATGGTGAAGAGAAACACTTTCACAACAGCCAACCAATTGAACAACACTCTCCAGGGGGTAGACATATCGATATCCAAGTCTACCATAAAGAGAAGACTCCATGAAAGTAAATACAGAGGGTGCACTGCAAGGTGCAAGCCACTCATAAGCCTCAAGAATAGGAAGGCTAGATTGGACTTTGCTAAAGAACATCTAAAAAAGCCAGCACAGTTCTGGAAAAACATTCTTTGGACAGATGAAACCAAGATCAACCTCCAACAGAATGATGGCAAGAAAACAGTATGGAGAAGGTATGGAACAGCTCATTATCCAAAGCATACCACATCATCTGTAAAACACAGTGGAGGCAGTGTGATGGCTTGAGCGTGCATGGCTGCCAGTGGCACTGGGACACTAGTGTTTATTGATGATGTGACACAGGACAGAAGCAGCCAAATGAATTCTGAGGTGTTCAGAGTCATACTGTCTGCTCAAATCCAGCTAAATGCAGTCAAATGGATTGGGCGGCATTTCATGATGCAGATGGACAATGACCCAAAACATACAGCCAAAGCAACCCAGGAGTTTATTAAAGCAAAGAAGTGGAAAATTCTTGAATGGCCAAGTCAGTCACCTGATCTTAACCCAACTGAGTATGCATTTCACTTGTTGAAGACTAAACTTGGGACAGAAAGGCCCACAAACAAACAGTAACTGAAAGCCGCTACAGTAAAGGCCTGGCAGAGCATTAAAAAGGAGGAAACCCAGCATCTGGTGATGTCCATGAGTTCAAGACTACAGGCTGTCATTGCCAGCAAAGGGTTTTCAACCAAGTATTAGAAATGAACATTTTATTTCCAGTTATTTAAGTTGTCCAATTACTTTTGAGCCCCTGAAATAAAGGGATTGTGTTAAAAAACATACTTTAATTGCCTCACATTATTATGCAATCTTTTTGTTCAACCCACTGAATTAAAGCTGAAAGTCTGCACTTCAACTGCATCTGAGTTGTTTCATTTAAAATTCATTGTGATAATGTACAGAACCAAAATTAGAAAAAAGTTGTCTCTGACCAAATATTTATGGACCTAGCGGTATATACCTAGAAAGAAGCCATTGCTGGAAACACTGGAATAAACTGGCCAAAGTGGCCTATAACAGCACAGATAGCAGAGCAACATGTGAGAAGGTCATAACTCTCCAGTCAATGCAATAGGGCATGACAGATTTCAAATGCTGAAAAAAGTCATGTTTATTAACCTATCATTGTGATTGACATCAGTGCTACTGACAGTGTTTCTACAGACCATGCTTACATAAAAATATTTACATACTGTATGTGCCTCTTTAAAAAATGTCAGTATCCTCTATCAGCTGCAATCAAACACATCTCATTGTCACTGGAGCAGTACACCTTTCTGTTCATCATGGAACAATAACCAAGTCTGCAGTGTGACAGTGCTCTTGTCTACTGTATGACCAGAGAGGATTATCACATTCTATGACTCGATCTGTTTAATGTATTAGGGTTTTAGCTATTTGATTCAACTGATGACCAAGGGAATCATCTCTCACGGTCGTTCACTGCATCCTTTAGAGGCCTTTAATATCTCTTTGAATTTGTGCATTTGGCAGCATTCAACTAAGAAGTAATACCTGTTATTCAAACACTTAGACATTTCCCCCCTTACACAGTGAAACAATACTTTAGAGTCCCTTGTGTCCCCCATAGTAATGATGGAATAAAATCTGTCACATGTTAAAGGAGAATCACTCAGTGGACTGCCACTGGCAATTTAGGAATTTCTTTCCTTTTATGGAGTGAAATCATACTGCTGATATAAGATGTGTCTTGATAAAGAATAACACATTTTATTTTTTCAGACAATTTAGTTAAAAATTTTTTTGGTAAATTTGTATGAGGACAATTAAAACCATAATGTAGGAAAATATCATGCTGACCTCAGATTAAAAAAGATATTAAGTCTGTAGTGCAAGACTGTATTGTATGCCATCTCAGTCTGATGTCAGGTTCTTATGCCCATAACATCTGAACCCTTTGAAGATATATAGGTAGACCTTTAGTGCCCGTTAGTACTCCATGAACTTTATTCAAAGAGGGTGGAGGCAACACTTCTATTATCAACTGTAAGGCCAGGTTTATACTTCACGCAACGCGATGGATGCTCCAGCGGACAACTACTGTTACTCAAGCATTTTACTGTTTATACTTGCACGCTTACTTTACATAAATCTGGAAGATTCCACCAGGTGGCAGTGAGAGATATCATCATGGTGAGAAAACATTTGGATTTGCTGTGTTGTGAATTGCCTGAAACATCCATTAAATTCCGAGGACACCTTGCCACAATATCTCTGAAAAGATGTATGATGATTACATCCATTAATCTGGGGACACGCCCATTCCAGCAAGCATCAGGCACAAGAAAGAAACCAAATCTCTGAACGGGGTGTCAGCTCATCGCAAGGTGAACATAAGCATACACATACACTAGCGTTATTTTAGAGTCTTCAAATCCTCAAAACATCATGTCTTTGGAAAGAAACCGGAGCACACTGAGGAAACCCACCAGAGAATCATGCAAATTCCAGGCCGGAAACGCAAGGGACATGACTCCCTGCAAGACAGCAGCGCTACCGCTATGCCACCGTGCCACCCCCATACGTGTAACTAGTAACAGTATTCATTATTTAAAGTTAACGACTTATCTGTTAAATGTAACATACATACTTTAATGCATTTCACCATGACAGTGATATCAAGTATAAATCTAAGAATTCTAAATGTGCAGAGAGCTGGAATTTCATAAATGTAATGTGTTCTGTATGTGGCAATTGCTGCTGTCAATTCAGGAGGAAGACCCAGAAGCATGTAGAGATTAACAAACTGGGTCAATTTTAAGATGACGCTTACGATGGTCAGCTTTATTGATAAAGTAAACTGTGAGGTTAAAGTAGACATCTTGAGATTAATTTCCACTTTAATCACAAAATAGACCTTTTCACCATACCCTTAATTTTTTTCTCTGTGGCTCAAATACGCTGGCGTACATTCTGATGCTGTTGTGAAGGTGCAAAAAAAAAAAAAAAGATGGCACAGAAGATGGTATGTGAGAGTTTTAAAATGTATCGTGTCATTACGTTGGGGAATACTTGAATATCAAAGCACCACAAATGCGTTTGTATGTCTGCATTTTGCTTCATCACATCAAACCATTCATCAAAAATTGAAGCGCACAACGATCTCGTAGGATCTGGATAGTGGCCTTCTGTCACATATAGATAGTAAACAGAGACTCTGACTTCATATTCCGACTTTTATCACACTGCGCCTCCGACTTTTTGCTGGTACAGCAACTCACTCACGCGTCGTGTTAATTTCTGAGGACGTGCTCAGAGGACGCGTCAAATGAATGCTGGGAACGTGTGGCAGCCATGACGAATGCGCATACACATTCTGAACGTGAAGTATAAACAAGCAGTAAGATTGTTATGATCCAATTAGTATGTGTTTTGATAATATTTATTTTTATTTACTTTTTTGGCTGATGGCTACTATGCCTAATGTAAGTCACATGACATGTAAGATGTGTTGTATTATGTTCTGCCTGTATATATTGGTGGTGCGCATGTCATCGCATCCTTGCTTTGGCTCTTCTCATTACTTACCTTGACTGTCTTCATGTCTAATGTAAGATAAGGTAAAAGGTGCTTAAGCAAAAAATTTAGGCTTAAGACTTGTTGCCTGTTTCTTGATTATGAATCTTTTTGTGTTGTGATTTTCATTGTCAGTTCTCTTTGTTTTCTCTTGGTTTGTCCTTTGACTAAGATTCTACCTGTCCCTTCTCTATACTTCATCTACCAGTCTTTTCCACTCTATTTTTTTCAGGTCACTCTCCATTTTTTAGGAGGGACAAGCAATAGAAACCATCCATAGCTGTTTTTTTATCAATATGGATTGTCTAATTTGATAATATGGTCCAGAATTCACACCTACCTGATTCATTAATTTTTGTTTTCTCTGCCACCCATTAAAGACAATGAAACAACCATCTGTAACCCTCACACTATTAGAAAGTTCAGCACCTGAATAGAGAGCTGAAGGTTGGAATAAAGGTGTATCTCGGGCACAGATTTTGACAGAGTCTTTAGTGATATATTGTTTATCTTGTATCCTCCTGAACACAACTCCTCCAGGTGATGGTGTTCCTCGGTCTATTGTTACATTTTGTGAGATACAACAAAGACATATAAAGGTTTGGGGACTCTGGTTGGTGACACCCTATTTAATTGCCAAAAAGGGCAATGAGAAAACTATACTGTTAAAAGTCACAATGAGACTTGTGAGGACTGTACTGTCTTCCAACAAAGTTGTTCTTTCAAGTGAACATTTTTCCTGTTTCTTCTAGGTTTTATCTGTCAGCACCTGAAGGTCAGGAGTTGTAAGCGACACATAAGTAGCGTCACTGATTTTCCTCAGACATGTGCAGAAGTTAGAAAACAGGTTTGTGACAATACTGCAGGCAAATCCTTCTTTGTTATAAATTGGTCATTGTAAGATACTCACTGTGCTCAAGTGTGTGACAGTTTCAATACTGTGTTGGATCACTCTGTGATGCCAGGCACTTTTGTGCCCAACCTACTGAGTACCCAACCTACTGATTCAACAACTAACCGATTTATCCAAAGATTTCCTCATCTAGATAAGGAAGTACTATCTAGCCCTTAGCTTTATCCGGAGAGTCAAATTCAGGCTTGTTTGGTTTTCTAGACCTTGCCTAGGTGCTATTTACCACTTACTACGAGAACACCTTAGGAAATATGAAACCAGTCAATTCTAGATGAAAGACTTAATTTACTAAACTTTGGTGTGATGAACAGGGCAGAAATATTTCAGCATTACACTTATTACAAAACTGTTTGATTAATCAACTTTTCTTGTCTGACTGGTGACATCATCAGTGCTTTAGTGGTTAAGGGCTGTTGTGTTTGTTGAAGGTAAACTGACATTGTGAAAGGTCAGTTTGATAAGGTAATGCCAGGATAAATATAGCAGAAAGGGGACAACATAGCATAGAACAAGAATGGTCCAGACCTTATAGGTAAGAAGCATGACAACTAATAGAGGGATGAGTCAGCCACTATTAGATTGAATACCCCTTTCATTTAAAGATTTCCCCAGAAGCAAATAGCAATACCACATGCACTTCAGAAGAGGTCATCCACCTGAAACTAAGCATGCTTGGGCCCTGGCCAGTACTTGGATGGGAGATCATCTAGGAAATGCTTTGGTTGCTGCTGGAAGAGATGTTGGAGAGGCCAGCAGGGGGTACTTACCCTGTAGTCTGACTTTTATCCCAATGCCTCAGTGCAGTGATAGGGACACTGTGCAGTACAAATGGTGCTGGCCTTCGGATGAGATGTTTAACCGAGGTCCTGACTCTCTGTGGTCATAAAAGATCCCATGGCATCCTTCGTAAAGTGCGGGGTGTAATCCCAATGTCCAGGCTAAATTGCCCACCACGGCCTTGTCATTCTGACCCCCTAATCATCCCCTATCTCTAATTGGCTATCTCTCTCACCACATAATCACCTAAAAGCTAATGTGTGGTGAGCGTACTGGGGAGAAAATGGTGGACACCATACGTTAGTGCTGGTTAAAGTGGCTCCCCACTCACTATGAAAATCGCTTTGAGTAGTAAGAAAAGCAGTATATAAATGTAAAGAATTATTATTAATTATTATTATTATTATGATATATGCAGTGGGTACTTGTATAATAGAAATGTTATGGTAAATGGACAAAAGTTTAGTACTGTTTTTCTAGATGTGAGTAAAGGGTACTCATGTAAAACTGGAGACCATGCTATATATAGTGAATCAAGATAAATGGGAAAAATTACATAAGCACATTCATAGCCTACCCATATGGGGCCTAAAAATATGTTGGTATTTCATTTAATTAATTGTAAGTTCCTCCCATTATGAGTCTGTAATAAGTGTGATTATAGAATGAAGAATCCGTAATTGTATGCAAAAATGGTCTGTTTTACAGTCTGACATTATTCATCCAGCTAGCTTTCAAATGAGGCCGGAGCGTCCAATTCAGGAACACAAAACACTAATAATATCTTTATATATAATACGCTACTGTGGCTGTTCATTTGTCTGTCCAGGATTTTAAATCACCTGTAGCTCGCAAACCGTTTGAGCTATTGACCTGATATTTGGTATACATATACTACGTGACGTTTACTATCAGCTTTCGGAGTGATGACTGACCTCCAAGGTTATTCCTCTTTTTATTTTTTAATTTATTTTATTGTAGAATCAACTCTAAGGAGCAGCCAGCAGGGCAGCCGTGTGGTGCATGCTTACGGGCATTGTTCTCATCCCTACCGCTTTCGGCATCACTCCCTTTACCTCTTAATATTTAAAATAATTCTGGAGGCAGATTGAACACTTAAGTGCCAGCTTAAGTGAAAAATTATAGAAAACATACTAAGTATTTGCAACACAAACACTGACTTAATAAGATTTAACACGAAAAGATGCCGACGAAAGAAGAGAAGAAGCAGAGCGCTAGAGTGGAGAAAAGAAGAGCTGCTCAGGATGCAGCAAGTGCATCAATCTCTGAGCAAACGAATGCTAAATGTACAGAGAAAAAGTATGAAAACTAGGAATGCTCACGTCAAGTGTATTCACTGCATGTTATCGTACAGTGCACCGTTACTGGTATACTATATATTGTAATGAATGGCCAGGGCCATTACCTAGCAAGGATGCCAGCTGGGTGAAAGGACAGAGGGAGGGGCCATATTTGAGCACTATCTTCCACGAGACGTTAGAGGGCAGCCCCCCTGTGTTGCTAAGGCACCACGGATACCCGAAGGGCATGCCGGGAGTTGTAGTTTGAAGCAGCACTGTTGGGGTCTATGGGCGCCTCCAGGGGGTGCTGCATGTACAGCTGAGACCTTTGTAGACCACCTAATTAAAGCACCAGCATGTTCCTACATTGATGGATTAAAAGCCAGAAGTCTACATGACCATCATCATCAAGTCCTTCCATGAGAACCCTAAATACAAAGAGGACTGTTTCATTTATGTTAGGTAGAATGCCCAGAGGGGGCTGGGCGGTCTCATGGTCTGGAACCCCTGCAGATTTTATTTTTTCTCTCCAGCCGTCTGGAGTTTTTTTTTTGTTTGTTTTTTCTTTCCTCCCTGGCCATTGGACCTTACTCTTATTCTATGTTAATTACAGTGGCTTGCAAAAGTATTCGGCCCCCTTGAACTTTTCCACATTTTGTCACATTACAGCCACAAACATGAATCAATTTCATTGGAATTCCACGTGAAAGACCAATACAAAGTGGTGTACACTTGAGAAGTGGAACGAAAATCATACATGATTCCAAACATTTTTTACAAATAAATAACTGCAAAGTGGGGTGTGCATAATTATTCAGCCCCCTTTGGTCTGAGTGCAGTCAGTTGCCCATAGACATTGCCTGATGAGTGCTAATGACTAAATAGAGTGCACCTGTGTGTAATCTAATGTCAGTACCAATACAGCTGCTCTGTGATGGCCTCAGAGGTTGTCTAAGAGAATATTGGGAGCAACAACACGATGAAGTCCAAAGAACACACCAGACAGGTCAGGGATAAAGTTAATGAGAAATTTAAAGCAGGCTTAGGCTACAAAAAGATTTCCAAAGCCTTGAACATCCCACGGAGCACTGTTCAAGCAATCATTCAGAAATGGAAGGAGTATGGCACAACTGTAAACCTACCAAGACAAGGCCGTCCACCTAAACTCACAGGCCGAACAAGGAGAGCGCTGATCAGAAATGCAGCCAAGAGGCCCATGGAGACTCTGGACGAGCTGCAGAGATCTACAGCTCAGGTGGGGGAATCTGTCCATAGGACAACTATTAGTCGTGCACTGTACAAAGTTGGACTTTATGGAAGAGTGGCAAGAAGAAAGCCATTGTTAACAGAAAACCATAAGAAGTCCCGTTTGCAGTTTGCCACAAGCCATGTGGGGGACACAGCAAACATGTGGAAGAAGGTGCTCTGGTCAGATGAGACCAAAATGGAACTTTTTGGCCAAAATGCAAAACGCTATGTGTGGCGGAAAACTAACACTGCACATCACTCTGAACACACCATCCCCACTGTCAAATATGGTGGTGGCAGCAACATGCTCTGGGGGTGCTTCTCTTCAGCAGGGACATTGAAGCTGGTCAGAGTTGATGGGAAGATGGATGGAGCCAAATACAGGGCAATCTTGGAAGAAAACCTCTTGGAGTCTGCAAAAGACTTGAGACTGGGGCGGAGGTTCACCTTCCAGCAGGACAACGACCCTAAACATAAAGCCAGGGCAACAATGGAATGGTTTAAAACAAAACGTATCCATGTGTTAGAATGGCCCAGTCAAAGTCCAGATCTAAATCCAATCGAGAATCTGTGGCAAGATCTGAAAACTGCTGTTCACTAACGCTGTCCATCTAATCTGACTGAGCTGGAGCTGTTTTGCAAAGAAGAATGGGCAAGGATTTCAGTCTCTAGATGTGCAAAGCTGGTAGAGACATACCCTAAAAGACTGGCAGCTATAATTGCAGCAAAAGGTGGTTCTACAAAGTATTGACTCAAGGGGCTGAATAATTACGCACACCCCACTTTTCAGTTATTTATTTGTAAAAAATGTTTGGAATCATGTATGATTTTCGTTCTACTTCTCAAGTGTACACCACTTTGTATTGGTCTTTCCCGTGGAATTCCAATAAAATTGATTCATGTTTGTGGCTGTAATGTGACAAAATGTGAAAAAGTTCAAGGGGGCCGAATACTTTTGTTGTTGTTGTTGTTGTAGCACCACTTCCGCCACAACCGGAAGTGCAGCCAGAAGAAGGTCAAGAAACACCTGGAGCACTTCTGGGTGCACTATAAAAGGAGCCAGAGACGGGAGGAGGTGGACAAAGCTTGCGGAAAGAGGAGTAGAGATGAGAAAGAGAGAGGAAGAAAAGGACTGTGTATTATAATATTTGGTGCTTTGTAGTGTGCTGTGAAGTGGGAAGCAAAAGAAAAATGTTTCCCCACTTAAGTAAAAGTGTGTTGTCTGGAAAACCTTGTGTCTAAGCCTGTCTGTGTCAGGGTTGGGGAAGCTGTATGCCCCCTGGTGGTCCTCACTATATATGTTACATTATCATCTACTTAGCCTACAGTATGTTGTTTGTAGAGACGGCCAAAAAAAGATTGATCTCATATTTCCATTGAAACAGTGATAAAAAAGTTTCTTATACGGTGGTGGCCAATGAGGGCCAAAGCTGATGAATAGCAAATAATATTAAAATGTTCAAGTAAAAAGGTCAGGTTACTCGTGTTACATAATCCACATGTCAGTTATCCAATGATATGTTCACAGCATCTAAAACAGAAACATTTTTGTTAAACTATTCTTTAATAAATACACCTGGAAAAGTAGTTGATGAAAAGCAGCTTGTTCAGTCGAATCGAGCTACTGAAATGAAGACCCACCCACCCCCACTTTCATTGGTCAAGAGCACTTTGAATGAACAATTAACAGTAAAGAACAAGTAACAACATAAAAGTAGAGAGAGTCAGGGAAATGGAACTGAAAATGAGAGATGGTTTGCCAGTAACTTTTAATAATGCACTCAAATTAAATGGGTTCATGGATTTTAGGCTTTCTTTATAATGTAAATCAGCCCAGTCAGAGAGAATGTGTACATGGCATCCCATCCAGGATTAGTTCCTATCTTGTGTTGCCACAACACTGCACTGGAAAAGCAAAATTGCACGTGGATTGCTCTATTTCTGTAAAAAAACTGGCATCCCATTTGGATGGAAGTTGTTCTATACATTTAAACTCAGAGTTACGCTAAGCCTGCTCACAATGGAACAATGGAACAATTCTGGCTGCATAATAAGCAAATAGTTTAATGTTTCAAATTTCTTTACAATCCCAAGGAGAAAGAGAAAAAGAAAAAGCAAAAGCAGATATTGCTGTGGCTGAAAAGCAGTCTTGCTGCTTTGAAATTAATTGTAATGCTTTAAGTCTAAAAAAAATCATTTTAAAAGTGTGGTGTGCGCTTCTTTTTAATAACAGGTAAATTAAATAATTGTCATGCTTGTCACATGTGTCTGTGAACACCTCTGCCAATTGACTAAATGGTACAAGTGGGTTAAAAAGATGGAGATTAGATGCAGAGAAGCAGACACACATTTGCACACATTGAGTCGAAGCAAACTTTCCTGTGGCTCCACAGAGGTAAGAAATTACAACGATTTGCTTGGATTTATTCTGTTTTAATTTTGAGCAATATAAAGAAAAGCGTCTTGGAATTTCTCTGCCTCTCAGTGTTTGGGACAGCATACTCTAAGTGTAATATAACATGCATTTGTAAAAACTGTAGCCAAGAATAGTGTGTGTGTGTGTGTGTGTGTGTGTATATATATATACTGTATAAACTCAGCAAAAAAAGAAACGTCCCTTTTTCAGGACTGTGTATTTCAACAATAATGTTTTAAAAATCCAAATAACTTTACAGATCTTCATTGTAAATTGTTTAAACAATGTTTTCCATGCATGTTCAATTAACCATAATCAATTAATTAAGATGAACCTGTGGAATGGTCGTTAAGACCTTAACAGCTTACAGAAAGTAGGCATTTAAGGTCACAGTTCTAAAAACGCAGGACACTAAAGAGACTTGTCTACCGACTGTGAAAAACACCCAAAGAAAGATGCCCAGGGTCCCTGCTCATCTGCGTGAACGTGCATTAGGCATGCTGCAGGGTGGCATGAGGACTGCTGATGTGGCTAGGGTAATAAATTGCCATGTCCACACTGTGAGACGCCTAAGACAGCGCTACAGGGAGACAGGAAGGACAGCTGATCATCCTCGCAGTGGAAGACCACGTGTAACAACACCTGCACAGGATCGGTACATCCGAATATCACACCTGCGTGACAGGTACAGGATGGCCACAACAACTTCCCAAGTCACACCAGGAACACACAATCCCTCCATCAGTGCTCAGACTGTCCGCAATAGGCTGAGAGAGGCTGGACTGAGGGCTTGCGGGCCTGTTGTAAGGCAGGTCCTTACCAGACATCACCAGCAACAACGCCGCCTATGGGCACAAACCCACCTTCGCTGGACCAGACAGGAGTGGCAAAAAGTGCGCGAGTTTCTGCATGACAGCAATGTCAGTGTTCTGCCATGGCCAGCGAAGAGCCCAGATCTCAATCCCATTGAGCACGTCTGGGACCTGTTGGATCGCAGGGTGAGGGCTAGGGCCATTCCCCCCAGAAATGTCCAGGAACTTGCAGGTGCCTTGGTGGAAGAGTGGGGTAACATCTCACAGCAAGAACTGACACATCTGGTCCAGTCCATGAGGAGGAGATGCACTGCAGTACTTCAAGCAGCTGGTGGCCACACCAGATACTGACTGGTACTTTTGATTTTGAGCCTCCCTTCATTCAGGGACACATTGTGAAACATTTTTAGTTTATGTCTTATGGTGTTGACTCTTTTAGCGTTCATACAAATATTTACACATTAAGTCTACTGAAAGTAAAAACAGTTGAAAGTCAGAGGACGTTTCTTTTTTTGCTGAGTATATATACATATACACTATACTGTATATAGTCCTCCTTCCTGAGGTATTTCAAACATTTTATCTTCTTGTTTAAACGAGCAGGGATGAACAAAGATACATTATATGAAAATATAATTTGAATATAATTTAATTGTGGCTGGCAGTAATGAAATGTTTTCATATTCTATTACATTTTAATTGTATTTTTTACACTAGGCAGCCACATAAGAGTTTAATGTCTCTTGTTCATTGTGTTACATGACTAATGATTTTATTTAGGGAATACTGTGAGCAGTGTATTGTTTTTTGAATTTCTTAGCATTTTCTATATTGATTTTCTTCAATTATTGTAATGATTGTCATAATATTATTTACTTGGTTCTATTGTTTTGCACTTGTGTGCATGAATCTTTCTCCTCAGCCCTATGCAATCTGGGTAACATTGTAAGTTTATTTATTGGAAAATATTTGGCATTTAAAGAATTGTCAACAGATAATTGCCTTGTAAGTAAATTCATCATTGCATTAGTGTTAGTTTTCACATTTTGTTGCATGGGATCTAAGATATAACATGGAGTTATATATGGCTATTGCCATTTTAAAAACTTGGGGGTCATAGTCATTTTGGGTCACCAGTGAGCTCCTTAGCCTACAAAAATAAAGTGTATGCAGACACCTTTCTAGAAACACTAAGTATATTTAAAAAATGCAGGGTTCATTATAAAGTTCAGTCATGTTTTACACGGGAGTCAATTTTTCTAGTCTTGAAAGAGGAAATGAAAAGATTTCAAATGCTGTTAATAGCTATAGCCTTTTAATGTTACATACTAGCTACAGTATATTTTGAAGGTGACCCTTAAATAGATTAGCTTAGAGGGGATGTTCAAAACTGTGCAACTGATAGTACAAAATGAAATTGCTCTAACTGTATAAATACAAAATGTAAAAGGTGCTGTGCTGGCAGAGAGGAGTTGGGGAGAAATGGCACATAACAAATTGACAATGGCCTACCCAAACCTGACCCAGAAAGAAAAATACCCACTCTGATGTTGGAAGAGCTTCTACATTCAAAAAGGTAAGTAGAATGTGGACTTTGGACAATATGCCATCCATTTGTGGTACTGCTGGTGTCCTAGAAGGGCAGCAGACAGGAGTGATAACACAAGGAATTAAACAGTTAATGCCCTGAACAGTAACATACAATATGTCAGACGATCCAGCGATTGCCAGAGAGAAAGTTTAAAAGATGTACAGGCAGTGACTATGGAGAGTCAAACCGTATCACTATTTAGCAGTGCTGGTTGCCCATATAATTTGGGAACAGCCTTGTGGTTTATTATGAAGAACTGGGGCCTCATGCATAACACCGTGCATAGAACTCACACTATAACATGACGTAAGAACAAAAGCCGAAATGTGCTTACGCACAGAAAAATCCAGATCCATAAATTTGTGTGTTCACCAACATCCGCGTTCTCCCGCTACAGAAATCCCGGTCAGCATGAAAAGTAACGCTTGTGCACGCGCCTGCTGTCCCGCCCCAACTCCTCCCAGAATTACGCCTCTTTGAATATGCAAATCAATATAAATAGCCCTTAAGCTCAGTGTTCTGTGAAAAGACAATGAGAAAAGCAAGAGGGAAAATGGAAGAATTTCAGCGAATACCAAGTGGAGGCAAAGGAAAACCATACTATTTGTTGGTTTAAACAGTGGTATAAACAACAAAAGGAAGCTGATCGACTTACATAGCGTGTCAGAGAAACTCGAAAGCTCAAGTTCACAAAGTCGCACAGTGCCCGAAATAAAAAAGAAGTTGTCATATATCAAAGTCGCTGTGAAAAGGCGAGTCGTAGCCCACCGTCTGAGTGTCATATGAAAGCTTATGAGGGTCCAGAGAAAAAAAAAGGCACACAGTGGGGAAAAGGCATGAAATGTCAACTTCAATCTTGAAATTTCCACTTTAATCACGTAGTTTATTTTGTCATTAAAGTAGAACATCATAAACTTCATCTTAAAATTCTTTAATTAACCAGTTTCTCAAATCACAATGTAATTAAAGTAGCACGTTAGATGCTTTATTTTATATGTGTTTTTCTATGTGCTCTATGTGTGTGAATCACTACGTGCTTCATAAACCGGCTTTCTCTTCCTCTGACAGGACACAGAATCCATTACATTCACGTTATTACAGCTCTCTGAATAACTAAAATACTGAGATGTATACGTGATATCATTTTCATGACAATAGGAGTTAAAGCACGTTATTAAACATGGGAACATGGTGGCGCAGTGATTGTGTGCGACCTTCAATGAAATAATTTATTGCAGTAGTACTCAGGGGCGGCTCTAGGCTCGTGGCAGCCCTGGGCAGAGAAAGAATCGGTGGCTTCTTCGCCCGCCAATGTCAATATGGTATCTTATGCATGGCAGATGGCCACGTCCGTTGTGGACACTGCATAGCCGCCTCGTGCTCATGACATAAGCGTTTAAATTTTGCCTAAATTTGCCTCAGCATTTTTAGCTGTGTCGTTATTTTCTCCTTCTGTTTTATATTCAATATATATTGGCATGGCGGCCCCTGGGATTTGGCAGCCCTGTGCAGATGCACAGTTTGCACATGCCTAAGGCCGCCCCTGCAGTACTGTCTCTTTCAAACGTACTAACCTCCAATTCCTGTCCTTCCTTTTCTTTCTCCAAGTAGCCAATAGCCACACAATCAGCTCTGTAATAGATGTTAAGCCTTCTGTAAGCTTATAACGCCGATTCTTCAAAACTTTTAAGGAACATTGAAATATCTTCATAGTACATGTTTAATTATTCTATTTTTCACGCCAGTCCCAGTGAAGCATACAGCGCAGGCAGGAACAATCCGTGAGTGGAGCGCCAGATCCTTGCTAGCGTAGCAACACCGTGTCCTTTAATTATTAACAATATAGATTATTTAAATGAAGTTAAAGTTTTATCTGTATAATATAATAAACATATTTTGCTGCATTTCATCTTAAAAATCATATCGTCATCATATGTAAATACGCGCTTTATAACGTTGCTCAGGTTGTGCAATATTATAACTGTAGTGCCAGTTTACAGTGAGGTGACTGTACTTATAAGTACAAACAGTTCTACAAGGAGCAGTTGATGGAGTGATTGAGTGCGTTTAGAGCTCTTGGGATGAAACTCTTTCTGAACCGCGAGGTCAGCACAGGAAAGGTTTGAAGCGTTTGCCTGTGAGAAGCAGTTCAAATAGGAAGCATGGCTGAGGCAGCATGTGCTTGATGCTGTATACCGATAATTCTCTTTCCGATCAGCTGCTCTGAGTGGTGCAGTGAGAGTAATATGGAAAAAGATGATCCGCTGTGGCAACTCCTGATGGGAGCAGCTGAAAGAAGAAAAAGAAGGTGCAGTGAGAGTAACAACGCTAAATCAGCTATGGTATTTAGAATAGCTTGACCATTCCGTGGACTATTATATTGTTACTGGTTAATTACAATCAGATGCATTAAACTAATAAACAATATGCTGTTAATTTCAGTGTATTTATAAAGCCGCATTAGTAATGTGGATCTGAAAAAGAAATATAAACCACACAGGAACAGTAGCACTGCTTTGACGCTGGGTGCCACCAGTCTGCAAAACCGAGCGGAGAACTTGCGTACGACAGAGTATGAGGTACCATGGAAATGTTCGTGGCTTTATGCCTAGTTTAGGTTTTAAACATTGCGATTTGAATGTAGAAACGTTCGTACGCAACATTTCTGTGCGTACGCACCGTTTATACATGAGTCCCCTGGTGAGGACAGGAATAATAAAGGGGCCCTGGTCCTTTTAATATGATTTGGTGTTTAAGCATACAGGAATTGCTATGGACGCCCCAGGGAGCACTAGGGAGACGGTCTTAATGAGGATAGTCACAGGCTGGGGCACAAAGTTGACTTCACACTATTGGCCATTGAGTGTAGAGTCAGAAGTGAGATGGGGCAAACACTTGATTGGCAGGAGGAGGAGATGGGGGGAAAGACAAGAATTGATAGTGAAAAGAAAAGGAAGGTCAAAGAAAGAGCTTTTCTTGTGGCTTGTTGCAGTGTTTTGGTGAGGGGGTAAGTGGACTTGACACATCAGTGATCATACAGGAGTTCAAAGCTTGTTTAGTAAGACCTCATTTGTGTTTATGTTGGCCTAATAAAATATTTTTTCTATGTATAAAATGTATACGTAGTGCCCATGTCTGATTTTCTGTTTTACTGGGTATTTTTCACATGAATGTTATAAGATCATCAACCAAAACCTCATAATGTATTAAATAAAGCCATCCTAATAACACCTTTTAACATTTATCTCATTTATTTACAAAATTCATGTAACACCTAATGTCATTTGTAAAAAAAAAAAAAATATCAGTATGCATTTGTCCATACATGTAAATGTCGCTTTAATTGAATGAATTTATGTGGTATCAGTAAAGATTTTAATGTACAGTAGAACTGACTGTATTGCACAATAAAGTACATCAACTTATATTTATTACATACACTAATAAATGTGGAGTGAAGTGTACAGGAAATTGAATCTAATGAACAACGTAAAGAATATTTAATTTAACAATTAAACAAACTAGGTTAAATGAAGTAAACACTGTGAGTAGATTGGTACAGGGGCTTATTCCCTCTGTCAATGTCAGCCTTTACAGGTCTAGAAGTGAGTTTGTTTGTTTCTTTCTCTTTATCATCAAGCATGTGCTCCAACAGGGCAAACAAGCTTTTAACTATCTTCACTTATACATTTCTTTGAATGTGTGTGCCTGTGTGTGTGCATACATAAATATTTAAATAAATGATGTATCTCAAAAAACATTTGTGCAAATATTTTGACAATGAATAGGCCTGGTCCCATTACTAAAAGAGGTAGACTAGAAAAATCCTGGCAGTTTCTGTGGCAGTCATCATTGGTCATTGGTCTAGCTATCTATAAAGGATATGGGGATAAGTATTTGACTGGACCAAAAACCTTAGGCCTGGAACCCGTGACAAGAAAACACAATGCAAATTGTTTGAAGAAGACAGTTCAGTTTTTTGGAAGTTATCTTTTTACATAAGTCTCAGTGTTCAGAGTGGATATCTCAAAAACAGCTTGTTTTAAAGTATTCTATCTTTGCTTGGATGTAGTTATCCAGGGGCTCTATACAATACAAAAAAGATACATAATTTTCCAACATAAATTGTAGTTTTAACACAACATGTTAAAATCAACTTTTCAATAAGTTATCAGCATTGTACTGTACAATCAAAATCTAAACTTAACTAGATAGTAAATCTTTAACCCCATCACCAACCTTTACATGAAAGTAAAAAAAAAAGTAATCACTCCCTTGAACTGAATAACTGGTTTCATCACCTTTACCTTTGCCAGATATAACTGCAAACAGATGTTTTCTGTGGTTATCCACAGGTATGTCACAATGCTGAAGAGGAATTCTAGCCTACTCCTCTTCACTGCACAAGTTCAAGTCAGTGCCATTCATTTGGTTTGAGATTGCAGATCGTGCTACAGCATGATAATGCAATTTAAACTCTAGTCTGGACATAAGAATTCCAGATCTGAAAATTAGTTTTTCTGCATCTGTGCTGACATGGACCAACTTTTGTATTTCAGTTCATTATCTTGCTGCATAAACTTCAGATCATGAATAGCTGACCAGACATTGTTCTGAAAATATTTTAAGTTTGTACAAGAGTGACAGATTATCCACATTATTATGCCACTGTGAAGCATATCCAAATAATGACACTGCTATCACCTACTGTATTTGAATATTAGTATGAGGAACATACTGTAGTATTTGTTTATTTGGCCAATGCCTTTATCCAAACTGACTTACAACATTTGAGATACAATTGGTTAGATTTCTTTTCTTTTTCTAAGTGGGTGAAGTGGCTTGCTCATGGTCACACAGAGTCAGTAGTGGGATTTGAACCCACAGACTCAGGGTCTGCAATCCAAAGCTTTAACCACTACACCACACTGCCTGCTACTTTGAATAAAAATAAAAAGTGTTATGGTCCAGCAAGTATCATGGTTTTGAAAATAGTTTTTGCAAATAAATCTTCAAACTTTTAAAAGAACATTGTTTGGTTATTTACAGTCAGTGATTGTTATGGTTTCCTCTTCCCCTTTTCAGAATTTTGCATATTTTTGTAGATTACTTTGAATATTACCAGACTCTTTCCCCTGATGTGATTGTGCAGGTCAAAGCCTGCTTTTAGCTTCATTTGGGGAAGGCTGGTTTGAGGTGGTAGACCTGTGGAACAATTAAGACCTACTTCTAGTGGCAAAGACTGCATGTCCTAAGTTATGTAAGCTGACAAACAACACGCTGCCATGATGTGCCTCTTGTTGTGACTGATTTGATAGCTACAGAAAGAGTGAGAACCTTTCTATAAGGTTTTGCTTCTCACTAAACAGGAGTTTCATGATCTGTCATGACACAAGACTGTGCTAAGCTTTATCCTGAGACTGGTATGGGAAAACAGACAGAATAAGTGGCGCTTGTCGAATTAAGCGAAGCTTACATGCTTACCTTGCTTTGAGGAATATCCCCCTGATTGCCAGTGGCATCATTTTACCCTGTACATTTTATTTATATATATTAATTTAATTCACTTAATTTTTGTATAGCGTATTTCAATGAGTACAGGCCCAGAATGCTGAAACAAGTTTACAAATATACACAAATTACAAATTTTTACTTTTTATATACCTGTACATATAGTACAGGAATGCAGTATGCAAATATAATTTGTGTTCTATTTTTTATATTATATTTTTATTTAATAAATAAAACAAAGGGAATTATACTTCAAGAGACATATTGTTTAGATAGATAGATAGATAGATAGATAGATAGATAGATAGATAGATAG
>JANRMT010062792.1:22554509-22567642 GCA_026402145.1 Polypterus bichir lapradei | reverse complement strand
TAGATAGATAGATAGATAGATAGATAGATAGATAGATAGATAGATAGATAGATAGTGTGACGGACAGCCGGGTCCCATGCCCGGCCGGGACGCCCCTGCTGCATATGTTCCGGAGGAGCCACCATGGACAGCTCAATACCTCCCCCGGGACGCTTGGTGGCAGCCTCCCCGGCCGTTATTCGTTTCCCCGTCTCCCACGTGGCTCCATGGGACATGGAGTCCTCCACAGCCTGGATGGGAGATGGGGTGGCTGCTAGGGGGTGCTGCCGAGAGCCAACAACCCGGTTGGACGAGTTATCAGCCCCACCCGGAGGTGCAATCAGGGCCAGCTGGTCAAGCACCTGGAACACTTCCGGGTGGGCTATAAAACGGGCCAGCCTCCCTTCATTCGAGGCCAGAATCGGGAGGAAGAGGACGAGGTTGCCTGGGAGGAGTGGTGGTGCCAGGAAGCGTTGTTTGTGCTGTATTTTGTGCTTTTGGAACTGCGTTGGGCCTGTGGGACACGGGGAAGACGTGCCCCACGGCTGAAGAGAAAAATAAAAGACTGTTTGTTTTACACGTGCCTCTGTGTAAGTCTGTGCCGGGTCAGGCGCTATATAGCGCCTTTTACAATAGATAGATAGATAGATGCACTGATGCAAAAATTAATCAAATTAACCTTGATATTAGTTCTTCCTAGTGCCTCCTTTTTCCTTGTTGGAAGTTTTGACATTTTGATTAAAGAATGTGTGCACTTCTTAAGTTTACCCTTTTTATTGTTGATATATTTCTTTTATATGCATTAATTTTACAAAATTCATTTGTCTTATGCATATAAGGTGTATATTATTTGAACCCAGGTACATCACTATACCCATTTTAAGAAGTGTTTGCTTTCTGACTTTCATTAGCTGTATTTTTTTATTAGTTTTCTAAGCCAAAGGCAGGAAACCTTTGGATGGTGGTAGAAGTTTTTTTCATTAGTAGCAGTAAGTCAGAGCCTATTGTTTTCACTGCAATTCTCTGTTTCTTTTTTATTATTGTTAAGTTTCCTTTAAAACTGCCTCATTTTGTCATATTGTACACCTGAACCTCCTGTCACTAAAGTAGTGTTTCTCAAGCAAAATGCCTCTGCCTGCCTGGCACTAAACTCTCTTACTGCAATGATATTGGCTACTGTATCATTTAGGATTTGTTATCCACAGTAACTGGTAATATAAAAATCAAACATACATGTACAATTCTTCAATGTCTTTATTTTCAAAAACAACAGCAAAAACCTTTTGGTGAAAGATGAAATGCTGTTTTTTTTTATATTTGTGGAAAATAACCATAAATTAATATTCTCCAGAATAAAAAAAACGTAAAAAAGCATAAGGTTAGCATTAAAGAACTATTTTCAAAAATGCATTGTAAGCATAGCCATCCTTAGTCAAAATGTTTTAACAAAGTGTTTTCAAAATAAAGTTCTCTTCCAAATAATGTTGCTGCTTATCAGAAAGAAAAATATACTAACTCTGGAAATATTGCAAACATTAGCAATGACATATTTCTCTGTGATGCCCCTCCATAAGACGAACCAGAAGAATATCTTTGATATGTACAGTATGTGCCTTGTGATTTGATTCTTCACACATGAGAAAGGTGGATGTTTACTTGAGTCTGAGTGCCCAAAAGCTATAAGATTGTGCCTATTTCTGTACTTCGATTGCATGTGTACCACTTGGCTAAACTGCTGATCAACAAGGTATGAGTTGAAGAATGCAAGAAGCAAAAGCTGGAGCTTCTCACATGGCACAGGAAAGCGCTGGCCATATGAGGATCACATCACCATAACTGCATAACTGGAATCTCCCCCAGAAAGCCAGAGAGCACTGTCGACTAATGCTGTTTCTCTTCCTTTCTCTGCAGACCGAAAGATTGACAACCATGACAAATCTGATGTCCCTTTCAGTTTCCGCCTGCCTGGACCTGCCTCTTCCTGCCAAGAACTGTTATCACTGGAAGCAACACCATCTTAACTCTGTCTTGGAGACTCATGTCATCATGACATTTCCTTTTCTTTTTCAACGCACTATACCTTGCATCTTATTTGAATATACAGGATTAGCCTTCATGGTGTCCCAAAGATTTATCATCTCTTTTGTCTCTTTATTACACTACTAATACTATTAATTAATGTTAATATTACAGCTAATAATAACAATAATAATAGACACAAAAATAGTAATAATATCTTGAAAAGCTGAGGGTAATCTGTGAACTGATGCCTACAAATTAAGGATGATGAGAAAACTTCAAATAGCAGTTTTGGAGTGGACCGGGTTTATCCCATTTCCCTGAAGCTTCTTAGTCACCTCATTCATTTTTTTCAAAAATGTCAGCAATTTAGAAAATGTCAAGAAATTATCTCTGAAAGCCAAATCTCTATCCTGAAGAAACTTTATGATGGTGGCAAATAGTTCACAAAAACAACTGAGCAAACATTGGCATAGAGCAACAGACTCTCAAAGGTCTTGCCATTTGTCATTCAGGGCATTTGCCTTGATTTTGTTGAATATCTTGACGGCACAATTCATGCACTCATGGAGCACAATACTTATGTTTTTGGCTACAAGACTGTGATGGCGCAGAGCACTGTGAAGACCTGCAGCACACACTATTTAATCAATGCAATAAACCCACTGTAACAGCCAACCTTGGAGAGGGCACCAGCAGTAGCACAGGCACTTCTGTTATCCATAGATAAGGACATCTCACTGACATACATCAAGTGCAGAAAAAATGCTTCAACCTCATATGTCTGTCGTCAGATATTTACCAGACAGAAACTTCTCAGCTGTATCATCGTCAGCAAAGTAGCTAACATAAGTCATTGACAAGGCTTTTTGCCATCTGCTGTCATCTCATCTAGCTGGATACTGAAAGCTCTGTTGTAAACTATGACAGACAGTTGCTCTTCAGAATCCAGCACCATTATTTTTATTCTCTTGGCCACTGTGTAGTTACTCAAGGGTAATCCTCTTACAACTGGAAGCAGGGACAATTCCATAAACGTGGAAACAGTCTCATTTATGGCTTGGACAACTAATGTCTCTCCCACTGTAAAAGGTAGCCCAGAGTTTTATATTAAGGTTAGGCCACTAGTACTTTTTTGGCACTTTGACGAAAAACTTTGCTTATGCTTCTCTTAGAGTGCTTGTCTTTGTGAGCTTGAAAGTAAGCTAGCTCCTTGAATGCCATTTCAGCATGTATTTTCAACAGGTGCTCTTTAAAAGTGACAGTTTCATGGCTTCATTTGAAAAGAACTGTTCGTAGATAAGGCACCTTGGCAGCTGCACATTTAAGAGTGAAGGAATAAAGCCATATTGTAGATACTCCACATTGTACTGATGGAATTTTTTTCTTGGATGTTTGTGTCATTACTGCCCTTCTCTGTTGCTTCTTCTTTACATCACTCACTTTGTCTACTGGCCAAAGCCCAGTGCCCCCCAACCTCTGCAACGGCCCTCTAACAGCATGAGAGTTTACAACTCCAGCCACACAGAGAAACACCACATTAAAGCATTTAGCCAGAAAAGTGACATGGCTGGTATGACATCTCACTATATGACACTGAATGGAGTTTTAAAATTCTACAAATTAACAGCTGCAGTGTTCAGATATGTTTAATTGAAAATTCTGAGCAATAGACCAAAATTCCAAATTTTATTGCATTAGCTGTCTAGTAGAATTACTGAAAAAGGAGTGTTTTTAGAACGGGTATTCCTATTTCACTCAATGTGCTTATCTGGCTGGAATAAATCTTGAAATATAGAGTAAGACTGCCTCATAACTATCTTTCAAAAAGCACTTCAGCTAAAGGCACTTCTATCATGACCCTTGGAACTGTCACCAGTGACTAAATTAAAACATCCTTAAGTTATGTGAAAATTGGAAATTTGTCAACACAAAGGTGAAGTATAACGTTGAGAAAATCAGTCCAATATGTCACAAGGGATGGCAACCATAATTAATTTTCTCCAGAATACAAACTTCACATTTTATAACAATGGGCACAGCTTCCAGCTGATAAATCATGTGACTCCTCTGAGTCATTAATCTATCACAGTAGTTTCTTTCCTATAACAAAACCTTTAAAATATCCACAAGTTCTGGGTACCAGTAGCCATTATGTTTAGCAGACTGTTTATGCTATTTATGATATGCTGTGCATTTTTCATAAATTGCTTACTTGGTTATGATGTTGAATATTAATTATTAGATATTAATTTCTCAAGAGGAGATAATGTACCCAGTATATTATGAGGACCATTCTGAAAGAAATAACTATAAATTTACATATATGGACATGTATAAATTCTACATTGTGACCTATTGTACTTAAAGAAGAATTTATTTCAGTCATTTTCATAGTCAACAGCTCCTGCATTTTTTTTTATTTTCTTAGTCTGAAATGGCCCATGTTCCATGAAATTAAGGAAGATGCCATTTGTATGGCTGCCATAGATTCTCATATACAGGAATCAATTTATTCCCTTTGTTTGGTTGTCTTTACATTTATAATCACTTGCATGTTGAGAATTTTCCACCACTTTCAAAATAGTCCATAAGTAATATTATAACTAAGACAGGATCAGCACTTGAAAGTAATTATTTGTTTGAATGTGTTTCTGTCATTATTTTCCTGCTGAAATACTGTTTAGAACAAAAAAATAAGAAATAAAAAGTAATCCCGTATCAAAGTATTATGTACAGAACCTGTGGGTTTACTTAAGTCCATGGAAAGGTATAATGGGTGCTAATGAGGTATATCCATTGTACTACCCTGAAAGTGAAAAATAGTAAGCCAAACCATACAAATAGGAAATTAAAGAGTTTTTATTGAATACCATCTGAAATACCAGCCGTTGCCCGGGAGGAAAATAAAGTGTTTTTTTTTTTAATTGTTTGAGGAAAATATAATTAAAAAAAACCACAACTTTAAAAATAAAAATAAATTAACAAACAATGAAGACTCACTAATGTGTTTGTCTTGCAGCCTTGTATGTATGTTATCCAGTTGACGCTCGGAACCGGCCAACTCTATTTAATTTCAAAAGCAACAGGGGTGCGGTGGCGCGCAAACATAAAGAATACTTGCAGTCACCTCCAGTTCACCCTCTGGTGGTCGTTCCGAGTGTCAACTGGATGATAACATGCATTCAAGACTGCAAGATCACCCCCCACCCTACCCAAAAGGGGGAGGGTTAGGGCTGATTTCACCCTACAGTATTTTTAGTCGACCAATGAGAAACATGTGTACCAAGTGTCATGAAAATCGATCCAGCCATTCGGAAGTGATTCTGGAACATACATACATACATACACACATTCACTGACATTTACATATATATATAAACGAGGGGGTTCCCCCCGCTTGCTTTGATCGCCAGCCACTTCGCATCTCTGCCACTTGTGTTGTGAAGAGGGGGGCTGAAAGCACCCCAAGAGGATGCGGTCGCACCTCCAAAACCCCCTGTTAAATGGTGATACAATGGGAAACAAATATTTTTTTTTTTTTTTACCTCCTCTTTGCTCGATCAGCTGCTGGGTTGCTGCTGCTGCCGTGCCGTGTGATCTGCATTTCGCATGGCACTTCGAACATTAAAAAGCCTGTACAGCAGCTGTCCTACTCTTTGTGTTTTATTTCTGGCCCCGGGCGTGGTTAAATCTTTTGGCACAAAGTCCCATCTCTATGACATGAGTTCTTGATATTTATAATTTAAATGCGGAATAAGAATCTGAAAATCTAATAACGTCACATTAAAGTTCTATTAATTCTGAAAAGAATGATACCAAACATATGTATGTATGTTTTAAAATAAGCCTGATTTAAAGCATGACAAAAAAGTGACATAAAAATGTCACCGTTGCACCTTTAGGCTTAGGATTTTATATATATAGAGTAGATATAGGAAACACAATCGGTAGTATCACATGTTATGGCTATCCTCCCTTGGAGTAGGACACATTGTTAGCTTCCCCACAATTATGCTAATTCTCTGTCACATCTATCTGGCTCTGTTTGTTGCTTTTTCCCTAGAATTCTTGCTTCTGCTCTCTGCTTTAACCCCATGTCAGCATTCAATTATTACTTAGTGGTAAAATCACTTCCAGTATTCAGAGATTTCCTGCAAAATCAAAGTTGCAATACAGCACGCCCCAAGGCCCTGGTTTCCATTTTTTCTACACTGAATCTGCTGAGTGATTATCCTGAACCCCTGATACTCAAGTGTCTCCACGATTTTCCAGTGCCCTTATTCCAAATCCAATAGTGCTATGTGTAGACTATGTGTATGGAAAACTTTACCATCTGCTAGTGCTGTTTTGCACACACACACATACATATACACAGTTCAGTTTTACAGCTAGTTTACAAGACTGTTTGACTGTTTCACCCCGGAGTACTCTTCTCCATCGATTTCTGTCATGCATATCAGCATCTGTAAACTGCATTTTCTTCATATCTCTTCTGACTTCATCACTACAAACACACAACTGTTTCATTTTTAGTGACGTCACCTTAGACTTTAGTAAAGATATTACTATTCTAAACTTTTGCCAACCATACCTCAATCTGGTGGTCACTGCTAAAGTAAATTCTAGCATATTGTCAAGATAACAAAACTTATTGACCTATTACTCTGTTTGTATTTCACTTTTAATCACACTTTTCTGTTTCACTGTCTGTAGTTAGAGCTCCTTTGTCATCCTATGGACATTACCTGACTCTTCCCTTTTCCCTTACCACAGTAGTTTTCCTAAAAATCAGTCAACCCATGTAACATATTGCATTTCATGAGAATAACAGCAACAAGAAACACCAAGAAGGTAATCACTATGGCAATGACTTAGTGCTTCCTTGGTACATCCTTTTTGATCAGCAAAACTGGAATGTGGAAGAGGAAACTGTGAGTTAATAAAACTGCATGTAGTCTTAAAGAAGTAGCCACACCTTGAATTTTAGCCTAAAAGGTTTTTTGTAGGTCTTGTCTCTTTGGACACATCTAGACCTTCTTTTGTCTCTTCCTTTATTATTCTTCTGTGTCTTTCATCCTTCTTGACTTCCTGTTTCAGGGACCTATTAAGTTTTTACTGGTAATACTGTCATTATATTCACGATCAGCCTTGTCCACATTTCCTTGACATCTGAAAAGAACTATAATTTAAAAGGTATCCAGCTCACCTGCATCAGGAATGTCCTCTGCTCAGACCCAATTGAAATTAAAATCTTTGCTTACTTATTAGTCAGTCTTGGATTGCTGCTTGCACATTGCTTTATTTAGTTCACCTGGAAAAATCCTATACTGCATAACACAGAGGGAAAATTATGCCCTGTTTTGCTTAAAACTGGACCTTACAAAAAATGGCACAAAGGTTTTCTTTTGGAGTTCATTAATGCTGTCCTCAATTACTTAAGCTTGCTAACCTTTTGGAAGCCTTAGTAGCCTTACATGATTACTTCAAATTAAATCATCTTCTTTTTTCTATCTAAATGGGTAGTGGATTAAATATTTGATGCGATCTGAATTTAAATGCGGCATTCTATGTTTGACTGACTTGTAACTTTACCATACAACCTTTGAAATTGATAAACTAAAAAAGACATTTAAAAATGTATTAGAAATGTAAGAACAAGAGATTTGACAATAATAGCAATCCCCTACCCCTATCAGAATAAGTAGGACATGTTTGCTTCTATCCCTTGTTCAGTTGTTCCTTCATACACACACTAGTGCAACTTAAACATGAGGATGAATTTCACAATAACAAGCTATTATAGTAACAGTTCTTGTGTATGAGAGACAGGAATATATGCCAAAAATTGATTTTATAAAGGGTAAATTTGCATCCTCTGGCCCCTTTTTCAAATAGATGCTCCTGTCCAGAGGATACAAATGGGGTTCCCCCTTTCCAATAAAAAAGATTACAATTATACTCCAGAAGCCCCCAGTAAAACATTTCTCTGTGATCTAAATGACATACTCTATACACTGACTGCAGCATCCTACATCTCTGATAAGATTCAATGTTTGGTCAAACTCTTGTTTCAAAGATCTTAGGCCTCTCTCCTACAGTGTATATATAAACCTAAAACAAGCTCGGAGTACTAAATAAGTTAAAATATGTTGGAATGTTTACATTTTTTTATATAAATCTAAGTGTGCCAGCTAAAACAATATCAAAATGGTATCGATTCATAGACTGTTGATAATATCTAAGAAATATATTTTTTAACAGGAGCATTTGCTTAAAAATTCAAGAAGAGGTTAAATATCAGTTCAAAGTAATGTTTAAAAAGTCAAACAACTTTACAACACAGATACTTTTGAAGCTGATATTTCTAACATGAAATCCTGAAATTGTTAGAAATGCAAACATATAAGCATCTTTAAGCATCCTACGGGATCCCTAGAGGAGTCAATTGCAGCTAATACATAAAATCATTTACATTTTTATGTGTTGCTAATAAGTCCCAGGGTAACTTCCCTCAAAAAAAAAAAGAGATAAGAAGTAAATTCTCCTTAGATTTCAACAGAGAAGGGCTGTTTATGAAAATCTTAAAGAATGGTATTGTGAATCAGACCGTGATGCAGAATTTGGGAAGTATCCACGTTTCGTTTCGTTTAATCTGATTTTCTGTCCAGTTGTTGATTTTTCTATGCACTGGCTTTGTTGCATAATAACGCCTTTCATGTTAAGTTGTTGTGTCCTTTTAGTCGATGATTTTATATTTCTAATACTGACTTTATTACCCCTAAAAACATACATTCATTCTTGCTCTAGCATTTGCCTTCTGTTAGGCACAGCATTTCTGAGCCCTTGATATGCTAGCTTGTCCATGTACAAAATTGCTTTGTGGAACAGAATTATTTTCATGTCATAGGTTATAAGCAAAGTCATTGTTTTAAAACAGAGTCTTGAGAGGATGTATCTAAAGCCACAGATAATTAAAGGATTTGTGATAACTTTTCAATTGGAGAATCTCAAATTGAATTTTATAAATCTCTAACTTTCAACGTGTATATGTTAAAGTGTCCTTTATTCTGTTTACTAATGCTAGTCTGTTTTTTAGACACCCGCATCTTGTGTTTCCTGGGTACTAGTGACTACAAAAGAAACAAAAGTAATGTTATGATTTTCTAGCCCATTTAGTTATAAATTCACAATGATGGAATCTATTACACTAAAAGTTTAATAATGTATTTTAGTGATGGTTGACTCTTCTAAAGCTGATTCCTGCCATTGTGCCCAATGCTGAAAGGATAAGCTCTGGTTCCTAAATTAGACTAAGAAGGTTTGAGAATATTATGCTGTTATTTTACTGTAATCCTGACACTTTGATTTTTGTAGGTGGTTACTCCCTGTGACATAAATATATTTGGAATTTAATTACACATAAAAAAGGCTGTTAAGAAAAGTTTTTTTTTTTCTTTTTTCACCCAACAACTTTTATAATAATGCTAATAAAATGTTCTGGGTCCCCACAACTCTGACAAAGAAATAGCAGGTTTAAGTGGGGAAAGAATGGTTCTATAGTTTGTCCAGTAAAAATCGGGCATGATTTAATTAAAAAAAAAATTTGTACAAAATTTGGCAGAAACATTTCTCCTGGAAAAAGAAAATGTTGTTACAACCCAATAATGATCAGGCTGCCCAGGACCTTCCTTCTAAGGAGAAACTTGCTGCAGAGGCGGTGAAGTGGGTGGAGGTGTGAATGCTTCAAACACAATCCGAGGAGAGCAAGTTTGGCCTGTTTTAAACTGATGAGTTGAATTGTTTAATTGATTGATTGCTTGATTGGCTGAGTGACTCTGAGCTCCTTTAGTTTAAATATATCTAATGGACATGAAATACCTAAATGAAGAAACTAAGGACATGTACATTTTTTTTTTTACAAATGTTAAAGTTATCCCAAGACCAAACTAATACTAAATATTGTATCACAAGACCGCTCAGTAAGTACCAAATGTATTTTGTTGGATGTTGGAATGCCTGACACATGTGGCAACTTACATTTTACATACCATACTTGTTATGAACTTTCTTGGGGTCACAAAAGAATTTTGAGGTGAGATTTGAGCCATCAACCTTGAGACTTTAAGTCCAATGATTTACTACATCATTATCGTATCTACTATTCTATATATCCTCAGTTATTTACTCAATTAAATACTCTTATCAATTAAATTGTACAGTCTTTCACTGCAAAAAACAAAAAATATTAAGCACATTTCATCAGCTTGATAAAATTCTGAAGCTTTCTTTTGGTTATTACATGTTGAAAGGCATTTATATTTTTTCTGCTGGCTTTGTTTTTTTGATACATTGTACTTAACACTTCTGCACTATTCCCATTAGCAATTACGCCGTATTTTACGGTGACACATGATAACAAATTTTCTTGCACTTTGTTATGAATCAGTTTTCATTGGTTTAAAAGAATTTTGAGTGACTTTTTATTTTGTATATTGTCCACCCATAAATTGTCACTCAAAACTGATTACAAATGTTTTTAAAGAAAGTAAAGGTGTAGTGCATACTACAGAAAAATGATAAAAGGGAATAGTAGCATAACCATTGTGATAATGATGAGACACAGACATCATAAAGATTTGGGGCAGCCACCCGTATATTATTCAACAGCTGCAAAATAGGTTGAAAATTGAACAGAGGCGCCAGAACCCAATGGGATTTCTCAAGAATGTTCTGCAAGGAACTGAGGGAGACAGTCAGCACACCTTGACACCCCCTGGTCTGGTGTAGGATTACAATTGCTCAAGCCCTTTAGCTGCCTCCTACTTGCACATGTATGACACCATCATTGTATAATGAGAATATTAGATGATGGCAAACAGTCAAAATACACTTCTTTCTAGAGGTCCATATGATTTCTAGTTTCTGTTTTACTCTAAAGTCTATCAGTCTGCATCCTGATGATTAGTGTGATCTTTTTAATTCAGTGAGCCATCTTGTTCCATGGTTTCCTTTAATTTTTTCTCTCCTAGAAACACTTACCTCATTTCAAGACCTTCCATCCACAGTGGAGGTCATGTCACAAAATCACTCTTCAGCTGATACTTTTCCTAGTATCATTTTCAGCTGGTAAAATGACCACAAAGGTAAATAGCAATAAAGAAATATTTTATTTAAAAGGTTCCTTTAATATGCTTTGCATGAATATGATGATGAGTAATATATAAAAATATGGCGTAAATGTTACCATTGCATTAAAGTCATACCTGAAGTTTAACTGAAACTCTTTTATTTGATGAATATTGAAAAAAGGCAAATATGTTTGTAGGTGATAAGAAATTAAGGTATGTTGCAGTACATGAACAGAAAAGCAAAGAAAGTTGCAATATGTGGGTTCAGATTTAAAGAGATAAGTTAAAGACTGATGACAATTAACAATATAGTATAGTGCATCTGGAAAGTATTCACAGCGCATCACATTTTCCACATTTTGTTATGTTACAGCCTTATTCCAAAAAGGATTAAACTTATTTTTTTCCTCAGAATTCTACACACAATACCCCATAATAAAAACGTGAAAAAAGTTTACTTGAGATTTTTGCAAATTTATTAAAAATAAAAAAATTGAGAAAGCACAAGAAAGCCTTTGCTCAATACTTTGTTGATGCACCTTTGGCAGCAATTACAGCCTTAATTATTTTTGAATATGATGCCACAAGCTTGGCACCTTCCTTGGGGAAGGTTACAGAAAAATTTCTGCTGCTTTGAAGGTCCCAATGAGCACAGTGGCCTCCATAAGTGGAAGAAGTTCGAAACCACCAGGGGCCTCATGTATAATGGTGTGCGTAGAATTCGCACTATAACATGGCGTAAGCACAAAAGCCGAAATGTGCTTACGCACAGAAAAATCCAGATGCAGGAATCTGTGCGTACACCAACTTCCACGTTCTTCCGCTACATAAATCCCAGTCAGCGTGAAAACTTACGCTCGTGCACGCGCCTTATGTGCCGCCCCGACTCCTCACAGAATTACGCCTCTTTGAATATGCAAATCAATATAAATCTCCCTTAAGCTCAGCCTTCTGTGAAAGACAATGGGAAAGGCACGGGGGAAAATATATGAATTTCAGTGAATACCAAGTGGAGGCAAAGGAAAAACATACTATTTATTTAATTAAACCGTGGTATAATCAACAAAAGGAAGTTGATCGAGTGACATAGCATGTTGGAGAAACTTGAAAGCTCAGATATCAGTCGCCGTGAAAAGTCGTAGCCCACCGTCTGAGTGTCATATGAAAGCTTATTAGAATACAGAGAAAAAAAAGGCACACAGTGGGGAAAAAAGCACGAAATGTCAACTTCAATCTCGAAATTTCCACTTTAATCATGTAGTTTATTTTGTTTATTTTGTCATTAAAGTAGAACATCATAAACATTATCTTAAAATCGTTTAATTAACCAGTTTCTCAAATCACATCATAATTAAAGTAGCACGTTAAATGCTTTGTTCTGTATGTGATCTTCTATGTGCTCTATGTGTGTGAATCACTACTTGCTTCTTAAACAGGCTCTCTTCCTCCTTCGACTGGACACAGAAGCCATTACAATCGTGATATTACAGCTCTCTGAATAACTAAAATACTGAGATGAATACGTGATATCATTTTCATGATGATAGGAGTTAAAGCACGTTATTAAACATGGGTTTCACGGCGCAGTGACTGTGTACGACCTTCGATGAAATTATTTATTGCAGCAGTACTCATGGGCGGCTCTAGGCTTGTGGCAGCCCTGGGCAGAGAAAGAATCGGTGGCTCCTTCGCCAATGTCAATATGGTATCTTATGCACGGTGGATGGCCACGTCCGTTGTGGACACTGCATAGCCGCCTCGTGCTCATGACACAAACGTTTAACTTTTGTTGAAATTTGCCGCTGCGTTTTTAGCTGTGTCGTTATTTTCTTTTTCTGTTTTATATTCAACTAGCAGAATACCCGCGCTTCGCAGCGGAGAAGTAGTGTGTTAAAGAAGTTATGAAAAAGAAAAGGAAATATTTTAAAAATAACGTAACATGATTGTTAATGTAATTGTTTTGTCATTGATATGAGTGTTGTTGTCATATCTCTCTCTCTCTCT
>JANRMT010062792.1:22517878-22554409 GCA_026402145.1 Polypterus bichir lapradei | reverse complement strand
TATATATATATATATATATATATATATATATATATATATATATATAGCAAAATACCCGTGTTTGGCAGCAGAGAAGTAAAAAGAAAAGGAAACATTTTAATAATAACGTAACATGATTGACAATGTAATTGTTTTCTCATTGTCATGAGTGTTGCTGGCATATATATATACACTCACACACACACACACACATATAAACATATATATACACATCATATATATATATATACATATATATATACATATACATATAAATATATATACATATATACACATATATATACACACACACACATATATATACATATATACACATATACATATCTACATATATATCTACAAATATATATTAGGGGTGGGACTTGATTAAAAAAATTAATCCAATTAATTAGAGGCTGTGTAATAATTAATCTTGATTAATCATATGTAATCGCACACGTAAATTTGCCCCAAATCGCAAATGTGTTTTTTGAATTTAAAAGGGTTTTAGTGGGCGACAGAATCAAATAATAGACATGGACATGAATATTGTAAACTCAAGCTCTTTTAATTTCTGAAAAAAAAAATGCTTTTAAACTGCATTTGAATTCAAAACAGAAACAAAAATATCATCCCTGGTTAAAATTGGGCAGACTTAAAAATAAAGTGGTAGTTTAAGTACTTTAAGTACATTTTCAGAATGGTATTGTCTTTAAATAATAATAACCAAAATTTCAACATAAAGTGCAGTTTTTCTTCTTAAAAAAATAAGTCAGAAACATAAAAGGTAATTTGACCAACTTAATCTTTAAACTCTGAGTAACCTTAGCCAAAATTATTTTGTACATTAGGCTAAAACAGTGTGATCATTGAACATTTTGTAATTAGATGTAATTAGAATTACTAACGGTCACGGAAGTCCAATGATCCCCAGTAAGAGCCACAAAGTCCGCTTTCTGTAATGCATCTAATTTTGCTTGCTTTTCAGTGTTAACAAAACCATGCTTTTATCAAGGCTTCGCTCGGGTAGTTTTTTGAAATGAAATTTTCCTCCGATCAGTTGTAGGAACGCTCTTCATTCCGACTCTAACATTTTTGTAGCTGTGATGTGTGCATCAGTGTAATCGATGTACCAGGAAATCATGCATTGACAAAAGTTCCCCTTTGCTTGGAATTGAAAATGTGATTAAATGCGTTATTTTTTGTTATGGAGTACATGCATCGAAGCTTCTCAGCTGTGCTTGTGCTAAGAAAAGGAAAGATTTTAAAAATAACATAACATGATTCTGCGTTAACCGCATATTTTTTCATACGTCTCAAACCAAGGAGATGCGAGATTAAAATGAACCGAGAAGCGCGCATACATACTCAGTACATCCCCTCTCGGGAATCGAACCTCGGATGTAGGCGATAGAGGGGAAGCCTCTACTATTGCGCCACGGTGTGTGGCTTATCTATTTGAGAGTATGTAGATCGGGGTATATATATATATTCGCAGCGGAGACGTAGTGTGTTAAAGAAGCTATGAAAAAGAAAAGGGAACATTTTAAAAACAACGTAACATGATTGTCAATATACAGTAATTGTTTTGTGAGTGTTATTGAGTGTTGCTGTCATCAAGGATTCGATTATCATTATTTGTTTCAATCAGGGTCGTATTTGTACGATGTGTTGTGTTCAAGTTACATTCCGTGTTTGTCAATCGTTGTAAAGATAAGAGGTTTCATTTATCGATTCATTTCTTACTGCATCAATAAACAGCTCGTCTTCCTCTTTATCTGAGATGTGACACACTGCATGCACGGGTTTTTTTTTACACTGTCTTCCTTTAGCTGGACATTCACTTTTTGCACCGTGTGCTTTGTTTCTGCAGTAGCTGCACTTATGAATATGCTTGTATGTATCAGACGCTTCATATTTTTTTGCTGCCTTCTCAATTGTGTAATTCTGTTTTTGTTCAGCGCTCTTTGGAACTGTTGCTTTTTGTCTGTGCACTGCGTCAGTTCACATGAGCCGCTTGGTGTCCTTGCATCGAAGGTTCCCAGCTGTGCTGGTGCCATCTCGTGTTATGTCCATGACTGTATGTAATGTCAGCTAAGACCCGGCACTTAAAAGTTTCTCTCGCAGTTTCGCTGAGTTTGTGCCAAACACCACCCTGACCATCTCATCTTCCTCTGCATAAGCACAGTCCTTCACCCGTGAATATTTAGTGGCAGTGTTTCTATTGGATTGCCGCTGACGGACGGCCTTATATGGGCAGGCACTAAATTACAAACGCCAGCGGCAGCCTGTCTATGAACTTAATTTAAAGTTTAGGTTTACACCGTGCTTTGTTTCCGTAGTAGCAGCACTCATGAATGTGGTTGTATATGTCACTCGCTCGCTTCTTATTGTTTCGCTGCCTTCTAAATTATATAATGCATGTTTTCTTCAGTGCTTTTTGAAGCGCTTCCTGGTTTTGTACGTACTGCATGATTACGTGGGAGGTGTGATGATGTCACACGAAACTCCGCCCCCACGGCTTTCGCGCTCATCTCCATTACAGTAAATGGAGAAAAACAGCTTCCAGTTATGATCATTACGCGTAGAATTTCGAAATGAAACCTGCCCAACTTTTGTAAGTGAGCTGTAAGGAATAAGCCTGCCAAATTTCAGCCTTCTACCTACACGGGAAGTTGGAGAATTAGTGATGAGTCAGTCAGTCAGTCAGTGAGGGCTTTGCCTTTTATTAGTATAGATATATATTGGCGTGGCTGCCCCTGCAGTCCTTGCTTTTCTTTCTCCAAGTAACCGATCGCCACACAATCAGCTCTGTAATAGATGTTAAGCCATCTGTAAGCTTAGAGCACCGTTTCTTCAAAACGTTTAAGGAACATTGAACTATCTTTGTAGTACATATTTAATTATTCTATCCTTCACGCCAGTCCTAGTGAAGAATATAGATTATTTAAATGAAGTTGAAGTTTTACCTGTATAATATAATAAACATATTTTTCTGCATTTCATCTTAAAAATGATATTGTCATCATATGTAAATACGCGCTTTATAAAGTGGCTCAGGTTGTGCAATATTATAACTGTAGTGCAAGTTTACAGTGAGGTAATTCTACTTATAAGTACAGATAGTTCTACAAGGAGCAATTGATTGAGTGCGTTTAAAGTTCTTGGGATGAAACTGTTTCTGAACCGCGAGGTCCGTACAGGAAAGGCTGTGGTAGCGTGTGCTTGATGCTGTAATACCAATAATTCTCTTTCCGATCAGCTGCTGCTGTGATTCACACTCAGATACAGTGATATAAATACTCCGAATGGTGCAGTGAGAGTAATATGGAAAAAGATGATCCGCTGTGGCAACTCCTAACAGGAGCAGCTAAAAGAAGAAGAAGAAGGTGCAGTGAGAGTAACAACGCTAAAGCAGTTATGGTATTTGGAATACTATGGCTATTCCCTGGACCATTATATTGTTACAAGTTAATTACAATCAGATGCATTACACTAATGAACAATATGCGGTTAGTTTCAGTGTATTTATAAAGCCGCGCCAGGAAAATAAAAGAGTAACCACACAGGAACAGTAGCAGTGCTTTGACGCTGGGTGCCGGCAGTCTGCAAAACCGAGTGGAGAACTTGCGTACGACAAGGTATGAGGTACCGTGGAAAAGTGCGTGGCTTTACGCCAAGTGTTGGTTTTATACATCCCGATTTGAACATGAAAAAGTTCTTATGCAACATTTCTGTGCGTACGTACCGTTTATACATGAGGCCCCAGGACTCTTCCTAGAGCTAGCCGGCCATCTAAACTGACCGATCGGGGGAGAAGGGCCTTAGTCAGGGAGGTGACCAAGAACCCGATGGTCACTCTGTCAGAGCTCCAGAGGTCCTCTGTGGAGAGAGGAGAACCTTCCAGAAGGACAACCATCTCTGCAGCAATCCACCAATCAGGCCTGTATGGTAGAGTGGCCAGACGGAAGCCACTCCTTAGTAAAAGGCACATGGCAGCCCGCCTGCAGTTTGCCAAAAGGCACCTGAAGGACTCTCAGACCATGAGAAACAAAATTCTCTGGTCTGATGAGACAAAGATTGAACTCTTTGGTGTGAATGCCAGGCGTCACGTTTGGAGGCAACCAGGCACCGCTCATCACCAGGCCAATACCATCCCTACAGTGAAGCATGGTGGGGATGTTTTTCAGTGGCAGGAACTGGGAGACTAGTCAGGATAAAGGGAAAGATGACTGCAGCAGTGTACAGAGACATCCTGGATGAAAACCTGCTCCAGAGCACTCTTGACCTCAGACTGGGGCGACGGTTCATCTTTCAGCAGGACAACGACCCTAAGCACACAGCCAAGATAACTAAGGAGTGGCTTCAGGACAACTCTGTGAATGTCCTTGAGTGGCCCAGCCAGAGCCCAAACTTGAATCCGATTGAACATCTCTGGAGAGATCTTAAAATGGCTGTTCACCAACGCTTCCCATCCAACCTGATGGAGCTTGAGAGGTGCTGCAAAGAGGAATGGGTGAAACTGGCCAAGGATAGGTGTGCCAAGCTTGTGGCATCATATTCAAAAATAATTAAGGCTCTAATTGCTGCCAAAGGTGCATCAACAAAGTATTGAGCAAAGGCTTTCTTGTGCTTTCTTAATTTTTTTATTTTTAATAAATTTGCAAAAACCTCAAGTAAACTTTTTTCACGTTGTCATTATGGGGTGTTGTGTGTAGAATTCTGAGGAAAAAAATGAATTTAATCCATTTTGGAATAAGGCTGTAACATAAAATGTGGAAAAAGTGATGCGCTGTGAATACTTTCTGGATGCACTGTATGTATGTGCTAGAATGTATGATCTTTTAAAAACCAGCTGGCAATGACAAATGCGATTAGAAGACAATTAGCTGCTCACACTGCACAGTACAGTGTTGCATGTCCCCTATTTACAGTGGTGTGAAAAACTATTTGCCCCCTTCCTGATTTCTTATTCTTTTGCATGTTTGTCACACAAAATGTTTCTGATCATCAAACACATGTAACCATTAGTCAAATATAACACAAGTAAACACAAAATGCAGTTTTTAAATGATGGTTTTTATTATTTAGGGAGAGAAAAAAATCCAAACCTACATGGCCCTGTGTGAAAAAGTAATTGCCCCCTGAACCTAATAACTGGTTGGGGCACCCTTAGCAGCAATAACTGCAATCAAGCGTTTGCGATAACTTGCAATGAGTCTTTTACAGTGCTCTGGAGGAATTTTGGCCCACTCATCTTTGCAGAATTGTTGTAATTCAGCTTTATTTGAGGGTTTTCTAGCATGAACCGCCTTTTTAAGGTCATGCCATAGCATCTCAATTGGATTCAGGTTAGGACTTTGACTAGGCCACTCCAAAGTCTTCATTTTGTTTTTCTTCAGCCATTCAGAGGTGGATTTGCTGGTGTGTTTTGGGTCATTGTCCTGTTGCAGCACCCAAGATCGCTTCAGCTTGAGTTGACGAACAGATGGCCGGACATTCTCCTTCAGGATTTTTTGGTAGACAGTAGAATTCATGGTTCCATCTATCACAGCAAGCCTTCCAGGTCCTGAAGCAGCAAAACAACCCCAGACCATCACACTACCACCACCATATTTTACTGTTGGTATGATGTTCTTTTTCTGAAATGCTGTGTTCCTTTTACGCCAGATGTAATGGGACATTTGCCTTCCAAAAAGTTCTACTTTTGTCTCATCAGTCCACAAGGTATTTTCCCAAAAGTCTTGGCAATCATTGAGATGTTTCTTAGCAAAATTGAGACGAGCCCTAATGTTCTTTTTGCTTAACAGTGGTTTGCGTCTTGGAAATCTGCCATGCAGGCCGTTTTTGCCCAGTCTCTTTCTTATGGTGGAGTCGTGAACACTGACCTTAATTGAGGCAAGTGAGGCCCGCAGTTCTTTAAACGTTGTCCTGGGGTCTTTTGTGACCTCTCGGATGAGTCGTCTCTGCGCTCTTGGGGTAATTTTGGTCAGCCGGCCACTCCTGGGAAGGTTCACCACTGTTCCATGTTTTTGCCATTTGTGGATAATGGCTCTCACTGTGGTTCGCTGGAGTCCCAAAGCTTTAGAAATGGCTTTATAACCTTTACCAGACTGATAGATCTCAATTACTTCTGTTCTCATTTGTTCCTGAATTTCTTTGGATCTTGGCATGATGTCTAGCTTTTGAGGTGCTTTTGGTCTACTTCTCTGTGTCAGGCAGCTCCTATTTAAGTGATTTCTTGATTGAAACAGGTGTGGCAGTAATCAGGCCTGGGGGTGGCTACGGAAATTGAACTCAGGTGTGATATACCACAGTTAGGTTATTTTTTAACAAGGGGGCAATTACTTTTTCACACAGGGCCATGTAGGTTTGGATTTTTTTTCTCCCTAAATAATAAAAACCATCATTTAAAAACTGCATTTTGTGTTTACTTATGTTATATTTGACTAATGGTTACATGTGTTTGATGATCAGAAACATTTTGTGTGACAAACATGCAAAAGAATAAGAAATCAGGAAGGGGGCAAATAGTTTTTCAGACCACTGTATATTCAGTAGTACAACATCCAAAAATTCACAAACATACAGTATCTCAAAGAAGAAATATTAGAAATAACAACTGTAACAAAAAAATAAGTAAATTAAACATAAACATTGTTTAGTACATAGTTCCATGTAGCAATAGGTGGACCTCCTGGCACTGCTGCAGTTCATTTAATATTTTGCCTGCTCTGACACAAAAATGCCACTTGTTATTCTAAGGACATGCAGATATCGTTTTGGAATAAAAGTGTAAAACTTGTCTCCCAATAGTTAAAAAAAATATATATATAATATGGGCAGTAGATTTGACTGCTTTTGCGTCTAATTGACCTTGACATTATAAGTCTTTCATTGTGCAATTAATCAAAGTGGCAGAAAATGTGATGCACCGTAAAATAAAAGATGACTTTATTATTAATTGATATTTGTCTCATAAGTCTTTAATGCATTGTATGAACTAGTAGCACAATTTTTTTTTTTCACCTTGGAAGGAAGTAAATCAAAAATTTCCTTTACAAATATTATTTTCAAATTATGTGCTTCTAATGGCATTTTGATTTGTTTTAATTTGAAAACAAGGCTTTGTTTTAAATAATGAACCACGTCTATGAACATGAATTTAGAGTTTTAAATTAGATAGTATTTTAAGTTTACTCAGAATAAAAAAGGTTTGCTTGCCTTAATTGTTATCTGGATTGTTTCATCCACATGCACTTTAGAAAAAGATGTGTAACAATTACTGTCAAAAAGAAAATTTTACTAATCATATTGACAACATATATTCTGTGCTTCTTCCTAAGTTTATAGGAAGTAGTATTTGCTAGTTATTTGCAAGAACAGAGACACATACAAGACTTATTTGTCCTCACCTCAGTTTTAATTATTTGTCATCCTCCTACGTTAAGATCACTCTTTCACTATAGAGCTTAACCCTGGTAACCTAAACACTGTCAGTGAGTACCCACTGCTTTTCAGCTATACTATAGATGAATACTATCCAAGGACACAGTTCACCTTTTTATATTGCAGAAAATACCACTTTTCATTAGCGTCTTCATATTAATGAAGAAAGAACACATTTCTGAAAGTTCAGTAAGTTCAGATTTGGAAAATATATATATATATTTTGAGGGAGCTTTGTAAATTTTATAAATTAGATTAATATGTTAAATTAATCAAGTATAATATATGAACTTATTAGCTTTTTGTCCTTTTTCAGCATTATCTTATAAATTAGTTACCTGTATAATACAACATGATATTTTCGTATGCAGCAATTTTCCTAATACAGTTATTGAGAGTGTTTTGATCTTCTCCATCCCCCTGTATTATGGCAATGTTTCTGCTGAGAGCAAGAGGAAGCTAGAGATTGTTGTTTGTACTTCTTTTTCAATCACTGAATGCCATTGACCCATCATGGAGTTATTTTAATCTTCCAGGCTCAAACGTAAAGCTATTAACAATGTATTTGACTCATATTGTACTTGCTTGCAAATTCTCTATTCACTGTTTTTCTGTCTGGTAAATGCCTTAGGTCTACCTTAACTGATACTACCAAATTTCATAAAGTACTTTCCCATAAGTTGTGAGACATAAGCTGTGTTGTAGTTTCAATTTCAATTCGATTTATTTTTGTTATACTGTCACACACATGTGCTTAGGAGGCAGTCAGCAAGTCCTTTATCAGACCAAAAAAAGAAAAATAATCCCATGTACTCACCACATAAACTTCAGGATTCCCAAGATGGCCGCCCAACGTCATCTGACTCCAGATGATGATGTCATTTCCGGTTGCCCGCTGATGGTTTCACTTTCCGGTCTCCTGAAGATGATGTAACTTCTGTCATATCAACGATGACATCACTTCCGGTTTCCCAATGATGACGTCACTTCCGCCTGCCATTTTTTCTCTATAAAAACGGCATATCACTATCTCCATTTGTCAATTGCTTTTTTGAGCTTTTGATCGTTTTTTCATACATTTCTTTGCTTTGTCCGTTGGACATTATGCAGGGACATTCCCCAATTCTTTGTATATTGTGGAAAATCCTTTATTTCACAACAATACCTTACAGCACAATGATAAGCATTTGTTGCTCGTGCCCCATACAGCGACATATAATACAAAGGAGAACCACACAGATGACACATATTACTAAAGTGAGCAATGACACTTTACCGAAGGTATTTATGTTTAATTCGGAACAGTTACATATGTATTAGACACAAACCTACAGCATGTATCAAACAAAACAAATTATAGTAACACAGTAAAATTAAATTGGGATCTCTTGAGGGAATGATTTTTACTGGTGTCTTTTATATTTTATTTTTTATATTTATACTTTATTTTAATATTCTATATGCCTGACAAAATAACACTGCACAAAGCTGACATTGTTAAGGCAATAAAGAAAAATTAAAGTTTAATTTTGCAACACATTTTCAGCAAATTACCTCTTTGCACATGCAGTTGTTTTCTGAGTGCCTCTCCATTTTTTTTTTTTTTTTGTTTTTTTTTCTAATCACTGTGGTGTTTGTGTACTGAGGAGGAACTAGTCATTGTAGGCAGATACTCACTTTATATATAATGAGGTAACGAAAGCAATTCCTCACATCTTGGCCGTGAAGCTGTTGTAAATTACCTCCTTTTTGTCTTGTGTCAGCTTCAGAGAGGCAGTATGTCCAAGGATATATAGGTAACTTTGGTAGGTGTCATCCTGGTTTTGAATGAGAAAGAGGTCATAAGGTCAACGCAATCAGTGGTATGCTTACACTCGCATTACCTTTTTTTTTTTTTGCTAGTTGTGATAAAAAAATTGTTTTGGCTTTGGTCTAGGTTCTTTTTTCCAATTCTTTACTATATTTATTGATGTTTTACATTTATGTATTTATCTATTTATACAGTACTGTATATATACTAGCCAGTACCTGATATTTCTTGGGTATATTTGTAGAATGGGTTAAGAAAAACAGCAAATGTTTGTGTTTTTTAAATGGTGACCCTGTTGTTATTGCAAGCTGTTCCATCTGTCATCCACACTGCCTCTCTAACAATGTCTCTGCTCTTGCGAGTCAAGAATGTGTTCTTTTTGGGTCCTATTGGATTCCACAATTGCAGTAACTCCTTGCTGGATTGTAACAATGAACACTGTCATGACTGACTGATCCTCTTCATTCAAGGTGGGCAGTTCGTAGTGCTTAAATTATGAAGAAAAGCTGACAAAGCAATAGCCAAACAAAAACCCTAGATTTTTCCTTTGTGTTTCATTATACTTCCATTCTTGATCAAGTGTCACCCAACCTGTAAAAGCACATGATCCTCCTTTTTTACATTGCAGTGGATAGAAGCAGCACAGGGCGTTGCCCGGTGAAGTAATCTTAAATTCTGGTCATTTTGTCTGATAGTCTGGCTCCAATCTGTTTGGGTGTTTCAATTGTTCTGAACCAGCAGGTGACACTGGTTTGCATTCAAGAAAAAAAAATGCTTGGACCCCACCAAAATTTTGGATTCCAAACTAGCCTGTCTTCTTCATATTATCCTAAAGAGAAACTACTGTATGCAAAATTTGGCACAGATAGGTCAAAGGATGCAGGATTGTACTGGGAAAATGCAGATAGGCAAACAGATTAACTTTCTATTTTTATATATATATATATATTTCTCACATATCCGTTTTATCAATTTATTTATGTAAACATTTATACCCAATTTTACCCATGTTTTGGTACACTTGCAAAATTTAAAAATGACTGTAATATTTTTGTGAGTTTGTTTGCCAATTTCATATAAAAACAGTTACTTTTTTAATCAGTAGCATAGTTTTATATTACTACTCTTAAGAGAAACAGTATTGGGGAAAGAATAAATTTATCATTATTAATAATGTGTGTGCACATGTGTAAGGGCCCAGTTTCTGATATTTAGAAACAACATGTCTGATTACAATGAGGCATTTTGCAGTCAATTGGAATGCTATTATGTTTACTCAATATACTGTCTGTCATCAGCATTTATCAGTCTCATATGAAAAATCCAGAAGGATTAATAGATTTTTATCAACACTTCAATAAGTGATAACGAAGTTCATGTGCATGAAGATTAGGAGCTTTGACTCTCACAATGTATAGTGAGTATTTGGTATTTATTCGATACTCAAATGTAAATACGTATTGTTAATATTTACTAAAATAAAGCAAATAATTTCAACTGTTATTTCATTCCAGTTGTGTTTTGCTTTAAACATAAACGATACTGTATTTTTCAAAGTGGATATGATTAGGGTACGGTTAAAGATATTCCTTAATTAGTTAGAACTACTTTCAGGAAAAATAAGATTATGTTGCTGGTGTTATACAGTTATACACCGTCTATCTTATTTCCAAAGAACCTGCCTTGGGTAACCTTCTGGCAGTGAATAAGAGAAACTGCTATGATATTTAAAGCAGAAAACCAGAATCTGTTCAAGGAAGAGAGATTAGATAATGCTGGATCTCAGAACAAATTCTGTTTTGGTAGAGTGCAATTTCGCACCGGCGGAATACCTGGTTCTAGAATGGCAAATTTTAAATGGCCCTTCGCAATCCCAGATAGGATGATCTGGATTAGCACATGTTCATAGCAAAATTTACAAGTTGATAATTGAACAGCGATTAACCAGAGACTGTATGTCTGAGAAACAATGGGAACAACCTTCACACCAGCAGAGCAAAAGGAGCTGGTGGCAATGCATGAAGATTATCAGCATATCCAACTCAAGGGGAATAAAGCAGCAGCAATAGCTGCCAAGGAAAAGGAGATGATGTGGAGGAATAATACTGAAAGAATGAATGCATAAAACAGATATTCAGTGAAATCTGTGTTGAAATTTGCATTGTGCAAAATTGTACCCCTTATGATTTTTACTCTATTTTAAATATTATATGCCCTCAAGTAAGCATTGTACTCCATTTTTGCAATAGTTAATTACATTAATGTATAAATCTACATTAGATAGCATTTCCGGCGCCGCATCCGAGTGGCAGCCTTTTCCAGCAGCTCCGTATATGTGAATTTCCCCTTGGGATTAATAAAGTATCTATCTATCTATCTATCTATCTATCTAGAAGAATCACATTGCCCACTCTTTGAATGGCTATCCTGTTTGGCCTCTACGTTTGTACAGTAATTATGTGTTTGGCATCACGTTATTTTAAGTATTGATGCTTGTGCTTCAGTCATAAAAGCTTTCTCCCATATAAACTACAATACAATGTACAAATATTATTGTTACCTTATTCCATTAGAGAATATAAGCACATTGGGTATAGGCATCTGCTGAAGATGAATCTTCAGAAGCGTTTCTTTAAAAAGCAAGGGACGCCACACAAGGGCTGAAGGCGAGCAGCTTGTTCCACCAGCAAGAATATTATCAGTTATTGTTACCCAAAAAGGAAAAAGTTTCTTCTTTGATGGCAATTATTAATTTCTGCTTCAGAAGGATGGCCTGTGTTTTAGTAAGCAGACATTGGTTCAAAGTTGGTCCTACTTTTGCGATTGTTTTTTTTTTTTTCGGATATGTATGACATCTCCAATGATTTGAAGAAAACTGCCCTTTGCAAAGCCTGAAAATGTTCACGATTTGCATTGATGCTGCACTGAAGCTATGATATATGACACTCAACATATTATGTTTTAGAAGGTCGCTCAGATATATTCGAGCCTCGGATGTAAAATGGTAAAGTTAGGCATGCTAGGAATGACTGATCAGTTTCTGACTACTTTTTTCTGGGCACAATTTAGTGAAGGAGTTGTGCTTCTGTCGATTGTTTCTTTAGGAAGTGGTGCAGCTGGGATCAGCAGTTTTGACAGGACATTTATGGACTTTAATCTTATGATTGGATGCTCTGCTCCTTAATTATTGCCACCTCAAAGCATTAATCCTTCATGTTAATCCTGCTATTTGCTAGTTAGGTTCAGAGCATTGGTACCCCTTTAATTGAGCTTGTTTTTGGAAGATTTTTCTTTCTGGAACAGGCAAATTTTTAACCCTTTCTAAAAAGCAGGATTATTGAGTTATCTGCGTCTTTGGCCTTACAGATCACATAATCGTGGCTTATTGTGTTCCAGTAATGCAGGTTAAGCTAAATCCAGGTTTTCTGGAACAGAATTATCCAGATTTTCGTGAATTATGACTTACTCTAACCAGATTTCAAACTAATACTGCTTTCTATAACAGACCCCAGGAAATGTGTATTTCTTACTGGAATTCAATAAAAAACAAAAAGAACCAGACAAGATTCCCTAGCAACCCTATTACCCATCCGCAGTGGCTTCTAAAATGGTGATGTGTCACACTTAATAAAAAAATGTATATGTTTCTAAAACAAAGAAAAAAATTCAAAGTCATATTTAATAGCAAAGCTTGAAATTAAGCTTCTAAACCATAAAAATCTCATGAACCGTAAAAAATGATCTAATGGTTTCACTATTTAATATTTCATTTTATAGGTTACAGTGGATTGAGCAACAAATAATTTCAACAATATGAAAAATATTTTCTAGACGATAATTCAAAATAACTTAGAATGTTTTTTAGCACAGAGAATACTGAAAAAGAGTAGTAATCAGAGATAAGAATTTCATGAAAGCTTATTTTCTTAATCTTTATTTGCTTAAACTAAAAAGTGTCATCACCTTCAGTCTCTCTTATTATCCATACCTCTCAATTGCGTGATCAGCATAGTCGCTCTTGTCTGGACTTTCTCTAACCCTGCTGCCCTTTTTTTACAATATGGAGAACAAAACTGAACACAATACTCCAGATAGGGCCTCACTAGTGCGTTATATAACTGAAGCATGACTTACACTCCACACAGCGTGACATGTAACTTAACATCCTATTAGCTTTCTTGATTGCTTCTGTATGTTGTCTGGATATAGTTAATTATAAGTCCATTATTACAACTTTGTCTTTTTCATCAAGTTTCAGACCTCCCACTGTGTATTCAAATCTAACATTTTTACTTCCTACTTATACTACTTTACATTTACTTACATTACATCTGTCAAAACCTGTATACGATTCAAATCCCTCTATAACAATTTAGGTGATTCTGCATTATTTGCCCTTCCATCTAGTTTGGCACCATCTGTAAACCTAACCAGCTTTTGATTATATTCTTGTCCGGATCATTTATGTACTATATATTAAAACAGCAGCAGCCCCCACACTGATCCCTGAGAGACAGAACTTTTAACATTACTTAATTCTGAAAAGGTTCCCTCATATTTACCTTTTGCATATCAGCACCATTATTAGTCACTAAATCCCTGATAGCGTGGGTGTGTTTGTGTGTGTCCTGTGGTGGGTTGGTACCCTGCCCGGGATTGGTTCCTGCCTTGTGCCCTGTGTTGGCTGGGATTGGCTTCAGCAGACCCCCATGACCCTGTGTTCGGATTCAGTGGGTTGGATACTGGATGGATGGATGGATAAATCCCTGATAATTAATCTCCTAAATGTACTTATAAGTTTGATTTATATGTGACTGATAAGAACTAGTAACACACATTTTATTGCTGCTGCTCAGCAACTTTAATTTTGAGGAATAGCCAATTAATATCTGTGGTGAAAATGAAGCATTCAGGAACCTGATTTTTAAACCGAATTTGCCTTATCAAACAAGTGGATGAAATAGTTAATCAGCTGCCAAAAGTGAAACACATCATTAAGCCATATGAAGTAAGGACATGTTTTCATAATGGAGATAATATGTTGTGCACAATTTATTGTATTATTGTATTTATTTCTACGTCTATATCATTTTGTTCATCAGTTTGGTTACGGTTAGGGTTAGGTGTTTTAAATGTGCTTTATAAATAAAACAGACATGACTAGCTTTCACAGAAACCAAAGTCAACAGAGTACTTTAAGAAGCACACAAGAATACAATAGACAAAACATATTATAAGGAGCTGAAAGGAACTGATTCAATAGCATAATAAGCCTGTGGCCTAGGCATTTGAAAGGCCTTGCAGGGCTATTTATGTCACCCTGAAATCTTCTCTCGATGTATGAAAAAAAACCTAAAGAGAATGTTCTCACCTGAAGTACCAGATAATACTGGAGTGTAAATGCCACAATATTTGTATGTCTCCCACAGCTTTGCACTTGGTATTTTCCTACATACATTAATTAAAATGTCTTTAAGCTATGGAATCACTTTGAATGTTAGATTCTAGAATCAAAATGTATGATGATCCTGATCCTTTATCGTCAGAAAAAATATATTATTGTTAAATATATTGTATTAGGAAAAAGGTTAACATGCAGGGATGCATTTGCTATGAGTTAAAGGGAAAACTAACAGGCAGAAAACCTCATTGTTTATAAGCACATCTTAAGAAACAGAGAACAGACCATCACCAGCTCAAGTGGATCCTTTTGCAAGGTTATTGCTCATTGTTGATAATGTATCATTTCTGCTTCCATTACTCATATCTGCCACATTAATGAAATTCCTTAGTTGAGGATGTCTTTTAAATAATCTCTACTATCTTTTTGAATAGCAAACACTATAATGTATGAGAGCCAAGCATAATATTTTTATGGAAGTACAGCATGAAATAATTTTACACTAATAATGAAATTGTTTCATTACATATGGCAATTGTTCATTTTAAGAAAGGGCAAACTTTTTGTTGCATGTAATTCCCAAGGGTTTCTACCTGTTCCGTTCAAACATGCTCTCATCAATCATTTTTAGGAATGTTTGTCTGTCATGTCTTGCTTTTGATTTGAGCTTCAGTTATAATTATAGCAAACAGTCTTTGCAGCATGTGTTTTCTTTAATGGAACACTTTTGAAATTCTTCAGAAGAAGAACATTACCTGTAATTCAATGTATGCTATGCATTTGTATCTAAATACTGCATGATATTTTTTGCTTTTTGAGTCTTGCGAATTGGAAATAGTTTGACATGAGAACCTAAGATGACCCTGTTCTTTTGTCTTTAATAGGCAGTGATCTCTAATTAACAATGGGACATCTGATAGAGTAGGGGTGTCAGTAGTAAAGATCAACAATCTTGGGGATGTGTTTGTGAGCTAGGGTAGAAGTAATAGTGAGACTGACCAATGAATTAATGTAGTAGCTAAGTCCTAGAATGAAGCTTTCAATTTAATGGTCAATCTACATCACAGTCCTTATCTTTTTTTTTTTTGAGCCCTGCTGCAGCATCACGTTATTTTTTTTAATTTTATTGATTTTATTGTAATCATTCCATACAAATAGATCAATTTTTACAAAAAATAGGATTGAAAACAAATCAAATCAACCCCCACCTCTGAGAAAGAGAGCATGGCCAACGGAGTAATTATTTCCTCAGTGCTTTAAGAGCTTATTCTAAAATATTATTGATTAGATCCTGCCAGGTTTTGAAAAAGTTCTGCACAGATCCTCTAACTGAGAATTTAATTTTTTCCAATTTCAAATAATATAGAACATCAGTTACCCACTGACTTAAAAGGCGAGAGTTAGGATTCTTCCAGTTAAGCAAAATAAGTCTGCGTGCCAATAGTGTAGTGAAGGCAGTCACAGTTTGTTTGTCCTTCTCTGCTTTAAGCCCATCTGGAAGAACACCAAACACAGGTGTTAATGGGTTAGGAGGGATTGTGACACCAAGGCTTTCTGAAAGGCACTCAAAGGTTTTTGTCCAGAATGGTGTTAATTTGGAGCAGGCCCAAAACATGTGACCCAGTGAGGCTGGGCCTTGATTGCAGCGTTCGCAGGTTGGATCTTGCCCTGGAAACATTTTGGACAGTTTTAAGTGAGACAGATGTGCTCGATATATAATTTTGAGTTGAGTAATTGTATGCTTTTTGCATATGGAGCTCGAATAAATTCTCTGCATTGCTACCTTCCACTCCTTTTCTGATATGTTGAATGATAGAGTGACAACCCTTATCTTTGGTCATCAGCTCTGGGTAGTGACTACGAGAATGTAATGAAGAGTTACAAGAGCAAACCAACTAAGGTTCATGGTCCTAATTCAGCAATACAGGAGCACAACAGATAAGAACTGTTCTTTCACATTAGAGGAACAAGTAAAGGTGCTTTAGGCATGTAGTTAGGATGTCCTCTGGTATCTCACATAGTCGGTGTGTCAGCCATGGGGCTGAGAGAAGACAACTCCAAGTCAGTATGGCAGGATTATATCTCTGTACTGGCTTGGGACCATATGGATATTTTCCACAGAAAGAGATGAAGAGAGTTGCAGTGAAAAAGGGAAGCCTGATGAGTCCAGCTACATGCTGCTCTACCTCTCTTACCACAAAAAGCATAATTAAAAAGATGATGATAATGATAATACTTATAAATGTTATTTGTACATGTTACATTTGTATTGTCATTATTACATTAATAAATATGAAGAGAGCTTTGAGCTTGTCAGTAGGAAGTGTGTTACACAAAAAATAAGCTAAACTTAAAAATTCTGATTCCCAGTCTTTCTGGTAATGATCATATCTACATACTGCAGTAAATACAATTAAATAATGCTTTATAATGGTCCACCAGGATTCAAAAGCCTGTTGCTCAGTTGTTGACAACATCAACCTTGCATTTGTGCATTTGTGAATTTGGTCATGTTTCATAATTGTCACGGATGATTTACACAGGCTTTTACACATAATACTGAACATTTCCATGTACAAGTTGATCATGAGTCTTTAGTGTATTTTATAGTACACATTTCATGTCATTTATCTAAACTGAAGATTTTCCTCTAGTGAATATATATCTGCCTAAAATGGAAAAGTCAGTAATAATAGAAGTACTGCATTTTTTTCATTAAAAGACAATCCAGCTGAAATAATGAGAAAAATTATAGCTGTTTGCGTTTTGTTTTGCACAGAACTGTTCCTAGTCGTATTGAAAGACTCACTACCAGACAATACTATTGTTTGTACTGAGTTACTATCCTCTCTTATCATGCAGATATTTCCATATATCAAAATTATAAATATGTATATATATTACAAACATCTAGTGCAGCTACATTATTTTTATTACTAACAATGGGGACAAATTTTAGCTCATCTTTGCTGTCACAAAGACTACAAGGTTTACACTGGAAGGAGAAGGAGAGCAGACTTGCAGCATTACTCATTACAGCTCACATTAAAATGTATTTATTTCCATCTATCAAACAAATAAAGCTGGTGTTTGGAGTTTAACCCATGTGGAGTATGTGCAATATATAGAATTATTAGAGTTGTGTAGGTACTCATTGTCAAATGCATATAGATAATGGCAAACCAATTTTTCTGACTAAATGAGGCAGTACAAAATGATCAAGCGTGACAGCAGCATCACTGGCAAACGTAAATTTTTAGTAATAGTTACTGGTGTTTGTAGAATACGAGAATGTTCAGGAGGTGTGGGAATAAAACACAGACCCCGTGAACCATCACACCAATTTGCCTATACATTCCAGCACATTACAAATTCTACCCTAACCTTCAGTTGAAAGAATGGGCACCCAACAGGCAAAAAGTACTTGCTAGTAGTTATTCAGTGGGACAAGCTGATATTGTTTTACACCATTTCATATCCTGAAGGGAGAAAAATTCTCACTACAAAGTAGCTGAAACTGACTTCATTGGTGCTCCTTCTGTGAGAGTAGGCTACCTAAAGTCTTTTTTGTGACCAGAACATAACATGGTTCAGAAAATAAACCTATTACAAGAGGCATTGTTATAAAAGCTCCTCAGCAAGCAAAGGCTACAAAAGATTCCCTGACTAATGGAAAAGTCATTTAGCTCTACAAGATGAAGTGCTTGTTTATGGGCTGTGCAGAGAGGAGAGGATAGAAAGAGGTTACAAGTTTGCATCCAGAGGTTAAATGACATGTGGCGCAACTCAGCAGCAGCTTGTTACAGCGCAAGACTTGATTTGGTAAATCATAGTGTTCACATTTCTAAAGGGCAGTTGCTTGAATTTGCATCTACTTAGTATTAGAGAAAACTTTTATAGCATTTTGGAAAAAAATAAAACAGTAATAGACTTACTAATCTCCAAAAAAAGGTTCCCTCATCCATTTTCTAAATCCACTTACTTCATTACATAATCATAGTGTGCCAGAGCTTGTTCAAGTACCATCAAATGAAAGGCAATAAATAGCCAGTCATAGAATGGGAGGCAGTTTACTACCAGGCACACAAAATCACATTCATCCATGCTGGACCAATATAAATTTGCCTGTCAGCCTAATTTGGCATAATGGGTTTCAGAATAAGCTTTGATTTTAATCAATACCCCCAGAGCTGTGAAGCAGTTCTAACCGATGTCCTATCATTCCACCTACTCACAAAAATGATTAATGGAAAATAATTTAAAATCTATTATAGTCAAAAATTTTAACTAGAATATAAAGAAAATACAGTATGTTATTAATGTAGAAGTAATATTAGATATAATTGTCAGGAATGGTGTTGTGTAATACTGGAGCACCTCTGGGAACTGTCTTGTTTCCCTTCTTTTTTTCTTTCTACCCAAAAGACCACCAGCACAATACAAGCATTTGCCATCTACAGAAATTATCGGATGACTTGTCCATCATAGGCTGCATTAATAATGGAGATGAGTCAGAGTACAGGGAGGTTGTGGAAGATGTTGTCTTGTGGTGCAATAGCAACAACCTGTAACTCAACATCAGAAAGACAAAAGAACTGGTCATGGACTTCCGACATGCCAACAAGCCTCTGACACATGTCACTGTTCAGTGGGGGGATGTGGAAATGGTGTAGAGCTACAAGTACCTGGGGTTCACATTAACAACAAACTAGACTGGTCTGACAACGCAGAGATGCTGTACAAAAAGGGCCATAGCAGACTGTACTTGCTAAGGTGCCTCAGGTCTTTTGATGTGTGTTACTGGAAATGCTCTACCATTGTTAAGTTTAGATTTTATTTATTTATCGATTAATTGATTGTTTGGCTGTTATTATCTGTCCTCTGAGTATGTAGCCTTGTCTTTATGTTTCTGCTGCTATATACATCTGAATTTCCCCATGGGATTAATAAAGATTATCTAACCTAACATAGCTAATCTAAATAAATGTAATTCAATGTAAAATAAGTTAAGATAAGATAATGCACAGTTATTTAGTAATGTATTCAGAAAAAGCCTTCAAGCTGTAAAGATCCCGAAACCTTTCAAGGCCCACAGACCTCACTAAAAGACAAACTGAAAATCAATCTGACTATCCCTTCCCAATATATTCTATAAGATATTGTGCTGCTGGCAATGTCCATGAATATACTGGAATCATACAGTGGTTAGACAGTTAATGTGGTAAAAAGTAACCCAGTAATGAGCTGTATAATATGATACAATTTATGTTCTTGCAATGTTCTGACTAGAACATTTCCACTTTTGTTTTCAAGTAAATAATATATACAAAATATCTAAATGTCAAAAATACCCTGGTCTATTGACCTTTCCGTATATCAAATAAAAAGCAAAACAGTTCGTCATGGAGTGTCTTCAGTCTAAAAAGAGGATATCTGAACAGGCATCTTGTCATCTTTTAAAGGCGGAATAAGATGACTCAATATGACACGTGACAAGCTTTAATGATGGCAACAATAAATAATATGACCTCAGTAGAAAAACAATACCAAATGAAAGCAACACTGAACGGATTTCAACACAAATTGGAACTGAGAGTATGTTAATAGAAAAAAATGATTAATGGGATAAATAATAAAATAAACTGCAAAAAAGCTACACAGGAGGCAAGAATACCTCAAAGAAAAGTGTGTCTTTATGCAGAAGATGTGGTGATGACTCATACTTATTAGTTTCATGTGTACTAAATATAGTATAGCATTGCAGTTTCAAAATTTCAGGGTTCAATGTTAATAAGGTAAGTATTATAATTTCCTGGGAGTAACTTTACACGTCAACTTACATTTTACCAGTTTTCTTTAACTGTTTCACAACAGTGTATCTAATATTTGGGTTCTGTTGTTCCTTCATCAAAGTTGTTGTTTCAGGACAATAATTCATCTTCAACCAGTCAGCCCTAAGGTTAGTCTGTTACATCTTAAATCATATACTGTACAGGAAGGCGTGTAAATTCCCCTGTTCAGAAAAAAAAGAAAGCCCCTCTCTTTGTCATTTACAAAATATGTGTCTCAACCTAGATTATGATCTGTCATTACTTAAATTCCTAGGGTAAGCAGAATTTTTTAAAACGATTATTTAAGTAGAAGGTTTAAAGATGTGAAATGATGTGACGAAGTGCATACAGTTCCTCAACTTCAAGGCTGGTTGGTTAAATCCACTCACCATAACACACATGAATAAGGATGTGCTTTTTCTTTACACCACAAAAAATATAACTCAAGTTCATTATCGTGTGTATGTCATACAATGAAATTGTTACTTACATGTATCCTGCATACTCTTGACAGTAGTACAATACCAACAGTAGAAAAAAAAGATACGACAACTAGAGGTAGTCTCTCAAAGCATTTCATCACAGGAGTGCCCCAAGTCTGAAGTCATTGAGAACAACCCACATTTGTTTTCTTTGTGACTGGTCAAACTTTTGCCTTTTTGAAGCAGGCAGAGACCACAGATTCTCACAGTGAGATTTTAAATGCGTCTGTGAAAATGTCAGCTAATAATCGCTACAAGGTTGAAATTTAATCTACGTTGGATGTCTTTTAGATGATGAGTTGTATTCAGAAGTTCAAAATTTTAGAATCTGACAGGCAAGTATTAAAATAATCCTTAGTTAAACATGCTTAGTCGCTTTGATTTTGGATGTCTTTGAATGCCTATACTTCACATTAAACATTTATTTGCTCTGTAAATGTCTATCTAATCTGATTTTTGAATGAGATGTAGTAATGCTTTGCTGGCTTACAACAAACTCATTGTAATGAAATCTTTTAAAGTAACAAAAAAAAAAAAACACCTTAAATTGTTAATTGGTATACTTAACTTGAAAATTCTAAATGTTTAAGCTTAACATTTCAGAATGGCTGTGAAATAATGAACAACTTTACAGAGCAACACCATTAGATCTGACTGCCAATTTTGATATTAAGACAAAAAAATGGAACCTCTTGATTTATATCTTTCCAGTTGCTCACTTTCTTAGGGTATTTCATTGGTGATTGAAATTTTGCTTGCTTTCTTCTGTTTTATAATCACAGTGCCTAATAATATTTCTGAAATTTTTGTCTAAAAACATCCTGCTACTTGCAATGACAAAATGTAACAATTCTGTAGCCCTCCAATATTGTGATTTTACATGTGCTTCGAGCAAGAAACAAATGTGTCTGGTCTGTAATTTATTCACAACTGTCTTTACCTTTCGGCTATTTTGTAAAATACCTACTGTATTTGAATACTTTCATATTTGCCACTACTTGCAATTGTTTCTTTCCCAAAGCTAGTGAGTAGAATGTTAACTATTAATAATGTAATGTGCACATGCAAGGTAGGTCAGTGATTTATATTTTTTTGAAGTGTGGCTTATTTAATTCTTTAATTATTTTTTTAACATGACTATTAAAGTTATAGTAATGAAGACACACATCAAGTATGAAGTCAATTTTTTTCCTTTTTTTAATGTGTTCTTGGCTTGCATGAATGTTAAGTAAAAGGTAACAGATGTGTACATTTTTACAAAACGTTTGAAACTTTACCTTGTTCAATATTTCCTACCCGTCAAGCACTTTTAATATTTTAACTTGTATTAAAGCTGGTGCATCTCTGATGTCAAAGGACATGTCCCACTCAGAGAGGCTGGTGCCCCAGCTCTTCTTACTCAAGTAGACTCATCCATTTTTAACTGCCAACCAAAGATCAAAGAGTGACAAGACAATAGTTGCAAATGTCACCCTTGCTCAAAAAGCCACAATTCTTCTGAGCAAGTGATCAAATGATTCCTCTTTCCATTTTCCATGTTCAGCCCAGCCATATTTCTAGTGTAAAATGCTAAACATCTCAAAAGTGTATAAATCACACAGGCTTTCACGGGGGCCCCAGTAATTCTGTAATAGAAGATTTTTTTTCAGAAAGAGAACTTGTGAAATTACTCACAATTATGTAAACACCCAGGTACAGCTAGATGTGTGCAATTATTTTAAAACATATAACTTTAACATTTATGCAGTATGTATGTTTATGATACTGAGATGGTTAGGTTTTCTTTCATTTTCAGGGAGATGCCATAAGAAGTACCTATCACTAAGGGCAATCTTATGTCAAACCCTGAGTTATGGATAGAAAAGCATTTATGTTTTTATGTATATTAACACAAGGAAAACAATTTGTATATATAATTTTATATTGTCATTTCAATATTATTTTATAGCACTCTTCTCCAAGAAGCCATGTTTTTTTAACAATTAGATCAGGAGCTGGTTAAGTGACTTGCTGAGGGTCACACACAGAGGAAGATCAAGCAGTTGCATCTTCAAACCAACACCAAATTGGCTGCCTCCTTCCATTCTCAGTCCATTTATAATGGAATAAAGTTGTGGAAAGCCAGAGTCACACTCACTCCAGAATAGTTTAGATTTTTAGATTAACTTAATATATACTTGTTTAAGATTTAATTTTGGGATTTGGTAATGACTAAATGATTGATACATATATTTTCATATAGACAACCACTGAATGTATATCAAAACTACATATTTTTTTATTTCTGGCACCATACTAAGGATACTAGGTCCACTATAACAGAGCTTCTGAAAATTGGTTTTGAATAATAACCTGTTAACTACCAGCATGAAGGTCTGTTTTCTGTGGATACCCTGGTTTTACTTCCATATCAAAAAAACTGTGACTCTAAATTGGCCCCAAATGTCTTAGAGTGAGAGTGTACAATGCTGTGGACCATTATGATCTGCTGTGATCAGTCCAGTGTTGCTTCCTGGCTCGTACATGTTTTTAGGATAGACTCTAGCTTCCTATAATCCTTCAATTGGCTTCACTAAGTGGGTAAAGAGACAACCTAGTTGTGTTATGGAGGCGGTGGTGTAACTAAGGACTGAAAGAGCCCTTAGTTTCTATTCAGAAATGGAAAGTCAAATTAAATATAACTTTTCCGAGTTTCAAAAAGCTGACAATTTTTTTTTTCATTGAAAGAGGGAATATGATAAGCTGTAGAAAGGAAAATCGATGAGCGGTATAAGTGTTTATACTATAGTGAACTAAATGTGCAGAAGTCATAAAAATGTAAAGGTAAAACTTCAACAATATAGTAAATCCTGCAGAATGTAATTGAAGGCAGGTCCTGCAAAGACTTTCAGATGCACCTTTAATTCCATATTTTGATAGTAATTGTAGCCACTGAACAGTCCGTCCTGAGATAAGAAACTATCTACAACCATCAAATAAAGGCATGTGGCACTGGCCATGGAAACTGAGCATCTTTGCTCCTGGTAAGACTTGATGTAACCTGTGTGGTGCAACCTGGTACTGTAAAGGGCTTGCAGAGCTCAGTGGATTCTTGGTGTAAATTAAAGAGCAGTGCATTTATGGCAATTGCAGAGGTCTCCATTTTGAAAAATGACTGAATAAACTGCTAATTCACATTTTTGTAGAAGAACATCTGCCACCAAGATGATTTGATGAAAGACTTAGGTCTGTTTACTAAACAAGTAAGATTAGTAATTGTGAAGTTTAAGCTGAGGAAAAAAACCTGATGTAAAGCCAAATTAAATGTACATGATCTTTTCAACTAATTATTCATTCATCCTATCATCTATCCTTTTTCTGAACCAGCAATTATTATTATAGGGTAGCAGTGAATGTAGTAACATTTGAAGTAAGGTAGAAACCAGCTTGGACTGAACTCTAGTTAATTGTGGGACACATTTATGCACAGGGTTGCATTTAGCCCCACCAGACTAGTCAGGAGACACCAAATACCTGAACACATAGCTCTTTGGGATTAAGCTACAATTTTCAAAAGAAAGCCACGTGAACACAGGGAGAAAGACCATATCAAAAAATTGACTTGAATCCCTGGAGCCAGAAGGCAACAGCAGCATTTTTAAGCCACTCTGCAATGCTAAATTAAATAAATCTAAAGTTGCATATCCAATATAAGCATTTCTGTCCATCTAGCCACCAGTGATCTGTACCCACTGAGTTCATTACAATGTTGTAGGCTGCTTGAGCGGATAGTTGTAGAAAAGGCAGAGTGTTAGCCTAGATGAGGGGCCATTTCATATTTTTACACCAGACCAAATCTGAACTTTTAACCATATTTAAAAGAGCTTCTCATGTGTTGAGACATCTGTATCTGTTTATTTAAATTTCATCTGTTTAATCAGTCATAGGCCATTATTTCCTTTGATTGAGAATATTGTTTTAAATCAGATTGGCTTGTTTCTAGTCTTGTGCTTTACCATCAGGAATATACATGACTAAGGAATTTACTCTGTGAAGACATGTAGAATAAAATTTCAACTAAGCTAATCTATCTAAACCACAACTGTTGCTTTCTACCACTAAATTTTTTAAAGGTGACAGCTCAGTGATTTCTTCAGATTCAGTAGGGAAAACACCTGGGATACAGTGGGCTTAGATTTTCACAAGACTAACAGTAAAGAAGAAAGCCTAACCATGAATCTGTTACCTGCTAAGTCATGACCTAGCTAAAAATATTACATAAGAAAAATCAATTCTAAAAAAAGTATGGCCATATCTTTTGAAAAAATATGCATTTATGATACCTCTGTACAACAAAAGCACACTTATCTGAACTTCCTTATCAAGCTAAACAAACATGAACAGTTTGTGCCAGGATTCCTACATTTGATCTTCTTCCTGGCTTGCAGATCAAGCTTTAGTGTGTTTTGCTTTATTGGACTTCAAAACTGGATATTTTTTTTTCTTTTAGTGGTAACTTGTTTTGATGGTTGCTTGCAGTTAAAAATAGGGAAAAGAAACAAAAATGGAAGCATAATCTCTTGAGCAATTCAGGACTTATTACCTAGTAGTTTTTCATCTCTTTCCCAAGGCTATCAGCAAAATAGCAGTTGAAAAGTTATTACATGGCCTATTATGTAGCAAAGTTTCATTTCTTAAAATATGAGATCTGGTTTACTTGGTGAAACTACAAATGATGGATGGACATGTATAGTATCCAGTGGGAGTGGCTGTCGCTTTTTACTGTATATGCAATTCAGGATGCTTACCTATGTGTGCTCCAGTTGTAAAAACTGTATAGAAACAGCTGTACTACGTGCACCTTGGGATGGTGCTTACTGTAGGAAGGTGCTTCTTAAAGCTTTGTGTGCTTTGTTTATGATGATTTTATCAAATCATATTAAAAATATAAATAACATTTACTGTCTGTTTGGCCCTTGACTGTGATCAATTTGCAAAAATTGATTCTTTTGTTATAGCTGTCATAATTGTTAGGTATTCATTTTAAACCAGCTATTAACAATCTGTAAGCATTTTAACTAGACTAACAGTTCTAAATGAACTTTAAACATAATAAGACTCTTAATCTATGTTACTGTCAGTTTTCATTATTTTATATTATTTTAATAGCTTTAGTTTTATAATATGAATATAGTTAATAGCTGCTTTAACAGATACCCGCACAAATTTGTTGCCATCATACAGTAACTTATAAAAGACTTCATGCATATATTTGAAAAATGCACAGTTTTTCTGTGATTTATATTGGTGACTATCGGAAGAGTAAAAATATATTAGATTGTGTAGTAGATACTGTGGTTGTGGTTAGCTGCTTTTATTCACCATATATGACAAGGACAAATTCTTACTTGTTCTTGTCCTCAATAAACTGAACACATCTCTATATAAAAGCCAATTTCTGTTCAGCAGTTATATTTTGTTGGACATATTCCGTTTTAACATTTGGAATATATTTGTAATGTACTTAAGTAATAAAATGCACTGCATTTTTCATTTCAACAGATGGCGTATCACAAACATTAACGCTGCTATTGAAAATCTTGTAGCAAATGACGTACAATTGAGGCAACAAACTAACCCTATAATTTAATAAAGGAAAATTTATAGAGAATAAAGTATAAAAAAAGAACAACAGCGGTAGTACTAATCTCATTATTTTATAAAATTCAATGCTTTTTATTAGTACTTGTAAGAAAGTCCTTGGAATTGGAGTGTTGAGAATGGCACTCTAGAGCGAGCATCTCATCAACAATGTTTAGGAACTGCAGACTTCAGTTACTTTCTGTTGGATTCATTTTAATTAGATAATGTTTCTACACTTAGATTTAGGTATAACCAATAGTCTGAATCAGTTAGTATATATAATTGCATGTAACCTGTATTCAGCTGTCCATACACATATATAATATTAATTTACATATTGTGATCCAATAAACTTCACAAAGTACAAAATAAAGATTTGGGGACCGTCCCCGTATATTGTCATCAGACAATAAGAAAAGAATTGATTCAGAGTCTTAGAAAAAAGCACAATGAACAATTTACTATTTTCAAAATGGCAGTTATATAGCAAGAAAAACATGTGACAGGAAACGGTTGGCAAGGTGGTGACGTTGCAACAGGAACCAGAAACGACGTTTTTCTGAAGAGCCGAAAGTGAGGTGTTTTGTGGGTACCGGAAGTGACATCATCAAAGGTGGCCGGAAGTGACGTCATCACAGCCATTTTGGAACCCGGAAGTTGTGGTATTAGATTTCTTCTTGTTTTCTGTTGATGAGAGAAAAGAGTTCAGGTAAGTACCACATGACAACCCTTTATCTTGCGACGTTTTACTCACATTTAGGCTCTTTGACTGCCTCCTAATCGCCCATGTGTGACAATATATGCATAGAATCCTTTTACATAAATCAGTTTGAAATTACTTTGTTTTACAGTGTGATTAAACTAATTTGTGTTTTTATGTGGGCATCATGTAATTTGTAAAGTTTGTAATCATATTTTACCTGTGAGCATGTTACAGTGCTATAAGCCTCCACATAGCGAAGGATTCCATACAAAAATAAATAATACATATCAGCATTTATTTAAAACACTGTGGCAGACAGACAGACTCATGTACTGGAATCAGTTTTATTTGTTTTGTTTTTGCAGTGGTAAGAACACAGAGCTGATAGAAGTTGACAAACAATCGTTATAACCAGCAATATTGAAACTATGTATGCAGGTTATAACTTGGGTTCCCAGGACAAATGCACCAGTAGATATGTGCAAACCCTTCCCATAAAAGATTCTTGAAACATGTGTATTTAAACAGGAAATACTAACACAATCGCTAAAAGCAGTTTTTAACCAGTATTCTGGATGTTAGTGTTTGTAGGTGCAGCGCCACAGGGCTTCCTGGAATGTCCAGCCCCTCTGATGTCACAATGCATTTTGCAATCACAGAAAAATATGATTCATTACAGTAATGAAAAGAATGTGCAGTATGTTTTTCACGAGTTCTTAAGCATTGATTGCAGAAGCACATTGTTCCATGATTCATGAATTTCTGGAGGAAATTTGGCTCAAGATTTTAAACTAGTTACTTAAGCAATGTGACTAGATAAACTCTGCAGCTGAGCAACTCACCGGACTTGTGGCACACATGCAGAGTCCCTACAGTGTATCCACCCAGCAGTCATTTTAGAAAAAGACAGTAGCAACAACTGAGTTTTCACAGCAGACTTTGTTTGAGGCCACTATACATTTCTATCGACACTGAGGCATACTGTAGTTGCCTTCAACAATATAAGGTTGTGGTACAGTTCTCTTTACTATAAATGGAGTCTTCAACTTAGCAAAAGGGATGTGTGGGGCTTTTAACAGACCCCTAAGCAGGCCAGGACCCTAACTGGCCAGCCTAAAAGAGACTTGGTCTTTCTACCTGTAGGCTTCTGTCTAAACATGCCTAAAATGGGGAAACTGGCTTTTAAAGTTCAAAATGAGTTTAATGTCTCAAAATGTTATAGGACACATCTCAAAGGAGAGGAACCATGAAAAAATCTGGCTTGAAGAGAAATTTCAAAATGAAGATACTTTACAAAAATAGAAAATATAACAAAGTTCTCAAAAGAACAAAAACATCAAAAGAATTTGCCTAAAAAAGGAAATTCAGAATCACCAAGTCCCAATATATAATTCAGACACCATAATTTTTAAGACAAAGCAAAAATTCATAAAACGATCATAAAAGATAAAATAATCTGAAACAAAAGTAGTTCTCACAGTAAATACCACAAACTTAATGATCTGCTCAGATTTTCTGAGTTGATATATCAACAGAAGTGACATCAGGGTGGTCCCATCTCTTTTGGTTTCACCCACAAACCACATGAAAGATCATAACACTTAAAAGACACAGTACACAAATGTAAAATCATAAACTACAAAAATTACCTAAACATATGAAAAAATATTTAACAAAATAAAAAACAGTGAAACAGAAACTACACATAAATCCTTGCGGATACATAACTCCTTTTCTTTTCCATAAGATCCAAAGATTCAGGTTGGGTGAGGATGGCAGTAGTAGCCTCTGCTGGTTTATTAAATCATATGAAAGACCACTTTCTAAATAACCATAAGGAAGCCTAGGTGAACAGAGTCATTTCCACCAGGACTGGATACTGCTTTCAAATGCAGAATCAAATCCAATGCAAATGCTTTCTTTTTGATCTGGTTATGGATATATTGACTCATAGGATAAAAGACCAAGTTCCCCAGTGTATACTTTTTGCTGATGACATTGTGTCATGTAGCACCAGAAAGGGGGGCATGGAGATGACGTTGTAAGACTGGAAAAGGCCTTTATAAAATAGAGGATTGGAGATAAACAGGAAGAACACAGAATATTTTAGGTTTAATTATGATCAGGATTCAGATACCCTGCAGAGAGTGCTACTAGAAAGTGCGGATAGGTTTAAATATCTAGAAAAAGTTGCAACCCAAGATGAAGAATTGGATGTAGAGATAACCCACAGAGTACAGTGTGGATGGAACAACTGGAAGGATATTATGTGATGAAATAATTAAAGCAAATGTAAAAGAAAAGATTTTAAAGCCAACAATGATGTATGGATTTGAGACATGAGCAGTAAATGAAGAACCAGAGAAGAGGTTGGATGTGGCAGAAATGCGAATGTTGAGATAAATGTGGGGAGTTACAAAGAAGGACCAATTAAGAAATGAGACAATTAGTGGTCCAACAAAAGTCAGAGATATAATCTAAGAAAAAACAGGAAGGTAGGTTGAAGTGATAAGAACATGTGATGAGGAGAGACAATAAATATATGTGTAAATGAGTGATGAAAATGGATGTACATGGGAAGAGCAAGCAAGGGAGGATGAAGCATAAGTGGATGAATAGAGTAAAAGAAGATTTAAAGAAAAAGGGTCTGACTGAGGAGGTGCAGGACTGAGCTGTATGAAGAGAGTTGAATCAGGTACATTCACCCAACAATGAAGCGGGAAGAGATAAAGAGGAAGTAAAAGAAAAATACAAGTTAACATTTAACCCGTTTACTTGCATGATTTTGGATCCATATTACCTAGACTGCAGAAGCCACTAGGAGAACATTTAAACAAAATTAAGAAAGGAGTCCAAAGACATTTATTATTGTAACTGCTAGGGATTGCTTTGTTTAAATTACCTTGCATGTGTTGTGTGAGTGCCTGACTAAAATTAGCTATCTCCTAAAATAATGTCAGACCTGAAAAATGAAAAACTGGCCAAAAACAATTTGACCAAAACAAACATGTGGGAGCATGCAAAGTCAGTGTGTCATACAAGCTACAGTATGTAGGAAGCGCAACAATCTAAACGATATTTTGATAAGCAGCTAGAAGGATTGAAATAATTTGAACTGCAAAAAAATATATATTTAATTTTTTGCTCATTTGGGTCAAAATGGAATAAATACTTTGGTTTTAGTTTTGGGACAGGAACCCTGGACTAAGAAAGAACTCCCGATTAAAAGATAACTTTTGGTGTTATGAATTTCTTGGTAATGCTTTTGTTTGTTATTTTACCATTATGTATTATAATTTTGTAGTTTTAAACTGTTTGTTAATATTCTTGAGCAGTTGTTTAATTTCTGAGGGTTTTAAGCATTGTGAGAATGTTTTTTATTTCTGTGCCATTTTAGTGTTTGATTACTGGCTCTACCATTGTGTGTGATCTTTATGTTAAAAACAATTCTTAATGCTACCTCATGACAATAAGAAGTCATGTAAAAGTTTTTGAATTATTAAAAACACATATGTTTAGGGGTTAGCAATAAATGTTCTTAGAAAGATAGGGTTTAGCATGATACTTTTTCAAAGGTTCTCGTGTTTCATTTTTATCTTCTTGCTTTCAATCCCAGCTTGTACTGATTCCTTTTTCATCTCCTGATCCAACTCTCTGACTTTTTATCAGCTTTTTTTCTAAACTGGCAGGATTGTATAATGCTCGGTGTTACTAAGCAAGTAGTGCACATTCTCCTTGATGTCTGATACAATGGCAGCTATTTTTATTTCAAATATTGGTCACCTGAAATTATGTAAATAAAGGGAAGATTTTGCAAAAAAAATGAATGCTTGAGCAAATTGAGTTCAGTTCTAAATCTGGTGTAGACTTAGCTTTGTTTTTCAGGCTTAAAGTTTAGCGCTGACCTATGTATATTGTTACTGCTCTCTGTCCTTAGAGTACCATCCTTCCACAACTGGCAATTCTTCTGATATGTCCCTAAGAAGAAGTATAGTAATAACTTCTGCCAGTCCTAACCATCGGGACTTTTTGTAAAGTTCTTGACAGTTGTGACAGCTACAAGATATCTTATTCTTATTAAACAGCTGTGTTTTCTGTTAATGGCAGCTGTAGACTGCTTTGTGCTGTGCTTTTCCTTTATGTTGTTCCCATGTATATGATCAGTATCTTTTAGGTTCATCTTGGTCCCCTGAAGATAGACAGCCCTCTACCATAAAGCTGTCATTTTTAGCCAACAGTTTATTTTTCCATTCACCTGCTCAGGGAGGTAACAACAATTTTGTGCTTTTCCAGCCAAGTTCCAGATGGCTTTGCTTCTGCTTCATTGTGCAACTACTGAACACAACCAACTACACCTGTCTTGTCCTGTAATTCATTTTAGAGGAATGCTATCTCCAACTTACAGTAGGTCACAATGGTCTAGCTTCTGTTTGTCTATGCAGCTATTGCACACAAAGAAACTGCAGCTGCGTTAGCCATTTCGTCCAAAATTTAGGTCAGTGAAGTCCATGGTCCTAGTTGTTTGTGTAGCTGTCCAAATTTCTCCTAAACACTGTCCTGGATATATTCCTCCTGTTGTAGCAATGACCATTTTTTTTTTTTATGTAACCTAATCATTTTACTTACCATTGGTTATGTTGTTGTGGTTTCAAGTTCTGAGAATGGCAAGTTCTTTTGATTATTGCTCTTGACTTTTTCACAATTTAAAATGTCATATCCTTTTTTGTGCTTTCCTGTTTTTTACCCTGCCTTGCCCTTGTTTCTTTCAAAAACAACAGCTGACACCTATAAGAGTGCCATCTAAGTTCACAAACATCTTTAGGGGTTTGTCTAGTTTCAGAATCTCATGATTTCCTGCTGTGCATGAATTAATGAGCACTCTTTATTTCACATGTCTCTACAGGAAAACATACAGGTTCTATAATGTAATTTTTACATTTTTCACTCATTAACAAAGTTATCATTAATCGATAAGTACTGCCTTTTCCCTCAGTAAAGAACATTTTAAATGAACAGCTGAAGCACAACAAAGACATAAACCTTCATTGAATTTGCCATTCTTCTCTTCTTATGTAAGCACGGCTTAATTGTACAGCACAGATGAGTTGATCTTTTTGAATAATAACATGTCAGTATTATTTATTATTTTTCCTAATTTTTGTTCCATGTAGCGTGGAGTAAATTTCAATGGCTAAATAAAAAATATCTTCTGAACTAGAATATGTATTATTTTATTCTACTGATATTTTTAATATGTATAAATTGTACAAAAACCTTCTTTAGGAAACCTTGGGTTACATTTATTGAAACAAATGAACAATTTTGATGAGAAAAGGCCATTCAGCTCAGCAAAGCTTGCCAATCTTTTTCACTTTTTCCAAAATGACTTTAAGTTGTGTTTTGAAAGACCCTGAAGTGCCATTTTCTACCACACTACTTTAACATTTGTAGGGTTCTCTGTGTGCAGAAAAACATTTTAATATTTGTGCCAAAGTTTCCATTTGTGTGTTCCTGTCAAGCACTGCTGTGTCACCTTTGTAATATCAAGAACAAAAATTGCAAACAGTACTCTAGATGAGGCTTCATAATTACATTATATAGCATGACGTGTTGATTTGCAAAATTTGCAAAACCGTTTTTCACAGCGAATAAGCTGTGTTTGCTAGTGACCATATTTAATGAATATTTTCCTGGAAATTCCCTGTGATACCAGCTTAGATAAACATTTTTCTTTTCACAGAGTACCACAATGCTTTCCTGAGGCCAGCGTGACATCGCAGACTTGTAGAAACCATGAGCTACACTGTACTATAGGCATATCTCCAATCAATCTGTGCAGACACTTTTCACTTTTTTCTTCCATCAAAAAGTTAGTTTACCTTGTAAACTGTAAAAAAAACTTTTGTTTTTATTATTATTTCACAGTGTTTAAGGTTTGTTTTAATTCAGCGCTGCATCAATACATCTTCCCTTATATGGACCCAAGACTCATCTGCCAGGACCTCAAGATTAGTTTACACTATTCGCCTCCTAGCTCTAATCAGTGCTCCAGTTATTTGAAATCTGTGAGCACAGTGATATATTTCAATTTTACTTATTGCTATATTGTTGGCAATTGTTGTATTTTATTTGTGGTTATTGTTCCGTCTGTGTCTTTTGTTGTTTGAGGCAGGGTGGACCAATGGTTAGCACTGCCACTACATAGGTCACTTTTTGGCCAAAACAATCAGTCCTGCATATTTTGCAGATGTTTTCCCTAGACTTAAAGGACGCTTACAAGATGAACCATTTTAAGGCACTAAATGTAGTTCAATTCCTCCTTCCCTATTGACTTCAATGCATTTTGCCAAGTTCTGTGAATTTTCCGAAGATTTCTGCGACTTTGGGATTTGCTCATCATTACTAGCCATCACTGTGATAAAATGCATTATGTAACATCCTATAAGCCTTTATTACAGCTACTCTACACTGTATGTATGTAGGTAGTGATAGTGAAAGGGTTGTTTTTGGCTAACAAACAAGAAATATTTGCTTCCTAAATCAGAATCACAAAAACTTTATTAACCCCAAGGGAAATTATTATTATAAGCCTTCTTAATACCGTTTACATTTCTTCTTTTCGGCACCTACGTAAAGCATGCAGTCCATACATAATTTAAAAACCAGTATATTAGTGCCTTTCATTCACATCATTGTTATGGGTGCATTTTTTAAAAAATTGACATGTTGCATATTTTCCTCGTAAAGACACACCATCAAACACCATTGTGTACATTACTATGTTTTCTCCACAGGAGAACTCACTACACAGAAAGCTACCATTGCCAAAACTCACACATTCAATGCTGGTGACCATCTTTTGTCATTAGAAATCATTTTTTAAATACTAAATGACAGGCAGATGCATGTGGAATTAACGCATGAAAAATAGGAACTAATTGCCTTTCTTCTTTTATGAATAGCACAAAATTTGCTGGAACAAAACACTGTTTATTTTTTAATTTTATTGCAAACTGAAACAGTAAATTTTACAGCAAATTGTTTTGATCATTGCTATTTTTACATAATGTCCACAAGGCAGGCTCTATTGTAGGCACGGAGCTGGACAGTTTGACATCTGTGACAGAGCGACAGGCACTGAGCAGGCTCTCTGTCAATAATGGAGAATCCACTGCATCCACTGAACAGTATCATCTCCAGACAGAGGAGCAGCTTCAGCGACAGACTGCTGTCACTGTCCTGCTCCACTGACAGACTGAGGAGATTGTTCCTCCCCCACACTATGTGACTCTTCAATTCCACCCAGGGGGGTAAACGTTAACATTATACAAAGTTATTGTCTGTCTGTTATACCTGCATTGTTATCACTCTTTAATTTAATATTGTTCTTTATCAGTATGCTGCTGCTGGAGTATGTGAATTTCCCCTTGTGATTAATAAAGTATCTATCTATCTATCTATCTATCTATCAATCTAATTTGCAAGGAGCATTACTGGTTGCAAGGAAAGAGGCCAGCACAAATGTTTGTTCAGTGTTCCTCGTTTGTCGTCAGAAAACAGTGTCTAAAGAGGAAAAAGATGGGCTAAGATAATGGATTATTGCTTCATGTTGACTGAATGACAAAAATAAGGTGACATTATGGTACTTTTGTGGTGTAACATGAGAAATTGAACAGTAATGAAAAGTCGTGAGGAAATCATGTAATTTCTCAGAAGCAACAAAATTTAGCAACTGCATTGGATGGTGGTTGGCTCCTTGCTCCATCTTCATTTTTGAGAGCCTCTTGAACCTGACACAGTTGATAGTCATGACCGGGATGAGCGTAGTAGATGAGGGCAAGCACACCAAGCAAGGGGATAGAGAAAAGTGCAAGTTCTTTTATTAAAAAGAAGTCTTAACAAAGGTCCCAAAGTGCAGTGCTTCAAAAAGTTAATAAATAATCCATACAAAAGTGTTCATGTGAAGGATAAAAGCAGAATAAATAAGTCCTTTAAAACAAGGTTAAACTTCAGGCAGGAAACTGTCCTTTCCAAAAAGCCCAGTGCATTCTTTGTCATTGGCAGCTCCCCTGCTCATCCTATATGGGCCTTGCAGCAGAGGAGTTGCTCTACCAAAAGATGCAGCTGACCTTCCACAGGTCCGGGTCCCTGCCATCACATGGCTTGGGTAAAGCTCCCTCTCCGGACCTGGGTCCCCAACGGCTTTGGTGCTCACATTAGAGCTCTCTTCCCAAGCATTTTCGACCCCAGCTGCCTTCCCAGTCTTCTGTGTTGAGTCGCTCCTTTTAACACTCACCACTCTGGCTCCCTGAATTGCTCAGCCAGAATGATCACTCCTTTAGCCCTCAGGTGTTAGACATTCACTCCACTCAAAGGGGCTATCCTTCCCAGCTACCTGTCTTCACCCACTCTCGAAGTCACTCATATACACTGGCTCATTCCGCTTCCTGCCTTCTTCTCTCTCTGTCTTTCTTTAACCTCCATTCTCGTGTTGTTTTTTTTCTTAAACAATTCTCCCTCTTTCACACTTGCGCTTCCCTATTAAAATGGAGATGTGGCACAGCTGCGCCAATCAGCAGCTCCCGGCGTCAATTAGGCTTGTGGGCGATCCTTCACCTGTGCACTAAGTGCAAAGCCATTTGCCCCCACATCAGGCACGGAAACCGCTCTCACCACTCTACCATGCCACCACACAAAGACGCTAGTGCGCCAATTATTTATTTAAAAAGCTGCCAGTCAGCCGCGGACCTCACTTTACCACATTGCAGTTGTTAAAGTTGATGTTCCCTTCGACTCCAGTTTAATAAGGTTAGTGGTGAACCCTTAAATTTGAGGTCCAAGGAACTCTAAAACATCCTGCAAAACATTTGACCAACACAAGACCCAATGTAGATTAAAAATATTGTATGTACTTGTAGATGAAACAAAGACTAAATTCTGCAACATTCCACTCTCATAGCTACAGTTAAAACTAAAAATGTGAAACCAAAGATTTTAAATGAATGAATGATGCATTAAATAAGAATCTCATATTATGATAACAGCTCAGTGCTCTAGCAGAACACGAATCACATCTGAGTTGGAAAAGTGAGAAAATAGTTTTGCCCTACCAGTTGTGCCAGGAAGAGATTGGTGCTATGTTTCTTTAGAAGTGCTTTTCCACTGTTTTTCATCTATGTAGAATCTATACTAATAAAAGGCAAAGCCCTCACTCACTCACTCACTCACTCACTCACTCACTCACTCACTCACTC
>JANRMT010062792.1:22483344-22517868 GCA_026402145.1 Polypterus bichir lapradei | reverse complement strand
CTCACTCACTCACTCACTCACTCACTCACTCACTCACTCACTCACTCACTCACTCATTCACTCACTTACTCACTCACTCACTCATCACTAATTCTCCAACTTCCCGTGTAGGTGGAAGGCTGAAATTTGGCAGGCTCATTCCTTACAGCTTATTTACAAAAGTTAGGCAGGTTTCATTTCGAAATTCTACGGGTAACGGTCATAAATGGAACCTACTTTCGTCTATATACTGTATACGGCCATAGCCTGCAGCTCGGTCGCCGTGTGATGCGGAGTTGCATCTCGCATCATCACGCCTCCCACGTAATTGAGTGCCTGCCCATATAAGGTAAATATTTGCGGGTGAAGGACTGTGCTTAGCATATTCATAAGTGCAGCTACTGCGGAAATCAGCACACCTCCCACGTAATTGTCTGCCTGCCCATATAAGGCTGTCCTTCGCTGTGGTGTCTTCATTCCTTTCCTTGCTTCGCCAAGGAAGCAGCCTTTCCACGGCTTCTCCACTGTTTTATAAACGAACGCCATATTATGCCGTCTTTTGTCCTTGCTTCGCCAAGGAAGCAGCCTTTCCACGGCTTCTCTGCTGCTTTATAAACGAACGCCATATAAGGCCGTCCTTTTTCCTTGCTTCGTCAAGGAAGCAGCCTTTCCACGGCTTCTCCACTGTTTTATAAACGAACGCCATATAAGGCCATTATTTTTCCTTGCTTCGCCAAGGAAGCAGCCTTTCCACGGCTTCTCTGCTGCTTTATAAACGAACGCCATATAAGGCCGTCCTTTTTCCTTGCTTCATCAAGGAAGCAGCCTTTTTATTTAAACCACAGGTTCTCCGCTGTTTTATTGTTCGTTTATTACGATTGTTATAGTTATTGTGTTGGTATTTTAGACTTAGTTTAATGATCAGGTACCCATTCCCCTTATTTAATCCACGGCTTCTCCGCTGTTTTTTTGTTCGTTTATTATGATTATAGTTATTTCTTGATTCCTTTCTTTGGCTGACTGCCTGCCCATATAAGTCGCTGCGGTGTCTTCATTCCTTTCCTTCATTCGCCAAGGAAGCAGCCTTTTTATTTAATCCATGGGTTCACCGCTGTTTTTTTGTTTGTTTATTACGATTGTTATAGTTATTGTGTAAGTATTATAGACTTAGTTTACTGTTCAGGTACCCATTTCCTTTATTGTTCCAACCGTACCCCCATTAACATGTCTATCGAGGTGATCACCATCGATCAAAGAACTATCACTTACCGAGTGGTGTCCATGCCCGGAGATTGCACCTGCCTTTTCCATTCTCTGTGTTACATATTGCACAGACATATCAGGCTCACTTTTGATATCCGGAGGGACATTGTGTCTTATGTATTGAATGACTGATGATGGTACAGGAGATAATTATACTACACAGGAGCACTATATGACTGAAATGCTTAAGCCCTTCACCTATGGTTCTGCATGTGAGTTGATGGCTGCCGCTGAATTGTTCGGTTGTCGTTTTCAAGTGTACCGAAATGGCCAAATATTTTACACCTTTGGAGAACCGTCAATGCCTCTTAAACATCTTAGATTCACAGGTGACGATTTGAGTAGTGGACACTTTGATGTTTATGAATGTTTCAACTCTCAAAAGCTGGATGCGAAGTTATTGATGAAGCCGGTTGTATGCTTACATCGCTTGACACATGCCGAATGTCACTTCAATACAAATCCAATTCGAACCGATTATGACAGCAGCAATCCAAGCTGTGAGAACACAGTAAAAAGGAGGCGTGTCAGACGTCGTGGTACATTTTCTGATGCAGCTAGACGGAAACAACTTCGTGCAGCTGCCGGCAAATACTTGCAGAAAAATCCACAAGTTAATAAACACGCTGTGGCTAAATACTCACAAGCAAATCCACAAGTTCATAGAGATGCTGTCGCTAAATACTTGTAAGCAAATCCACAAGTTAATAGGGACTCTGTCACTAAATACTCGCAAGCACATCCACAAGTTAATAGGGACGCTGTCGCTAAATACTCGCAAGCACATCCACAAGTTAATAGGGACGCTGTCGCTAAATACTCGCAAGGAAATCCACAAGTTCATATAGACGCTGTTGCTAAATACTCCCAGGGAAATCCACAAGTTCATAGAGACGCTGTCGCTAAATACTCGGAGGCAAATCCACAAGTTGATAGAGCTTCTGTTTCTAGATACGATCCCAATAATGAAAAGCAGCTCATACGAAAACAACAGGTTTGACTCAAAAAAGCCGATTGTGGATTTGCGTACGACCCAAACATACATTACGAATCTGACAAAACAGTACACATTTGATCCATGGATGTTCACTGTGACTATTGTCAAGCTCAAAAGTGGAAATACGAGTCTCCTGGTTTGTGCTGTAACGGTGGTAAAGTCTCTCTCATGCCTTTACGTAAGCTTCCTGACCTTCTTGAGGGCCTGTTAAATGGCGAACATCCTCGAAAGTACAACAGCGCATTTCAAATGACGTCATTTGGTGCTAACCAAATCGTCGAGGGAAATTTTATGCCTTCATTTAAAGTTCAGGGACAAGTGTATCACTTGATTGGCAGTCTTTTACCTATGCCAAGTGAGGAACACAAATTTTTGCAAATTTATTTCATCGGGGACGATGAAAAGGAAGCACAAATGCGCTGCGCTAATGTTTCTGGAGTTAACATACCCTTGGTCAAGCAATTACAAAAAATGCTGCATAATTGTAACACTTACATCCAGGGCTTCCACTCCGCAATGGACAGTATTTCAGATGAAGACAAAGACTTCAAAGTTGTCATTCATGCCGATAAAAAAACATTACATGCACACAAAGGCAGATTTAATAAACCCACAGTTCGTCAAGTTGGTGTTGTCATCATTGGGCAAACGTTCAACAACAGGGATATTGTCTTGAAAACCAGAGACAATAAACTGCAACGCATTAAGGAAACCCACAGATCCTATGATGCACTTCAATATCCCCTCATGTTCTGCTATGGAGAAGATGGCTATTCTGTGTCTATACCTCAAGTTCATGCTGTTAGTAAGTTACCTATGAACAAAACTGTCTCTGCAGCAAACTTCTATTCATACCGGCTTATGATCAGACAACATCATGATAATACTATCCTTTTCTTCCAAACTTTATTAAATCAGTTTTTAGTTAATATGTACGCAAAAATTGAATCTGAAAGACTAAATTATATCAGACTAAATCAGAAAAAACTACGGGCTGAAAATTATGTTCACTTAAAAGATGCTATTGACAAATACGACGCTAATTTAATAGAAATTGGTCAAGCTGTGATATTACCATCATCCTTCACTGGAGGACCTCGCTATATGCACGAGCGTACACAAGATGCAATGACATACGTACCAGACCAGACAATATGGCTACCCTCAGTACCGCCGGCACGCACCTGCTGATGGAGGTCATACAATTAACATCAAAGGAGTAGATATCAACAACAGATGGGTAGTCCCTTATAGTCCTGTGCTGTCCCGCTTCTTCAATGCTCACATCAATGTCGAATTTTGCAATTCAGTAAAATCGATCAAATACATCTGCAAGTATGTTAACAAGGGAAGTGACCAGGCAGTATTTACAATACAAAATCAAAATGATGAAGTATCTCGATACGAAGCTGGTCATTACATTAGTAGCTCTGAAGCAGCCTGGCGCATTTTCTGTTTTCCCATTCCCGAACGTTTCCCTCCGGTCGTTCATCTTGCTGTGCATCTTGAGAACGGACAAAGAATTTATTTCAAAGAAGCCAATGTTGCTGATAAAGTACAGAATCCACCACAGACGACCTTTTTAGCGTTCTTTGACCTTTGCAAACATGATGATTTTGCAAAACAACTTCATTGTAATGAAATTTCATCATATTATGTGTGGGCAAACAACATGTTTCGTCGGAGGAAACAGGGCAACCTTGTACCAGGACATTCGGGAGTGAAAAAGGATAATGCTGGGACAGGTCTACACTGTACACCTGAATAACTCTGAATGCTACCATCTTCGACTGCTGCTCAACAAAATCACAGGTCCCACGTCTTTCAAATCTCTCAGAACAGTTGATGGTGTCCTACATCCGACCTATAAGTCAGCGTGCAGGGCACTCGGTTTTTTACATGACGATATCCACTGGGACGAGACTCTACAGGAAGCTGCTCTGTCTCGCTCACCTCAAAAGATCCGTGAACTGTTTGCTGTCATGCTGGTGTTCTGCCAAATGGAAAACCCCTTAAACCTATGGGAAAAACATAAACACAGCATAACAGAAGATGTTAGGAGACAGACTGAAAGAGATTATATACGAACATAAGTCCACCAGTGGTTAAATTTGATCTATAACAAGTGTCTACACTTGCTTGAAAACTACGTAATTGCTATTGGAGGTCAATCTCTTCATCATTATGGTTTGCCTTCACCTTTCAGAGAACTGGCACAACTTACGTCAAATCCCGAGTACTTGAAAGAGACATCTTACAACACCTCGCAATTGGCCAATATAGTCACAAATAACGAGCTGTTGCTAAATAGTGACCAAAAGTCAGTTTATGATCAAGTCATGAGCAGCGTTGTCTCAGCCACTGGCACGGTGTTTTTCCTTGATAATCCAGGAGGAACTGGTAAGACATTCCTAATAAACCTTCTCCTTGCAAAAATCCGAGCAAAACGTAACATTGCCATAGCTGTGGCTTTTTCTGGCATTGCTGCAACTCTTCTTGAGGGTGGCAGAACTACTCATTCAGCTTTCAAGCTGCCTCTGAACCTCAACCATACTGAATCCCCCATGTGTAACATATCAAAGCAGAGCAACATGGCTGGAGTGCTGCGACATTGTCAGCTTATTGTCTGGGATGAATGGACTATGGCACACAGAGGAGGTATTGAGGCTTTAGACAGGAACCTCCAAGACATTCGAAACACCAACAAACTTATGGGAGGCTTGACAGTGTTGCTGGCTGGAGACTTCTACCAAACTCTACCAGTCGTGCCCAGAGGAACACGTGCTGATGAAGTTAAAGCATCTCTGAAATCTTCATACCTATGGCCACAAATCAATGTTGTTACTTTAAAAATAAACATGAGAGTTCATTTGAAAGGCGATAAAAAAGCCGGGGAGTTCTCTGCTCTTCTGATGAATATAGGTGATGGCACCTTCATACAAGAAAATCGTAAAATAAATATTCCTACAAATCTCTGTCTCATCGTGAATACCTTACAAAGCCTTCTTCAAAATGTTTACCCCAATCTACGAAATCTCCACCAAAACGACGTGTCATGGTTGAGAGAGAGAGCTATCCTGACACCATAAAATGACATGACTACGACTATAAACCACATTTTACTTCAAGAACTACAGTACCTTCACAACCAAAAACATATCAGTCTGTTGATTCAGTTGTAGAAGTAGAAGATGCCGTACATTATCCGGTAGAGTTTCTCAACACTCTAAATCCTCCAGGCACTCCTGAGCATAATCTCATTTTGAAGGTTGGGGTACCAATAATGTTACTGAGAAACTTACAGCCACCAAAACTTTGTAACGGCATGAGACTTCAGGTCACGTCTCTACAAAACAACCTAATTGAGGCAACTATTTTTACTGGCAGTGCCTCAGGTGAAAGAGTTTTTATTCCTCGCATCCCCGTTATACCATCTAATCTCCCATTTCAATTTAAACGCCTTCAATTTCCAGTAAGTCTCTGCTTCGCAATGACAATTAATAAGTCTCAGGGACAAACCCTAAAAAAGGTTGGCATTGATTTGAGACAGGATTGCTTTTCACCTGGCCAACTGTATGTTGCATGCTCAAGAGTAAGTTCAGCGCACAGCTTGGTCATATTACAACCGGAGGGCCGAAATGACAACGTGCTATACAAAGAGATCCTTAACAAATATTTTTTTGTATATTTTCCCTCAGTTTAAAAATGTTTACTTTTTTCTTAATACAAATTTTAAGGTAGTATTTCACCGCTGCGAAGCGCGGGTATTTTGCTAGTTACATATATATGTTGTAACCTCCAGGGCATGCCACCAAGCCCCCAAACACCAAATACAACCACACCAGGACAGTCCGAGTTGCAATTAAATATTCTTTAATCACAGTCCACACTACAATCTTCAATGCATAATATTTCCTTCTCCTACAATTGAGCTTTGCCCTGTAGGAGGCTGGATGGCTCCCTTTTATGTTGGACCAAAGAGTACTTCTGGTGCCAGGGCATAGCCCAATGGAAGCACTTCAAGGTCAAGTGTAAGCTCTCCGAAACAGGAAGTCCATCTCCTTGCAGTACCTTCTGGTGGCACGCAAGGACCGTGTTAGGGTTGTCCTTTATGACTATGAATCCCGTGGATCCCTGAGGGTGTCCAGTCTGGGTCCATGCCGGCAAAGCACCTCCCCAAGTCCATCCATTAATCTTTCCCCCCGACTAGAATAATAATCCACCCCTCCCCAGCAGGGGTATGCCTTCTCTCATGTTGTCCTTCTGTTATGGCTTCCTGGCTGTTCAAGGATCCACCTTCCATCACAGTTAGGATGCTAGTCCTTGCACCATGGTGTTTACTGTATATACTGTATATAGATATATATTAAACTGTCTGTGCTACCCATCTAAAAAAAGTTGAAGTAATCAATATAGACCTCATGATTTTTATTTGATACATTGGTTGTCCATTAGTCTGGTATAATAATTTACACCCAATCCCTTTCCTTCACAGCAGCCTTTTCCTCTTAGGACAGAACTGCCCAATTTCATCACTTCCTCGCAGCATCACTCGTCAAACTGACGACTCGTATAGTCAAAGTGTTTTGTTGGGAAACCATGGCAATGAACTCTACCGTTATTGGCCTAGTTTCCTAACTCTAGCCTTGTCATGTCCGAGCTTTGATTTTCTAACATACGTGTCAATATATCATTATTTTCACTCATCCGTTGCCCACCCACATACAGTTATCGGTCATTAGCTTTACAGTAATAAACCTCATTCTTGTGGCTTGAGTGGGTATAAGAAAGTTGCTACCCTGCTGCTATTGTTGGCATATAACGTCAAACAACAGAATATGGCAAAAAGACCAATTTTCTGATTTTTAGACCCTTTATGATCATTTTGATTTTTTTACCCTTCTTGTACATTTTTTTCCTATATTTAAATGTATCTTCCTGGCCCTTTCAACTGGACGGACACACACAGACACTTGTCATTTTATTAGGGTGGATATTTGCAATTGCATATTTTATATAATTGTATATACAGTATGTGGTAAGCAATGTGTGTATATACAGTATATACATATATATATATATACACATTTACTGTATATATATAGTGGTCTATGGCCGGCTTGTCATCCCGGCCAATACCCCCAGGCCACCAGACGGAGCTCTCCCTGCAGCATGGAGGTGCCCCGGATACCAGCAGGGAATCATGGACGATGGCGTTTTCCTTTACAGCCCTGCTGGATACCACAGGGACAGTGCAGGTAGGCCCAGAGAGTCATTTGTGCCCTAAAACCCGGGAAGTGTGTCTTAGTCACAGTGACAGGGGAGATGACGTACTTCCGGGATGAAGAAGAGGACTTTTTATCTGACCCGGAAGTGATAAGGAGTCACATGGACTGAAGGATGGGAAACACTTCCAGGTCAGGGACTATAAAAGACTGGGAAAAACACCAGAGCGTTGATCTGAGCTGGGTGGAAGGGTGGCAATGCGTCTGGGAGAGTTGGAGGATTGTATTATTGTGGATTATTGTTTATTTAATGAGTATTGTGGAGAGGAGGGTGCTTTGTGCACTGTGTATTAATAAAAAGTCGAATTATTGGACTTTTACTTGGTGTCTGACGTATTGTCTGAGGGTTCAAGAGGACGATAGAGCCCTCTATCTGTCAATATATATATATATATATAAAATCCTGAGCCTGAAAGTGCAACGATATTATTATTTTTTTTTTTTGGTGTCGTGTTTTTGTCAACTGTTCTGAAGAGGCATATGAGTAAGAATTTTGTTGTATTATATGCACTTGATGATAAACTTAACATGAGTTGCATTTATGTATCTGGTATAAATTTCTATTCTTGGTACCTATATAAAGTTGCCTTGAAGCTGATATGTCCATTATGCCACATCACATACAGTATATGCATCCACTTTTTAAGTAAAATACAACTTTTACAAATGTGACTGAAAACAAACCCCAGACAATACAAAATACAATACAAAATGTACAGTGCAACCACAATGTTGCAAAAATGTTGCCCAGTCTTTCATGTTTAGTGAAGACACAGACAAGTTTATAAAATCAAAGAAATCATGCACTAAGGCAGACCAATACAGTATCATTTTGTATTGTATAGCCCACTCCTCAACTTTCATGTTCTTTTTGTCTATGGTGGGAATCAAATCACTGCCCCAATTTTATGGTTTTCAAAGTTTTTTTTTCCTCTCCCTGTTTAGATATTTTCAGCTTACTGAGTATGGCATACGTTTCTGTAATGTGTTAGTGGTTTTTAAAAATGCCACTGAGCATCATTGAAAACACAATGTGAAAGCTCTGATTAGGACTGGCAACATAACTCACAGTTTTTAGAGCAACTATAATAAATTCAAAAGAAAGACAATGTAAATGATCATACTAATAGAAATACAGCTAGAATTACCACTGCTGATGCTCAGCATACAAGACATCAGGGTTTTTGTATATACCATATCCAATGAGGCTGTTGTCTGTGTTTCATTGTATTTCTTATTTTAATCTATCCAGAGAATATTCTGCAATTTACTTTCCTCAAATCTGTTTTCTTTTTTTGCAAGGACAACAAATGTGTTTACAAAGTTTATGTGAATAAACCTAATACACTCATTTCCCAGACTTCTTCTTATATACTTTTAAACACAGAGATACCTTTTGGGGTTGCTAAGTTACACCCTCATACTTGTAATTTGTTTTTGAAAATTGGGGCTTCTTCATAGATTTCTGAAAGGTAAACTAAACAGTTTATTTCTAAAGAAAGTTGATACTTTATTAAGTTACTTTCTTAAACTTCAGTAAGAAAAAATAGCTCCAGGTTTTTCATTTATTTTTCTATAATTGTGTACAAATGCTTTTTTCTTTCTACCCCACATTAATATAAAGATTTTGATGAAAGTGACAGTCTTGTCGTACTAGTCGCTTTGAACAAAGTGGCTGAAAATACTGATTTTTAACACTTTATGTTCATTAAAATCAAACTTATTGAGCTACGTGATCCTATGATATGTGGGCAACAAAGCGAAATAGGGAGTGGTATAGAGCATTAATCGGGGTGATTCATCTTCAGAGACGTGCAGTGCTATTTTTATGACATGTAGTTCCATTCAGCTCATATAATTCCAGGCTAGGGTTTAAAAATATTCACCTTCTAATGATGCCTGGAAAGGCCCTTAAATAGGACACATCACAAAAGCAGCATTGCAGCTGCCTGTAAAATAGATGAAAACAGTAAGTGCTCATGCCTGCTGTTGCACACATAATGGACTTTGCCTACTCAATTCAATGCACCATATTCTGCTAAATGCTTTCAGAATCATACAACTGTGAGTGACAAAAATACCTCCGTCAGATTTGTATAATTTAGTTAATCATGAACGGCTAATTTGTTGTGTCAAAATAAAGAATAAAATAAATACGTAAATGTGGAAATAAACAATTGTAAAATGAAATAACTCTGTATGTGTCTATATTCATTTATTTCCCTTTTATAATGCCTACACATTCGTTATTTTATTTTTTTGTCCCTCTCCCTGCTTGTTCCTAACTATAATGATCTTGAGAAATGGGGGCTCATCTTTGATTGTTTTACAATGTGTCAACACTTTTTTATAATGGCACCACAGAATGGTGCCACAGATTCTGTATTGCAACCATCACACAAAAGATATAGTAATTTGGTTTAGTTAAGTTGTCATAAAAAATAAGTTAAATCCTTCACAAAGCATACATTAAACCTAGCAAGTGATGTCGGTAAGTGATGTACAAAAGAAATTCAAAACTGAGCCTTCTTTTCTTAATTTTTTCTGAATTCTGATTAATTCTTTTAATTATTTATGGTATGAAATCTGTATGCTTCTCACATTTATTAAATCTCACGTATATATCCAATAATTGTTTAACGAGTTTGATGCCAACTATGAAAGTCACCTTATAATATCAAACTTGCTAAAGTAAAAAAGAGGTCCTATCTCTGTGATAGGAAAAGGGCAGAAAAATATTCCAAACTAATATTTTACTTTGTTTTGTAATTGTTGCTTTTTCTTTCACTTTATTGGAAAAGATAATAATAATATATTTCATTTATATAGTGCCTTTCCCAAGTTATTTTTTATATTTTGTGTAAAGATATTGCAATAGGATTTCCACCTGATGGCATTTTGTTCCGAGACTCCCGTGCAGGTTTCCCTTTCTTCCTTTTCTTTTTGGAGATCACATTCTCTTCCTACAGTCTTTGTCCAGGTGTTCCACCTTCCAACCTTCATTACTTGATATCACTTTAGGTTTATTGGTATCTATAACTTATTTGAGAATGCAACCTTTTGGCTGTGTAAACGATTTACTATAAATTGGAATCCCTTTGTGTACATTCCTGCTAAAAAGTCTTTGGCTAGAAATCTAACACCAAATATTGTACAGACATCAGTGACTCTACCAACTGTATCCATACATAAGGTAAAAAAAAACAATTTAAATGATTTTATTCCATACAAAAATACTTGAATAAGAGTACTACAAAAATTCCTTTGGGCAAAGCAGTGTGAAGTTCTGCTAAAGAAAGCAGCTTGACATGCCATTATGGAATGGCAGGGAACACTAGAAGACACAGGCACCTGTAAAGAAGTAAGCAGCAGAAGGAGTGTAGCAAAGTGGGTGGAAACATTTTATTTTTTCGCTAGACCACTAGAAGGCAGGTGACCCAGAAAGCCATGACCCTCAATTCAAAAAGAGAAAGTGAGGCCAAGAAGAACTGACAAGAGACCATAAGATCTGCAGTTTAGAAAAGTGACAAAGGGTCAGCAGCTGGGCAAGCTGAATCTGTGTTGCCTGTTCAAGGGTGACTTCTGGTATGCCTTGCAGACGGTTTGTATTTTCTAAGCAAACCAATAAGTTGCACTTTATGGATGTCCCTTGAGGCTAACAGGCAGCTGAATTCTGTATGAGAGATCCAGCATTTTAAAGGTTACTGAAGGGGCTAAGGTGCATGGGGACAGTGATTTTTTGTTTGGGTGAAAGTGAACCAGAGAGGGGTTTAAAGCTACCTTATGGCTGTATGCTTTTTGAGTCTGCTCTTTGGAAGAGTGATAGCACAAAAGTTCAAGGAAGAAGACGTGGTATTGAGACAAAATTAGCGAAAGAGACAGATATATGGTGAGAAAAAGAGTGCTTAGTGACACTCTGAAGGCAGATAAATGATAAAGTCATCCCTGCACAGAAACAAAAGTTTTCAGGTCCTGTTTAGTAAAGTCCAGTCTGGCAGCAGGTGCCTTGTTTTATTATTTACTTTGTACATGGTGCTTTTTTTTATCCATTTCTTGTGTGCTTTGGTCATCTTGGCATTATTCTGTCTTCAGAGAAACACCAAGAGGACGTCCAGTCTGGTTACTATGCAAAAAGAAGAAAATCTGTAGAGAAGGTAAGGAATCAAATTGTGCAAAATACACCTGCTATTAGTAAAACAGCATGAAAAAGCCAAAGTGTTGTCTTTTTATTGTGGAGAGCCTTTGCCTATTATGATATTTACCACAATATTATTACCAAGTCAACTGCTCAGCCACCAAGACAACTGTCTGCCTAAAGCTCACATAAAAGTATGATTCACACTCATGTGAATTTCCAAACATTATAGATTTTGCACTGTTAAAATAAATAAAGAAATATGTTTACAGGTTGACAGGATGTTGTCATTGTCCATACAGACTTGAGAGGAGTTTGATCACCCCATCACTATTTTTATATACTGGACCATAACAGACAGTTTTACAAAACAAATCCAAAACAAGATAAAATGAAACTGCTTTGTAAATTAACAACGGGTTACAGCATGTTTAGGTGTAGGTCCATGTCATACGGCAGAGGAGGAGGATTGGACTTCAGATGCCAGAAGATGGCTGCTTTGAATATCAGCCAAGTCCTGCATTTGTCTCTGTTTTTCTTTCTCTCTCTGGCCGTCCCAATGCTTTCTTATTCTTTTTGTCCCATTTGTTCTCCTCTCACTCCTTTTTTCTCTCTTATCATAGCTTGTTTCTTCAAGCTTTTAATTTACTGTTGTGATCTAACTTTATTCAGGTGAAGCAAACTTCACTTCACAGTTAGGGCTAGATATTAATTTTTTCACAGCAACAAGTCATATTGTTGGAGACTACAAAATAAAAATGAATTTCTAAATATAAAGATGGGAGTGGCACTGTTGATTTTAATGGTGCTGCTGCAGAACTTCTGGAGACTGAGTCCAAATCCCGGCCTGGTCACCCTGTGCCTGTGGGTTTTTCTGTAGGTTACACGGTCATCTTGTTTGTTAAACTTGTGTCTGACACAATGTGAATGTGTGTCATTGTGCTTACTGTATAAGTGCACCTTGCAATGATCTGGTATCTAATTTTGTAGCGACTGACTGATTTCAGTAAACAGATACATGGATGTTGACATCATATTTACCACTACATTATCAAAAACACATCTTCTGGAATACCTTTATGTATCATCACTTCATCCAGCAGCTTTATATTATTTAAATGCTATACTTCTCTATAGAAAGAGAACTTCTTGATACAGCTTAACTAGATGGATTAAGAAAATATAAGCCACAATGCTTTTCTGTTATGCAGTTCTGGATGGGTATGATGTGTCACTTGATTTCTTTTGCACTGCCATTTCTGCATCTCTGTGCTCTAAGGGAATGTATGTTTGTGTGCCTATCCCATTTAAAGTCTTGTGCTACTATATTGAAGAGAACCATAACAAATCTTTGTTTTAGCACTCAAAGAATTGGAAATTATGGAGCTTGTTTTTGATATTCTTTGTTTATTTTATTCTTATAATGTCACCGCGGCACAATCATGGATGAGTTCTCACTGCGACTACTGCAATTCTGTTTTTTTCTGATTGTCACAGACATGTTGTTAATTAGATATTGCATGATTGTTTAAAATGGTAGTGCACAGTATTGTGTCATCCAAGCACTGTATATATTCTTAAAAAAAACTAAAACGTTCTTTAGATACTGCTGTGGGCAAGAACCCAAGTTAGCGTGAGAAAACTTTGGTCATTTATTTATAGACTTCATCTTTTATTTTGTATTTTGGGCTTTGACAATTGGTTTTGATTCTTATAGTTTCCTGACAGCAGCTGGCTAAAAGATTATGTATTTGCCAGCTCCTTTTGCTACCTCCATTTCACTGTCTTTATTTTTGGCCACTAAAAAATATTTTGCCTGATGTTCATAAATTAAACATGTGGCTTTAGCACTACAAAATAAACATTCATATAAAATGTCATACAAGACACCAAAATAAGTCCTATCATTTCATTTTAAATGATCATGCTCATTCTAACCTTTATAATACTACCCACAAATAATTTTTGTCTTTCTTGCAGAAACTATCAAAAAAGGAAAATGTCACACTGTATTTGTTTGCTTTGAAAGGAGTGTTTTGCTTACAGTGTGAGAATCTGTCTATACAGCAGGTCTGGCATGGGATTTTGTTTGAGAAATTTTACAAGTGACATGGCTGACTAAAATATAATTTACTCATTTTTCCTTCTACTTTATTGACAGCATTACCATTTGTGTAGCTGCCAATCCCCCACTCGCTCTACCTGGCCTTTGTAATACTTTTTTTTGGGATGGGTGAGTATCTTGTTCAGCATGTGATATCAGCTCTCAAAGTAGTAAAAGTGTATTTTAGCAATCAACACCGCTTACAGTAATAAAAGAAATGTATGAGGTGACTGTAATTTTAAATATATTCTTGAAAATATGTGTTAATAACTTTGCTGATGAATTCTAGTTTGTTCAGTTCCTTTAGAAAACTGCCATCTAAGACCTTTCGGCTTCTGTTATTCGACAGCGTCTTCTAACTGTTCTTTACTGAAGTTTAATGTATTTATTTTTTCCTACTAACCTTCAATAAATAAAGCAATAGTAATCATACCATGTAAATGTGCTTAAGGTCTGCTCCTCAAGTCTTATAATCTAGCAAAAGTGATGCCACAACTGTCCAGATAACTGGTGTGGAACGGGACCCGGACATAGACAGACGGACATCGTTTTGAACCCAACACACACGTTTATTTACACCACCACTATATACAATATATACAAACTTTAGTGCACGTCCCAGTGCCTCCAGCACCGATCCCCCAAAAGTCCAGGCCTTTCACAGTCCCAAATGCCTGTCTTCTGGCCGCCTCCAACAACAACAACAACAACAACATTTATTTATATAGCACATATTCATACAAACAGTAGCTCAAAGTGCTTTACATAATAAAGAATAGAAAAATAAAAAACACAATATGAAAACAAAATAAATCAGCATTAATTAACATCGAATAAGAGTAAGGTCCAATGGCCAGGGGGGACAGAAAAAACAAAATAAAAACTCCAGACGGCTGGAGAAAAAAAATAAAATCTGTAGGGATTCCAGACCATGAGACCGCCCAGTCCCCTCTCCAGCTCCGTCCTCTTCCACCCGACTTCCGCTCTCGAATGCAGGGAGGCGCCCCCTTTTATACCACCCCGGATGGGCTTCAGCTGCTTCCCGGCACTCCTCCTTGGACACGCCCCCGTGTGGTGGAAGTGCCGGCTGCGCACCCGGAAGCCCTCCGGGTGTCCCCATTCTTCTTCCCCCCAGCACTTCCTGGTGTGGCGGAAGTGCTGGGCTCCAGGGCTCTTCAGGCACCGCGGCGCCGCCTGGTGGTGGCCACGGGCCCCTACAGGGTTGGGCTTCCAAGCCCCCTACCTGAGGCCACCAACAAAACCAGGGCGGTTGCCCCCTCGTGGTCGGGAGGAGGCACCAGCCCTCCTCCGGTCCCCTCGGACGTCCCGGCTGGGCTCCACCCCCAGCCGCCTGTGACACTGGTTACTTGTACAATTCTGAATTATGTGTAAGTCTACTATTCATATGTGAAGTTCTAGACAAGCATTTGTCAAAAGACCATACATTTGTATTGCAGCCGCACCCAAATTCCTTCTAGCCCCTGCCATGACTCTTCCTGCATTCAGGATCAAACTCCAACTTCCATGCTTTGTGCCACACCACACCAGCAGAACTAAAAGAAGAGCTTCTGTAGCATGCATGCTAAGTATTGTTAATATCTGCTGGGATTGTAGTGCCTCTAAGCCACCACAAATTTGCCCATCAGACGTTCTCACAACTTGCCCTGATTTAATTATTTTTTTCTTATGACAACATTGTGCCTGACACTGGGACTTTGATAAGACCTCCCTAATTAGCCGATGGTCATTAGAAACTGTGGAATTTGTGTGAATACCAATATTGTTAACCGTAATAAGAGTTCCATATCTGCAGAAAAACAGTCACTCATAGCTTTCATTACAATTTGTATATGTTCATTCTGGTATATTGTGGCAACTTTCTACAAAACTCCCCTCTATTCAGACTCAGTATTTAAAACCTGCTTAAGGATACGCCTTAACGAATGAGGATTTCATCTTTATTTGCACAGTCATAATTCCACAACTGCTGTATGGTTTAAACCATATTATCATAGCAGCTCCCATTATCTAACTGTTTGTGTAAAAATGGTGTGCATATCCTCAAATATTTACATTTAGTGCATTGTATTATTCTTTCTTTGTACTTTACACTTCTTTTTGCTTTGCAGACTTTTTTCTGAAATGTTTAGTTTGAAACATGTCATCTGTTATTTATTTATTGATTGACTAACTAATCTGCCTGAACATGTTTTAACTTAGTTTAGATGGAAAGTAAGCAGGAAGGAAGCACTCCTGCTGTAAAATACACAAACACACACACACGCATATATATAGTTAATAATACATTAACAAAGTACTGACAGCCACAGTCATGTTGAGTAGTACAATGTTTTAAGTGGACCCATGACAGATGGCCTAGCAGTGATACTTTTGTTTTACTGGTTTTGTAGAAAAGGGCCAACACAATCTGATGCCCATAGAACAATCAACTAAATTATCAAGCCAACTTAGTCAACTTAATTTTGGGTGGAGTGGTGGCTTTAAGGCTAAAGATTTGTACTGGCAATCGGAAGGTTGCTGGTTTGAATCCTGTCAACACCAAAAGTGACTCTACTTCGTTGGGCCCTAGAGTAAGGCCCTTAACCTGTAATTGCTCCATCCTGGGTATGACGTTAATCTGCATCCAGCCCTGCATGTAGGTCCTCCAACCTGTAGGGAAAAACCTGGGGGTTGGTAGCAGAATTGGCACTCCAGCCACCACAAAAAAACCTCACACTGTTCCATTCCATCTGAATTAGTGTGGTGCTGAGTTCCATGGCTGCACTCGGGTCCTAATCTGGGATCCTGAGTTGGTTTGTCATGTGGTGGGTGCAGCAATGCGCTGTATCAGCACGTACTAATAACCTCTCTCCTCCTCTCTTAGTCATTTTCAAGTTTTTATCTTCTGAAGCTTATCCTTGTAATACTGGGTACAAGGGAAGAATCAACTGTGAATGCGCCATCATTTCACTGTAGGGTGTACTTACACACTCTCATATTGGGTAAAATTAGATTTGCCAGTTAATCTAACTTGCCTTGTTATGTGGGAGGAACACCAGGACACACAATGACAACCATATTTCACACAGTGACTGCCAGGCCAGGATTTGAACCCATGACCTTTATTGCTGAAACAGCAGTGCAAAATTTATTCTGCCACATGCAATCAACAGTTTCTTTCTTTTTTTAAAAAACAGTTGTTAAAATGGATAGCTCCACACATCATAGGTCCAGAGCACCAGGACCCCAGAAATAGTGATCGGTGATATCTTCTATGTAGAGCTTGCATGTTCTCCCTGTTTTCCACAGTTCCCTAGAAACTGTCTAAGTCATGCAAGAATGGTATAAGAATCTATTTTAGTGTGTTTGTGCATGTGTATACTCTGATATGGACTGATATTATTTCCAAGGTTAGTTACTTTCTTGTGCCCAGTGCTGCCTCCGATTCTGTAGCGAAATATAATGTAATATTCTCAACCCAGCTTAATCCAATTCTGTGCCTGGAACGCTAGACTGAAAACAACCCCCAACAGAGTGCAAATCCATCACAGGGCCATCTCACGCTCATACAACCAATTTGGGACCACTGATTAACCCTAACATACTTGTCTTTTGAAGGTGTCAGAAGAAAACCCATTCAGAAACAGGAAGAATGTGCAAATTCTACATAAGTAACAATCAGACATTTGATTTGAACTGAGGTTGCTGGATCCACGATGCTGGAGCAATAACCAATGTGCTGCATTGTACTGAAAATGGTCATATAAGCCAAGTTATCTAAAACACAATCAGGTAATGAGTTACTGTATATTGACACAAATGCAGAAAAGAAATTAAAAGGTTTACATTGAAACAGTGTAGATGACATTTAATATCATGGCATCCAATAGCCATATTAGGAAAAACTATATCTTTTATGCATACCAGTATGTGTATACATTATATATATATATATATATATATATATATATATATATATATATATATATATATACTGTCAAAGTTAAATACAGAGCCAATAACAAGAGTGCCAAGGAGCTAGTTGAATCTTGGCTCTCTAATGGAAACACCATCAGCATATGCGTGCTTAAAAAGAAGAACATCCAAATAGTAAAAAAGACTTTATGACCAACACCCTCTGAACCACACCCCAATCCCCTTATTTATTGCCTTTGATTCCTGTATGTCTATAATCATTTTCCTGTGATGATGACACCTGGTAGGTTGTCGAAAGCTTGGGAATAAAAAAGTATTTTAAGAAATATGACTTTTTTCTTCCCAGTGTCAATCTCTTGCTACAAAAACTGTATGTATATATATATAAATATGTATATGTATACTATACAGGGGGTCCTCGGGTTACGACACAGTTCCGTTCCTACAACAGTGATGTAACCCGAATTTTGGTGTAAGTCGAAACACACTCTAGCCTAAGTAACTTACCTATCTTAACACATTTGCAAAATCATAATCTAGAACATAAAAACACAAAATCTAAGCCTCAGAAAAAGGAAAAGGACATAAATATACTGTACTGTACACTGTACTGTAGTAACAGAAGAAATGAGTGTAAAAAAATCCTTACTTTTATTCCTTCTCATGTCTCAATTTTTTTTAAGTTTTTATGGGAATGAGCGTTGTAAACTCAAAACGTTGTAACCCGAGGACCCCCTGTATATATATATACACACAGTATATTATATATATATATATATATATATATAATATGTAAATGATTTATTTTTATTTGTTCTAGGGGATACTGTACATAATGTACATGTCCTGTATCCTAATCACAGACTGAACCTAGTGCCACCTAACCAGGTTAACTCACCTCCTGATGCAAAATTATGTACCCAGGTCAGTCTCATTCCAACCTGTGTTGACACCTTCTTCCTACACAGGATTACAGCCCAAGGCTCATAGTAAGTAGGTCATAACCCAGGCTGGCTTTAAAAACACAGCTAGTGCATAAGTGATTATGATGCTGTGGAGAAGGCAAATGAGAAGCAAAAAGTCTGTTATGGAAAGAGCAGAAGGGAGTACATGAAAAAAAAAACAGATAAAGGTGAAATCCAGGTATGAAATAACAGCAATAAACCTAGGATAAATATTCTGATTCACACCTGCAAAGTTGCCTCCTGCTGGCTTCATTCTGCATTAGCTACAATGATAAGCTACAGATTTCTTTGACCTCTGAACGACATGAGCATGACGCTCAGTGTGGCAGCACAACATGCACACCTGTCATTTCAGTTCACAACAAGTCTGCTATATAATAAAAAAATACATAGTGCGCACAGGGCAGCACTCATCATGACAGTTTTTAGCTGCTTTCTTGACTTTTTCCCCATCTTTGTACAGTCCAACAGATGACCAGATGTGGTCCTATTTAGGTCTCTCTAATCCCGTAATACTGATTATCTATCACTTCTGTGTTGAGTCTGATGAGTCACTTTCGCTTTGTTAATTGAGAACTGACATTCAGTGCCACAGCAGGCTCTGTCATCTGCTTTTCTCATTTCAAGCATGTGTTTCTTGATTTTCGTGGAAGCTGTTTACAATAAGCTGAAACATTCATTTTCTTTCTGTTTGCCTCTGTTCCTTCTTTGCATTCTTCAAAATGGCCATATGCAGACTGCATTTTAGAGAGTGCAAAAATCTGTAAAAAAAAAGTTTCTCTAGGTCTTATCCAGCTTTCAAAAAGTTCCAAATCCTATACAAAGCTGGGTACTTTTCTAATGGGAGTGTACTTTAATGGGTTAAATCTGTGTTCCTGCTGGGATGTAATGTGTGTGAAATGACATCCCCTGTTTGTGTCCCCACCCCCTGCCACCACTTTTTAAATGACTGTCAATACATACCCTTGAGATTTTAAATCTCTGCTCATGATAAGATTTACTGTGTGACCCTGGAAAAAAACACTTAACCTTCGTGCAATTCAGTCCCACCCAACTGTAAAAGAGAATGAAAAGAGACCCCCCACTGAAAACTAGATGTGGCATTTCTGTTGGGCTTTGACGGGTAAATAATTTTTATATAAATGGTTGACGCAGAACAAGTAAGACTGCGGCAATAATTTTAGGGGTGTATATCTGCCATGCATGAAGCATTGTATGTGAAAGGGAGTTTCACAAAACAAAGCAATACACAACAGAACAAATAAGAATGTTCCTACTTACATGAAAAACAAAATGTTTTGCATTGTTGTAATCATTTTTTTGACCTTGTCTTGCTGATTACCCTTTTTGTAAAACAGACTTTCTCAGTTGTTGGAAAATAATGCAGATTCTAAAAAATGTCAGCTTTGCACATTGTACGTTTGAGTTGCAAAGACAATACACTGACACTCCTCACTAGTCTCTTTAAATGCATTATGTTAAAAATCTTGTAAGTAGGTCAAGTAATCAAGCTTTACAGAATATTCTGAGAAAAAGGGTCCTTGACATATGTGCCACAAATCTCAACAGCATCTTCTGCTGACTCCAGTGTTGGTCCTGTATAATTAATCTATAATCATATACAGTATATATATGGAAAGAGAAATTTGTGATGATGGGGAAAAATACACATGAGTTGTTGTCCCACAGCACTCACAGGCAAGACTGGTTCTGGACTGCTACCTTCTTTGTGGTTTCTACATGTTTACTTCCAGGTTTGTTGCTTTTGCTAATCCAACCTGAGTAGAGAAGTATGTGTGTGCGTGTATCTGTACCCATTTTGCTAATCCAGCTGGGTTACTATCTTGTGCCTATTGTTCTGACTACCTGAGATAACAGGTACTACAACCCAAGCTGAGATTAACTGTGAAAGCTGCATGGCTAGATACTTTGATGTTTTTTGTATTCAGCTAAATAGTTCACACAATGTTCATAACATAAAGGCAAGATTGTCTGTTTGTTAAAAATATTTATAACGTGTCCCAGAAAAGGACTCCATACTGTGTTATGTTAATTTGTGATTTCATTTTTAGTGATTATTTGAGAAAGTTTCTTAAAATGACTGACAATGCATTCCATACTCTTTGTCATTTATTTTGCTTCACTTTATTAGCTAGTGATCTCTCATTGTTTCTGTATGTCTGAGATTACCGCTGTTTCCTGACATCAATGGGTGTGGTCCCAAACAGTCACTGTCACATGATACACTATTAGTGTATGTTTTTCTAATCATTTTCCTTTTAGGTGTCTAAATTTTATTTCCCATCATTTAGAACATCAGAAACATTTTGACAAGAATAGGCCATTCTGCCCAACACAGCTCGCCAATCCTATCCACCTAATTTCTCCAAAATAGCAATGAGTCAAGCTTTAAAGGTCCCTAAATTCCTACTCTGTACCACACTTCTTTATTATTTATTCCATTTGTCTGTTTCTCTGTGTGAAGAAACACTTTCCGATGTTTGTGCAAATTTTACCCTTAACAAATTTTCAGCTATGACTCTATGTATTCTTGTTGAATTAATTTTAAAGTAACGGTCTGGATCTTTTGTGCTGATATTTTGCATAAATCATATAAATGATGAAGTGGATAAATAATAGAGTTGTAGATTGATCTAAAGCAATTTCTGTTTTGCTACCATAGATCGTGGCATGCACAAAGCTGGACAGAACGTGTGATTAGCTTCAGTTTATCATTTGCAAAAAAAAAAAAAAATAGTACCAGTCACATATCCCTCACCTTTTCCTCTTTAAGTGTTCCATGACAACTGATAACAATATACAGTACAGGCCAAAAGTTTGGACACACCTCCTCATTCAATGTGTTTTCTTTATTTTCATGACCATTTACAGCACTCCATCACTCTCCTTCTTGGTCAAATAGCCCTTACACAGCCTGGAGGTGTGTTTGGGGTCATTGTCCTGTTGAAAAATAAATGATCGTCCAACTAACCTGACTTCTGCACAACACAACTGCTGGTCCCAACCCCATTGATAAAGCAAGAAATTCCACTAAATAACCCTGATAAGGCACACCTGTGAAGTGAAAACCATTTCAGGTGACTGACTACCTGTTGAAGCTCATCGAGAGAATGCCAAGAGTGTGCAAAGCAGTAATCAGAGCAAAGGGTGGCTATTTTGAAGAAACTAGAATATAAAACATGTTTTCAGTTATTTCACCTTTTTTTGTGAAGTACATAACTCCACATGTGTTCATTCATAGTTTTGATGCCTTCAGTCATGAAAATAAAGAAAACACATTGAATGAGGAGGTGTGTCCAAACTTTTGGCCTGTACTGTATGTCTCCTTAAGGTCATAGAGATAAGATCAAAAGTATAATATAATCAATGAAGAAAGAAGAAATGTTGCATCCAGCCTTTCAAGCCAGAAACCATATTTGCAGCTTCATTTTAATATTCTTTTTATAGATTAATGTGATGGATGGATATGAGTTACCAAATTGTTAACATTTGAAAAAATAAGGTATTGTATGCGTCCACACAAACATCACTTGTCATACCTGTGTAGCCTGCATTAAACCCTGGAAATAATTAATTAATTAGTAATAATTTTTTATTTTATGTTCAAAAAGAAGAACATAACAATGGCATACTACTTGATCAAACAAATAAAAACAACAATTTACTTCCAAATCAATACAGAGAAAACTAAAGAAAGAAAGATAGAAATGTGAACAAAAAAAAAATGCATAAATCAAAATTCAACCTGCTCCCAACAGAGAAAGTTAAAAAAAGAAGAGAGACACAAGCAATGAAAAAAAATTACTTTTTAAATATAATAGAACACTTAATAGCCACAGATCCAGCGTGCTTATTTTAAAATAGCACTAATGAATTCTTGCCAAGTTTTTAAAAGTTTTGAAACATTTCCTTTATGAAAGAATTACATTTATTTTCATTTGAAACAATATAGAACATTGCCCACTGAATTATAGAAATTGTGTTGTGATTCTTCCAGTTGAGCAGGATAAATCTGCATGTTAGTAAAGCGGCATAGGCTATTTTGATCGACTTATCCCTATGCCCATTAACTCATTCTGGGAGCACACCAGATATCGCTGGAAATGAATTACTGAGGCTATCTGAGAAGTATGTGAAGAATTTGTCCAAAATTATTAAAATTAGTGCAATCCCAAAATATATGAGCTAATGATATTGGAGCTTGATGCAATGTTCTCAGGTTGGATTTTGCCCTGCTTACATTTTAGACAATTTTAACTTAGATAAACATGATCAATGCATGACTTACCGTTTGATTATGGAAAGCATGGCACATAAAGAACTAGAGTGTATTTTATGTATTAAAGGGTTCCATTCCTCTTTTGAGAGCTCAATCTAAAGATTCCTTTCCCTCAATTCCGTATGATAATTGAAGATTAGATTCTTTGTTACTATTTTTATATTTTGTTGAAATGCTGTCTGAGTCTTCATCAGGGCTAACTAGTATAGCTTCTGGAATTGATAAGGGTGTGAGATGTGGAAAGTTGGTTATGTTTCTTTTTATTAAATGTGTATATAGGTGCAAAATGTGTAGCCAGAAAATAACATTTGGAGCATAATTGTTCATAAGAATATATTATCTATAAGAATATATTATCTATATAAAGATCACTGTCTTAATCCCTAGCATTTTCCATAGGTTAAATACTGAGCAGGTTTGAGGAGGTGGAAATGGTAATTATCACGTATGGTAATAACATATAAGAGTTTATCTACCTTGCATTGGTTTCATATATCAAGTAACTGGTGGATGACTGTATTGCTGGTAAATTGGTGATAGTTAGTATTGATTGGAGCACAAAGCAAGTCATACAAGAAAAATTCAGAATAGGTTTTGTTTTTGATTGCAAGCCAGGTCAGTGTAAATTCATGACTTTATGCCATATGCAAAGATTTTACTGTGAGTTTTGCTACCCAGTAGTAAAACTGAAACTCAGGTACTGCTATGCCACATTCTACTCTAGATCTTTGTAGAGTCACTTTTTGGATGTGTGGCCATATCGAAGTCCAGATGAATAATGCTATGAGTGAGTCTAATTTTTTTAAGAAAGATTTGTTGATGTATATATAGAGATACTCTGGAACAGATACGACAGCTTAGGAAGGATGTTAATTTTGAGAGTACAGTGATCCCTCGCTATATCGCGCTTCGACTTTCGCGGCTTCACTCCATCGCGGATTTTAAATGTAAGCATATCTAAATATATATCACGGATTTTTCGCTGGTTTGCGGATTTCTGCGGACAATGGGTCTTTTAATTTATGGTACATGCTTCCTCAGTTTGTTTGCCCAGTTGATTTCATACAAGGGACGCTATTGGCGGATGGCTGAGAAGCTACCCAATCAGAGCACTTATTACGTATTAAATAAAACTCCTGAGGTCATTCTGATATACGATATGCTTCCCGCGCGGTGCTTCGCACACTTAAAAGCTCTAACAGCCCGTATTGATTTTTCATTGTTTGCTTTTCTCTGTCTCTCTCACTCTCTCTGACATTCTGTGCTCCTGACGGAGGGGGTGTGAGCAGAGGGGCTGTTTGCACAGAGGCTGTTTGCTTAGAAGATATGGACGCTCCTCTAAAAAATGCTGAAAGCCTACCTTCACATTGATCCCTTCATTGCTGCCGCCTTATTGCGGTGCTTGCATACTTAAAAGCACAACAGCCCTATTGATTTCTGATTGTTTACTTTACTCTCTCTCTCTGACATTCTCCGCTCCTGACGCGCACCTTGAAGAGGAAGATATGTTTGCATTCTTTTAATTGTGAGAAAGAACTGTCATCTCTGTCTTGTCATGGAGCACAGTTTAAACTTTTGACTAAAGGGTGTTATTTCATGTCTAGAGGGCTCTAATAATGTTAAAAAACTTATTTAGAAGGTCGTAAACAGGTTTTCAATGCTCTAACTGCGAAAATATTAGATTTATAAATAAAGAATCCTACTTCGTGGAAATTCATTTATCTGTCTGGAGCGGATTAACCGCGATAAACAAGGGTTTACTGTATAACTGTGCGGAGAATATTTATAAACAGTGTGGGAGAGTTTCTAAGGGCTTAAAATATATAAAAATAACCATACAAACATATGGTTTCTACTTCGCGGATTTTCACCTATCGCGGGGGGTTCTGGAACGTAACCCCCGCGATTGAGGAGGGATTACTGTATTACTTCTCCATAGTAAGGCAACGTAGAGGGTGGACCATCTGTTTGATTTTTTTTCCATAGCAGTTATAGATCTTATATTGAAAAAGATCTTTATATAATTTCTTATGATAGCTATTCCCAGTAACTTAAAGTACTTTGATATTATGGATGAATAGGTATCTAATCTGGTTCAATGTGCTAGAGAATTCACTGAAGAAAGCACATTTTAATTCAAATTAATTATAATAGGGTGGTGCAGTGGTAGTGCAGCTGCCTCGCACTAAGGAGACCTGGGTTCGCTTCCCGGGTCCTCCCTGCGTCGAGTTTGCATGTTTTCCCAGTGTCTGCATGGGTTTCCTCCGGGTGCTGCAGTTTCCTCCCACAGTCCAAAAACATGCAGGTTAGGTGCATTGACGATCCTAAATTGTCCCTAGTGTGTGCTTGGTGTGTGTGTGTGCCCTGCGGTGGGCTGGCACCCTGCCTGGGGTTTGTTCCTGCCTTATGCCCTGTGTTGGCTGGGATTGGCTCCAGCAGACTCCCCTGACCCTGTGTTAGAATAGAGCAGGTTAGATGATGGATGGATTACTTTTAATATTTAGAAATCATATGAAGTTTCCTAACACATTTAATACTAATAACATATAAAGGACCATATTGTCTGTGTATAGTGATAATTTTCTGTTGAAGTCTTTGATAATCCCACTTATTTCTGATGGCTTAGGTCAATGGCTTTCGCAAAAAGCATAGGTGACAGTGGGTAACCATTTCAAGTTCCTTGTAATTTGAAGTAATCTGAATTTGTGTTATTATTACAGACTGCGGCTTCAGGTATAGTATAAAGAACTTAATTCCATAAAGATATTTTGGGACCAAGCCCGAATTTGTGCAACATAGAAAATAGATAATCCTATTGAACCTTCTCAAAGGCTTTTTCTGAATCCAAAGATAGTAAGACTTCTGGTGCATCATACTTTCTTAGTGAATATACATTAAACAGGCGCAAAAGGTTTGAGGCTCAATTCTGCCTTTAATCAATCCAGTTTAATCTTTTGATATTACTGAAGGAAGCACTTTCTCAATCCTTCTAGCTAAGACATTCACTGATATCTTAACATTGTAATTTAAGAGTGAAATTGGCCTATATGATGCACACTGTAGAAAGTCATTTGTGTTCGGGAAAACAGTTATCAATGCTTGACCAGAACTATTGGGGTAATGTTTATTCTCTTAAGCTTTTATGACCGCTAGTAGTAATGGAGCTAACTTAGTTGATTTTTTTTAATTCTATTGGCTAGAGATTTATCAAACTTTCCTTAGCTTGTGTCTCATCTTTCTTTACACAGAAAAATAGGAATGATTTACTGTCTCCTCATGCCCACCTTTTCAATTAATAAATGCTTATTTAGCCTTTTGGATTCTACTGTCTTAGGCTGTGTATGGCACTCTGTCAACTTGTTTAAGAAACACTTGTTTTTTTCTTTTGAATTTTGATTAGCTATACTTTGTTCATCTGTGGTCCCTAATTGATAGATTGTTCAATAATATTCCAGAGTGCCAAGATCAGGTCACTGCAAGATCTTCCACAAAGAAATCCAGCTTGTTCCTCCCTAAGACGGTCATCGGTCACCTGTTAGAGTCACCTGAGTAGTATGGAACAGAATACCTTTCCTGGTATGGACAGGAGGGTGATTCTGTGCCACTTATTGCAGTTGGAGCTATGCCCTTCATTGAGAGTTTGATGATTGTGCCTCTTCTCCAATCTGCTGGAACTTCCGCAGATGGTCCAGCATCTATTGAAAAACTGGTGAGGTCATGGATGATGGTCTCACCTCCAGCTTTGAGGATTTCAGCCATGATTTCATCCAAACTGGCCACTCTGCCATTCTTGAGAAAACTTGATAGCCTGTTTCTCCTCTATTGGCTTTATCTCTTGAGTGTTTACCTGCAGTTCGTCCAACATATCTTCATTCTCCAAATCATAGGTGGAGTGGGCTGATTCAGGGTCTCTTGAAAATGCTCAACCCATCTTTCTTCTTGCTGTGTTGCTGTAGCCAAAACCATTTATCCTAGATGCTGTGCAATGCTTCAAGCACTTGGAATTTGTTCTGTATCTTCAGTGTGAACTAGTCAGCAGTGGTTCGATCTTTCAAGTTCTCCACCATGAGGGGCTTTGTTAGTTGATTCTTTTTAACCATTCATAGATTTAATTCAATAGTTACTTTGACAAGGTGATGGTCCGATCCAACATCCGTGCCTCAGAAAGTTCTGCCATCTTGCATGGTGGTCCTCCTGGTGATGCAGATATGATCAGTTTCATTTCTTGTTCACGCTTTCAGCAGACTCTATGTACAATCGAGCTGCTGCATTTGGATGGCTTCAGGTTACTCAACATTCTTTGAAACTGAGACTTGAGTGTGACAAGGATGTATCTCATCACCAATTCTGTTCCTATTGGCCCTCGACTTTGTCATGTGGAAAGCATTTAACAACCAAGATGTTGGCATTGATAGGAATGGAAATGATTGACTTGCTGATTTCGATTTTGCAGAACTCATTGCTTTGATAGCAGAAGATGACGCTCACCTGCAGACATCAATGTCGTCCCTGCACCACGAAGACAGTAAGGTCAGGATGCGAATTAGCACCGAAAAGTCAAGGTTTACTTACTTGAGCAGCATGATTAGCATGGATGGGAATATGGAGGAAAAAGCCTGTTGCAGATTCGGGATAACATCTGCAGTCTTTAAATGGATGTGTCATATTTAGTTCTCAAAGCCCATTGCAATTGAAATAAAGATTCACCTCTATACCACTGCAATATATGCATACGAGAACTGGAAATCACCGGTCGAGATTAAACATCGAATCAACGTGTTCCAACAGCTATGCTTTCAATGAATTTTTAACTTCCACTACTTCGACCATGTTACAAATGAGGAAGTGCTTCAACAAATTAGCCTGGAAAGCTTCCATAACAACATTGCTCACCATCAACTATGCTGCGCTGGCCACATCTTTCGAACGGCAGCTAATCGGATCCCAAAAACAGCAAAGTCGTGGAAAGGTGGTTGGCAAGGAGAGGAAGACCACGAATAACCTGGCGAGGGACATTCATCGATAATCTGAAATGTCTTGATATGTCATGGTCTGAGATGTATTGTATTCTCTGGAAACAACTCATTGCTCAATATGCTTCATAAGCATTGGTGGAACTAGACTAGACTAGATGCATTGTTCCCCAATTGTTCTTTGGCTATTCTTTTACAAAGAAATCTGAGATTGCCCATAAGCACCATATTTTTTAAAAGAAAAGGAGGTTTTTTTTTTTTGGAACACTTGTTGATACTGAAAAATGGTGGGCACCAAAGTAAATGCCAAAACAGTAGGAGTTCATAAACCAGATTGACAGAGAAATCAAGACAACAAAACAAAAATGTTAATGAAATTTGAAATCAGGAAACCAAACAGATTTTCAGCCAAAAACATCCTTTATGATTTTGAGTTTCTTTCCCTTAACTGCCCCAGGGAAATTAGTACTTTTCATTATTCTTCAATTAAACACTTGAATAACATCATGTTGTTATCTTATATATAACATGTAACCTCTGTGTCATGTGACTGAAAAAATTAATAGTAAATGTAACTAAAATAAAAAATATCTAAAATGCCAGAACACTGTGATGATGTCATGGTATTAAGAATAAATTAAACAAATATTCCAAAACTGCATCTCTCTATTATAAAAAAAAAATCCTGGAGAGAAACACTAGGGCGTTGAGACGTGATCTTCATGTGAAGATCACAGAAGACACTCAAAAGAAACCACGAGATGAAAGAGATTGGCCACGGAGAGTCTCGCTCGGAGACTTTGTGCCAAGAGATTGACCCAGGACCATCTCGCGATGACGTGGAACATGAGATTCTTGCAAGACACACCCTACTTACAATCAATATCAAATAAGCCCAGAGGCAGCAAAACACTCAGTCGTGTAAAGGAGGCTTTGAGCACACACAGATCCAGGACTCTCAGCACATATAAAGCATAAGGACAATACGTTAAAAATGAAATGTAGATGACCAAGTGAAGAAGAAAGCAGCACGGAGAAAAGAGACTCAAAAGCGTTGGAGAGAAAAAAAAAGAAAAAGAAGAATCTAGGTGCAAATTCAGAAAATAAAGAAAGTAATAATCAGCCCGGAACAAGTGGAATCGAAAAAAAGCACATCCAATCAGGCTCAGAATTAAAAGACAGAGAGTAAAAGACAAAGTAGAACTTCATAAACACATTCACAAACGTTGGCGCTACACACATGCAGAGCAGGTTAGAGATTATGAAAGCAGTGGAATTCGAAAGGCTCAAAAAAAAAAAGTTGGTGCAATACACATGTGGAGAAAATTAAAGAATGTGAAAGTATAAAAAAAGAAATTAAAGATCGCAGTAGCGCAAACAAACGGAAAGTATTACTCGAAAAAGGGAAAATAATCACCACGGACCAGGTGTCATTGAATAAAAAGCAGGACAAAGCAAGGTCAGAAATAAAAGGCAGAGTAGAAAACAAAGTAAAATGTCATAAAGAGGTTAAAAAACAAGGGGGCCAAACAAATGTAGAGCAGGTTAGAGATAATGAAAACTGGAATTCAAAAGACTTAAAAAAAAACATAGGCGCAAAACACATGCAGAGCAAGATACTAAATATGAAAGAAGATAAAAACGACATTATCAAAACAAAGAAAGTAAACATCGCATTAGCACAAAAAAAGAGAAATTATTACTCAGAGAAATAACAAAAAGGCGAATAGAGATCGAATATATAGACATAGGTGATATGTCAGAAGTATGTAAGTATTGTAAGGCTTTGAAGTTTAAGTCAGAGAATTTCAAAAACGGAGTTTACCTCACATGCATTTATTGGTTACTTTGCAAAAAAAATATTAACTGCTGATGATGAAGATCGTTTTGTCTGTGCTGAAATTCCAAACAGAGAAACCTATCCTGAATTATAGTACAAAGTCATTAAACACGTGTCTCACTGACCTCTTTAAAAAGATTCAGCATATTGGGACTCCAAAGATTCCAAATATTGTTTTTACAGAAGTTCTGAAATAAAAGTGAAACTAATGAAATAGCAACAATTCAAAGAAAAAAAAAATCTTACAAGTGTGCATCCGGAAAACCAAACACGGGGGTTAGCAAAGCGAGCAGGGGGCAAAGCCCCGTAGTTTCTTAAAATGAAAACATGGGGGTTACAGGGAAGATACAAATTAGTTCATGACTCAGAAAGGCACAGGACCTTGTTGAATGCAAGTTCCTAGATGTTCCAAGAAACATTTTTTTTTTATTTATTTTCTTGATCTGGGATGCTTTTGAAAAATCATGAAGCATTCTTAAGGATATTCTGGTGCGTTTCTCGTTTCTTGTCCCTTGTATTTTTTTGATATGGCCAGGCATAGAGAATGTTTCCTAGGCTATGTCTGTTAAAAATAGTACAGTTTGGTTTTGTACCCTCCTTTGTATAAAGCTGATTGAGATGATGCACTTGCCATTCTCTTCACCAGTTCTCTCAAGGTGCTTTTGGGACACTAACTCCAAGGAAGCATGTTCCTCTAGGGAATATAACTACCCTCTGTAGTTTCTGTCCACACACATTTGCACTCAGAGGGGCTTTCCAATCAAAAGAGTTAGTAACACTTTCTCCAAACAAGTCATGTTGAGTCCTTTTCTTGTCCCATGCTATTATTGTTCTTCTTTTAACCGAACAACACGTTATCAGTCATTACAGATATATGGATCTTTACTACCCTTTAATATGAATATTGATTTAGATTAAAAAGTCCAAAACACACACAATTTTCACTTTCACATTTTCTTTTTCTTTACACAGTGGTGTGTGAAAGGTTGTTATTTTTACTCTATTTGACTAAATGGGACTGTCCCAATACCTTTTTGGCCACTGACGCAATTTAGTTAAAACTTTGTACTATGGTATGGTGGTGATCATATAAGTGAGTTGCAGTGTGTCAGATGTCTGAGCATTCTTCAAACTGGTTTTGTTATTTCACATGTATTTGAGCAATGAATATTAAATTCTTTAGTTTTTTTGTTTAAGCTTAATGATCCAGACATCATTTCAAAGATAACATCAAGTAAGCAGAGTAACTGGCAGCAGGCTGCTTAATGTCACATCACACGAGCCATTTTGTATAAAAGTACCTACATTATTACTCTTCCTTTTCTGATTATTTTTTAAACACAGTGAAGGCAAATCCATATACAGCATTGATGAGCTATAGATTTTCAAAGAAAAGAAAGAAACCTTTAGAGATTAATATTAGGATTTCTTTTGAGGCTTTGATTTAGATTTTGTTATGCACTTTTGGTACACCTATTTTGATTTTGCATATGACATCTGCCTGTGAAAAACTGCAACAATTTGGCCAGAAATTTTAACATTTAATCACTGCATATATTAAATCTTCAAAGTCTAACCATCACTATTTTTTATGGATTATCTGTTAGAACTCAACATATATTGTTTTATAAAACAAAACAAAAAAGAAAACATAAAATGAAACTATTAAATTTAACCCCAGAGAGAGTAAATTTCAGTCAGTCTGCCTGCTTTATCTCTTATGGCGCCGACTGCCTCTTACAGTACTTTGGTGATTTATTTTCCAGCAGCAACCTTATTTCTCCAAAGAATTCCACGTTTTGACACTGGAAAATTCCTTAATATGATTCTTGCTTTACTCTTGAAAAAGATGCCAATTAACCTAATGCCTATGTCTGTTTGGATGTGGAAGAAAACTGTGATAGCAAGATAAAACAGACACTGGGAAAATGTGCAAACTGACATGGGATGCAAATTCAGAACTCCACTTCATGGATTTAACAATATTTTTCTACTTTTGTACATTTCAGTATCAAGAAATACCCTAGGAGAAGACAGAACAAGCCCTTTACACAGGCAGGGTACCCCCGTTCATCTGTGTATAAACCTCGTTTGCGTTTCCCTTTATGCATTCAGATGGTTTAGCAATAGCATTCTGAGATGAAACATCCTGTTTAGCATCATTGTCACAGATTTTTGAGAAGCAGTACTCTGATGAAGGGGTGGCCCTGATATTAAAGGGTAACATAATAACTATGTTATGTACTGTACAGTATATCTGAGACTGTTAACGTCATGTTCTGATCTGTCAGCATAGCTATATACTTGTATTTATTGTTTGTATTATACAGTATATATGGTCATTCATTGTATTATTTCTGCTTTAAATACTGTATCATAATTTTATTTTGTACAGAATTCTGAAGTACCAAAAATGGTTTCGTTAAATAAAAGACAATTAACTGATGTCAGTGGGCCATGTTTGATTGTACTGACTCTCAAGCATTTCTGTTAAAGCGAACAGGGCAATAGTTTCCTGACCCAGTTTTGCACTGCACTCATATCTTTTGTGATAATGTTTGTTATCAAGTGAGCAATAAAAACAAATATGTTGAATAATACATTTAGGGTTTTCCTACATGTAATATCTGTTGCTGTGATAAATCATATTTTTTTCTTAGATGTTTGAAATATGAAAAGTATAATTAGTGTTTTATGCAGGAATCAGCTAGTTTTCAGATATTAATAGCTGCATAATTACAGTGTTTGGCCAAAATGACATGAACAGAAACAAACCTTATTGAAATGTCATTTAATGAAAAATTGAAAGATATTCAGGTTAAATTTACAGATGGGGTAAAAAAGTGTTAATGTATCATTACATAAAATGTATTAGATATCACAATTTACAAAGATGAATTCATCAAATCTAGTTATTTTAAAGGAAACAATTTTGAATTTAATTAAAAGCAAACATTTTATCAAATGATTCATTTTAGGTCCATATAAAGCATCTGTATATATATATATATATATATATATATATATATATATATATATATATTGTGAACGCTGGCCCGGACACAGACAGACGGACATCATAAGTTCCACCACACACTTGTTTATTTACACTATTTACAAATGAAAGTCACGTGCACAACAAACCCCAGTGCCTCTTGCACCGATTCCCCACAGTCCAGGCCTCACAGTCTCTGTGCCTCTCTCTCTCTTTGACCGCCTCCCGTCCTCTCTCCAGCTCTGTCCTCTTCCACCCGACATCCACTAATGACTGGAGGGAGGCGGCCCCTTATATGGGAACCCGGATGGGCTCCAGCTGCTTCCTGGCAATTAGTCCTAGTGCCGGCTGTGCACCCGGAAGCCGTCCGGGTGTCCCCTGTCGTCTTCCCCCCAGCACTTTCTGGTGTGGCGGAAGTGCTGGGCTCCAGGGATATGCAGGCATTGGGGAGCCGCCTGGCGGTGGCCACAGGTCCCTACAGGGCTGGGCTTCCAAGCCCTTTACCCGAGGCCCCCTACATAACCAGGACGGACGCCCCCTCATGGTCTGGAGGATGCACAAGCCCTCCTCCCGTCCTCCTGGGCATCCCGGCCGGGCTCCAGCCCCGACCAGGTCCCACACGGGATATTCCGGCATCGGGGTGCCGCCTGGTGGTGACCACGGGTCCCTACAGGGCTGGGCTTCCATGCCCTGTACCCGAGGCCCCCAACATAACCAGGACGGACGCCCCCTCACGGTCTGGAGGAGGCACATATATATATATATTGTGGAGCCGACACGGACACAGACAGGCGGACATGTTGTTACTCACCACCACACGTTTTATTTACAATATTTACAATAATTAATGGTCACTCAGACCCAGTCCAAACCCCAATACACAGTCCTGGCCACACAAATGCCTCTTCTCGGGCCGCCTCCACACTCTCTCTCGTGCCTCGTCCGTCTTCCACCCGACTCCAGGACTGAATGAAGGGAGACGGCCCCTTTTATACACTCCCGGACGAGCTCCAGGTGGTTCCCGGCATTCCCCTCTTGGCCACGCCCCAGCATGGCGGAAGTGCCGGCTGTTCTCCCAGCAGCTCTCCGGGTGTCCATCTAATTCTTCCCCCCAGAAATTCCTGGTGTGGCAGAAGTGCTGACGTCACAAGTCCCCAAGGCTTTGGGGCGCCTCCTGGCAGTGACCATGCCCTGAACCCGTGGCTCCCAAAGCAACCAGTAGCAACCCAGATGTGCACACACCCACTTCCGGTCCTTCAAGGCGTCCCGGCCAGGTCGTGGCCCCTGGCATCCTCGACAATATATATATATATAATATATATATATATATATATATAGTAAAATAAGCAGAAGACACAAGCATAAAGGTTTGGGGACTTTTGCCCCTTGTACTGCAACAAAAATAGGTCTTTCTTTTGACATAAACAATCTCAAAATCATAAGACAAAGATGGCGGGTTTGGGGGGACAATATAACAGGATGGACCGGAAATCAGACGTGATGGTTGCTGGGAAAGCGTGATGGTTTGTGGGAGGTTGACGTTATCTTTGGGGGACCAGAGGGAAGAAAGGAACCTGGAAGTAGAGACCATTGTGTGCTCCGGGTTTTATGGCGACGTCGCTTCGTCTTTTCTACGGGAGAAAGGAGAGAGAGGTTAGTATGCTGTCTTTGTCCCCCGGCTGGGTTTATCGCAGTGCACGTGATCATATATATATATATATATATATATATATATATATATATATATATATA
>JANRMT010062792.1:22468006-22483334 GCA_026402145.1 Polypterus bichir lapradei | reverse complement strand
TATATATATATATATATATATATATATATATATATATATATATATATCCATCCATTATCCAACCCACTATATCCTAACCACAGCAGGGGTCTGCTGGAGCCAATCCCAGCCAGCACTGGGAATCTGATAGCTATCTATGTCCATAACATCTGAGAATGTCAGAGACTGTGAGAACGTAAAGTGGAATATATTAAAATTGTTTCTGTACTCAGCTAGTAGCACTATTGCACCTTATCGCAGCTCGTCCTAAGATGCAAAGAATACAGACCAACAGTAAAAGTATGGTGGAAAATAGAGCTGGCCTGTCCCCATAAATATGGAATGTTTGATTGCTTTTAAATAAGTTGGATACAGCTTTTACATGTTATGGTGAGTCCGGTGATTTTAGAATGGTTACATACAAACTTAAATTAGCATTTTGGATTTATGGACACTACAAGCGGGACTTACTCTATTCGAATGTCAGTGTCTTAAATTGTAAACCTGTGGTACAACTAAGTAGATCTGACCACATCTTAATCCCACCTACAAGCCGGTGACTGACAGCAACAGCCCTCTTATTGAAGGCAGAAGTTCTTATGAGTATTAGGTGGGTTATTGTCTGTTTGTGGGCAATGATCTTTATGTGTATGCCAATAACACTAACAACTCTAGGAAAACCATTGGCTTGCATGAATGTCGCTTGCTTTAACATTACATTATGCATTGTACGGGTGTTAAAAGCTTGGTGCAGACTTTTGAGAAATGGTTGATTGTGACATACCCAAATCATCACTATTGCATTTAGCATTTTCCCTGTGGCCAAAAAAACATAATCTTAACAATACTTTCACTTTGGGTGAAAGCAAATTACTTCTCCGCACAGATGGAGTGATCAAGAGAGCAACGAGATTTGTAACGGATATTATTTCATCAATGTCAAATCAATATCTTTTTATGAGTTCATTGTTGTCTAGCGTTTTCAAAAAAAGCAGCCTTTCCTGGAATGCGCTTGCTGTTCTCTACCTGGATGCTATCTTCTGGCAGCTCCTACCAAGTTAAAAAAAAGCTTACAAGCTACCTTAAATCATAATAAAGTTAGAAGTTATATAGTAAATTAGGAAAGCTGATAAAATACTCTGACTCACACTCCTAAGAATAGGACCACATTTCTTTCATTCTGAGATTTCTGAGCCAGTTAAGGATATTTTCTTACTCTAAGATGCTTGACAAATATGTGCACATGATTCAAATGTAGTCAGAGCAGTATTTTGTGGATTTTGCACCTACCTCTTGAGTCCATGTGGGTTTTTCTGTTAGTACTCTAATTTTCCAAAGGAAAAGTCACAAGTGTAATACATCAATTGGTGACTCTAATTTGGTCCCACGCAAGTGAGTGCCGGTGTTGTTCTGTGTCCCATTCAGAACCTTTTCTGGTATTGGGCCTAAAGCAGCCAAAGTATGCTGTGATTCCCGCAACCCTCATTTACATTTATACTTATTTACTTAGCAGATAATCATATTCAAAACAACATACAATAAAGAGCAACATAATTGAGTAAATATCAGACTGAGGGACTGTTTGGGAGCAAATGTTACAGGACAAGGCTACAAAACTGATTACCACAAGTGAAGAGCTCAAAACAAAAAACAACCACGTTAGGTTGCTAGATTACCAAAACTAACAGCTAATATCATTTAGGAAAGAATTTACCAAAAAGAGTCTTCAGATGCTTCTTAAACACATTGAAGGGGTCATATTTTCAAATTGAGGAGGGCCTCTCTTTCCGCCAGCTAGCAGCTGCTTGTGAAAAGCCTGGATTGAGATTTAATACCACGCAGAGGTGGCATCAACTAGATGCCATTCATCAGCAGACCCAACTGGTCAAGAAAGAGCATAGAACCTCAAAAGTGTCTCTCTATATATAAGTGTTGACCTATTGAGTACTCTGTAGGCAAGCATCAAAAATATGAATTAGTGGAAGCCAAAGTAGTGATCTGAAAAGAGGAGTGACATGTGCCCATTTTGTCTGGTTGAACACCAGATGTGCCGCTGCATTTTTAACCACCAGCGGTGGATATGTGCGAACTAGTGCTCCTGGCAGCATAGAGTTGCAGTACAACAGACATGACGAGACCAAAGTCTGGACCAGGAGTTCTGCTGCATACTCTGTCAGATATAGTCTGATCTTGCGAATATTGTATAGAGTGAATCTACAAGACTGAGAGAGTCGCTAGTCATTATCTCAGGGTTGAGTTCAGACTTGGCAGGTGCTAGTGATAGTCAGCCAAGCTGAACAGAGATGGGGTGACACATAGTTGGATGATGTGGGATAAGAAGAAGATGCGTCTTTGCTAGGTTGATCTAGAGGTGTTCCTTCATCCTGTTTACAATATCAGTGATACATGCAGAAATTCTAGCTGATACTGTGTGGTTCTATTTCAGGAAAGGACAAGTACAGCTGCATATAATTGGTTTATCACGGAGAAGAAAAAACATTAGACATAATGGATTAAATGGATCTACTAATGGGAAAATAGATAAATAATATTTTCTTATTTTTTCATTTCTCTTTTATGTTATACCTAAAAGTACAAGGTGAAATTATGTCCAGGCTGGAACCTCAGAATATTCTTGGTGGATAATAAGCTACAGGAACAATCATGAGGTAAAGTCATCTTATATTCTTACAATCAAATGGTGAAGGCTATGTTGCTTTGAGCTATACCTGCTGCAGCATTCTAAACATTAAATTAGTAGAATGATTATGCCTATTTTTACATGTCTCATTCAAGACATTTTCCTGTCTGGTTAATAGAATCTCACAAGTGAACTGTTAGACTATTCTTCAATACTGGAAAAAACCAGCATGAATTTGCTTAGGCATATTGCAATGTAAAACACTCTCTATTTACTTTAGCGCTAAAAAATTCTGAAGAACAGAAACATTGTAAGTGGACTGCAGAACCAGTTACTTAGATGTGGAAATTTCATAATCTTATGGCTATCATTCACTGCTTGGGGGTCTGTTACCACATTCAATGTGAAGCACTCCATTCATTACCACTTTCACCCTTGACAAATACTGGCTTGCCCAATCTAGAGTGGAGTGAATGAAGCACAACAATTCTGCAATGAAAAAAAAGATACTGTTTCAGATATGTAATGCATTGTATAATTTAAGTGTGCTTACATATGCTCTCTCCTATTGTGCTTTACAGAAATCATCCAGTTTCTTCTACACACAGCCACCATAGCTTCCTTTTATTGTATGTATAACTAGAAGAAACTGTGTAATTGATTGTGACATTTTTCCACAACCATATAAATCTGTTTTACTGAAATGACAAACTCTCTATTCAAAATTAATATTTGTATGTTTTATGTATTAAAAAGCAGACAAGTAATGCTGCTTGATTGTTACATTTTACACTACCTAATTGTAATCACAGCCATTTAAGTTTTTACTAAAACAGTGAGAAGACTGTATTTAAAGAAAAAAATTAGCTCACCTTTCTTCCAGTGGCTAACAGTGTACAATGGAAAGTGACAGCCTGTATTGTTTCCCTCAGTTTTAGGCATATATTTATAGAAATTGCTACAAATACAAATTAACATAAAAAGCGATTGTTCAAGCTACATTGTCTGCATTGTTGTATACCATCAAGTCCATATAAGAATGGTTTGCATTTCAAAACATAATTTATTCAGCAAACAAAATGTAGGAATTGCTGTGATTCTCTGTTCCATCCAATGGCGTTGCTACATTAAGGGCCAGTGGGGCACAACCCCACCAGATGTTGTGCAAAAATAATTAATAAGCTTCCCTTGGTAATAAAACTATTAAAATATTTATAACAAACCTCAGTTTTGGGTTCTCTTTCTGGCCGAGGGACTGAGCCAATTGGCCCTGCAGTGCTCTCTACACCACAGGGTGCAAGTGCATATTTGTAACCTGAACATTTCAGTTTAGTGATTGGCCTTAAATTGTGCACTTTCCTAGACAAGGCCATGCCGCACAAGCCTATACAAAGATACAAAAGGTACAGTTCTGATATTAAAGGTATTGTGGAACCCCAAGCCCTTGAACCTGTGGCACGACCTTGGTAATAGAGCTCCTAGTAAATCACGACCGAGTTGAAACCAGAGGTATGTGACATAAAGGCAGCGTAAATTCTGTTCAGGTGCAAAACCATAAATACTTAAAAAATTGGATATCATGCAATAAAACATTAAGCTAGTGGCCACACCCTTTCAGATGAAAAAAAATGCAATAAATACTAGAGACGGAAAATTGTAATACTATTTACAATGTATACTTGTTCTGCCCTCTGAAATCTGCAGGTTGAAAAAATGCAAAAACAAGTAATAAGGTTTCTACCTTAATCTGCTGCAAGAAAACCTTCTTCCATAAGTGCAAACACAAAAAATATACTATTTACAGTTCCTTGTGAATTTTGCCAGCACAAACTCTCCAACTTATCTCTCTCTCTTTCTTTGACAACGTCCCCCCACCCCTCTGCAAGTAATCAGAGGGTTCTCTCCATGCGTCTTCTCTTTATCTGTGTTGCCACCAACTAACCTCTACAGTGCAGATTCAGGCCGAAGACAGACAGCTTCTCTAGCGTTCACTCCATCCCTTTTATTCGGTCATAGACTCCTTAGTGGCCAATCATGAGTGCTGCTCTAGGGTATCACCCTATCCTGATTTTACGTAGCATGCTAGCTACTTCTACAGCTTGTTGACCTCCTCAAAAACTACTATAAAAGTTATTAATTTTGCGTGCTACTACAGTAAATGGAGCATTACCCTCATCCTCATAGCTCAGTGGATTGTTCCACCAGCAGGCCCCTTCTCTTTCTCAGTTACGCGTGTCTCAGCTTCATGGCTGCTACTTTGCTGAAGCCATCGTCATATACCTGGCGCCCTGTGTTAAGGTTGGCCACCCCGAAACACTTTCTTCCAAGACTGGCAGTCGGCAACACTTTTACCGCCACCTTCAGATGGCAGTGATGCTTCCAGCGCATCTTGTGCACTTATTCACATGCTACAATGAAAGAAAAAAAAAGTAACAAAAGTAAGTGCATCGTTTTTACTATTTATATGCCAACACTTTGGCTATAAATAGTTATGCTTTCATTGACTGCTTTAACATCCACAGGTATCCACAGGAATTTGGCGAAAAAAATGTCGATCAATATTAGGACTTTACGCTGCATCTTGATTTTCACTGACTGCTAAGTGGAACTGCCCCAAGCTTGAAAACAACATTAAGGAAGCCTACTGTGCACCTTCTACTTCACAATAAAGAAGCCAGCGGTAGGATGTTCCTTTTTCTAGGAAGTGCAGAATTTCGATGTTTAAAGAAGAGGTATGTATTTTGAATATAGTTTTTTTATATATTATTGTTCTTGGGCTGCCCAGCAAACACATCGCCACACTGTAGTAAGCACTGCTACTAGATGTGCAATGCACTTGAGGTGTAGCCATTTCCATTTAGGTAGTTCATAGCCAATATATTTTCTTAAGCAGTAGTTGGTTGTGAGGCTATCACTTCTTTTTATTCTGTTCAACTACATGGCTGAATTTTGTCAGATATTGAAAAGGTCATAGGGCATCACAATGATCTGATGCCATCATAGGCAGACCAGGTGCCACCATTTAATATTTTGTGATGTGAACAGTGCAGTCAAAGCCCATATGGATCTCTAGGCTGTTCCCATCGATATCTGGATTATGTAGCTCTTGAGTTTCCAAAGCGATGAAGAAAATCAACAAAAAGGATGTGCTTGAGAACTCTGTTTGTGAGAAACAATTTCCCTTTGTGAATCATTTAGTAGCAAGGTCTAGTCTTGTTCTGCACATTAGCAAGGTCAGCACTGAAATGAGATGGTGCCTTCTGGGAGCATTCTGCTTTTATACCAGACAGGGCTTCCTTGGCCCGGTTGCCCTTAAGGGGCCGCTTTTCAAAGGAAAAAGACCAATAGTGACAGCGTCCCCTCTCGTCCCGGGGTGCTACTACTTATTTTATACAAACTTGGAAGGTGACCCTCTGGCGTGCATGCATAACAATAAGTACAGTATATGGAGAGGAACCATCAAGTTTATAATTGAATGTTAACACTGAAAGCAAATCAGGTCTAAATACCAGCCCTCTGCATTCATGCAGAGCCACAATTATTTGCATCAGGCCAATTTAGAGATGCTAATCAGCATAACTTGCATGCATTTGGCATGTAGGAAAATACCAAAATACCAATTACAAGTAAATTGCTCAATTTGTCATTGTATCAGATTTTTACATTAAATGCAAGCTTTCTTTTTTAAATTTAGGGAACAATATCTATGGGTAGTTGGACACAAAGAGAGTGAGTGGAAACTTTTACTGAATGTCTACTCAAGTCACAATGCTGCCATGCACTGCCCGTCAAGAAATTAAAATTTCACCTTGTTCAGTGAAGCGCATGGAAGTGATAATCTCCTCAATGAAAATACTATAGAAGCAGAAATTCCAATTAGCAATTTTTTACTTAGCAAAAACAATTACGTAAGTAAATATAAAGATATTACCAATAATATCTAAAATACAATTAAAATATTCATTTGTCAGGATGAAAACCTACACGAGCCAGCCTCTCATTTCGTTGCTTGGGGATGACAGATCTACAGTATATTTTGAGCCAGCAACAACCTTACAACTGCAGCCCACACTCAGATCTGCTGTAAAAAGGCTTGATCATGTGTGTCTAAAGAAGAATGAATCAGACTGGAAAACTTCAAAACACTGGCTCAAATGGAAAAAACATTAAAACTGGTATGTTTCCACTACTGATTTATTATCAGTCATTCACTTCTGCTGAGGGCTGTGTTTGATTTACATGACACTTGTTTTAACAAATCAGGAGACAGCTTTTACACAGTGATAGGCAGCCTCTCTTGGACAAACACATTAAGCAAATTGAACACACATGTACTGTATGCTGATCGACGCATGTAGTAAACCAAACGCCAGAATTAGTAAGTGAATTTCCGGTGCTCTTGTGGAAGTGAGATATAACACTGCGGGTACAGCTGTGGAGGGTAGAAAATGCTGTAGGACAGTGGCACAGGTGACATGATAAGACTCACTGCTTTAATGTGCTAGGACAGTTAATACAGATCAAGTACCTACTGGGAAAGAATACATAAGAGTTTCCAACAGCATGGGAAGAATTCTTGAGTAAAGAGATTAGGGAGAGCAAGGAGGCAATAAAGAGGTTAAAAACCATATTGGCTATAAAGAACTCACATATGGCTATTCTTTGTGAAGGTGGTGCAGTGCGCAGCAAGCAATTACTGTTGTCAAGCGACCAGCCACAGCACTTTGGAGAAGCAGATCTGTAGGAAGGAGGATTAGCATTAGGATGCTAATAAAGGATGCAGGAATGTTTTCATCAGGCTAAAATACTTACATACCTAATATTTTTTAAAAAACATTTTGGAATTCAAGTGAGATTTTCAGACAAGTGTCTTTAGGATTCCCGCTGAAACTTTATTGAAAAAAAAAATCAATGCTTTCATCTTTCTGTTAGGCTTCATTGCTAAAACAAAAGTGTTCCTGTGAATATAGGCAACAAGAAGAAGGGAATATAACCCTACCAACCCCACAGGTCCAGGCACTTGTCATCCTAGTTTAGGAATGTGCACATTCTCCACAATGTAGACACCTACTGAAGCTTTACTTGATACTGTTGATGTTTGTCGGTGACCAGGTGGGTCAATTCATGGACTGAATGAGCACAAACATTCAGTGAAGAAAGTATTTGCATCAGTTACAGTTATTTGATTTCCCCTTTTTTCTCCTGTGGATGCCACTGGTGAAACTAATTACAAACTGTATTTGCAGAGTCAGTTTACATGCTTTACTATTTTAAAGATCGGTTTCAACATTTTCATGTATTACCTTTGTGTTTGCCATGTTCATTGTATCAGGAAAGATTATACATTCACCATTTTATGAATGACATCACAACCCACAGAAGCCATAGCATTTCCTGACCATTGAAAGTGCAACAACTGAAGTAATTGTAACTTTGAATAATCAAAACAGATACCGCCTATGATCCTATACAGTGTGTATATGTAACGTGTGAGGCGTGATCCCTTGTCTCATTACTGCGAGACAGCAAGGCTATCACTGTGCCTTTATGAACATACTGTATACTTATATACATGCATAGTAGTGATTACAGAATATTTACGTTTTGGGCTTCATTTATTTTCAGTTCTGCCCTCCTTGAATTTATTTTTCTATTTTTCACATTTTTATCATTGTTCTTGTGATGCCATTTGTTTGCTACATGAAGCTAAATGGTACTTCCAAGTTCATAGTGGTGGAATTTATCTTCACAGAGTATTGCTGGGGGTTGAGTTTAGGTTTGTTTATCTAATTTTTATTTATTTTAATTTCAACTTTGCTTTAATTTACCCTTGCCTGTTTCTTTGAGGATGGCACAGTGGTGGTGCTGCTGCCTTGCAGTAAGGAGACTGGGGTTCATCTTCCAAATTCTCTCTGTGTGGAGTTTGCATCGTCTCCGATTTCCTGCTGGAGTCCAAAGACATGCAGGTTAGGTGGATTGGCGATACTAAATGTTTACCCTGCGATAGACTGGCACTCTGCCCAGGGATTGTTGCTGCCTTGCATCCTGTGCTAGCTGGGATAGGCTCCAGCACACCCTACAACCTTGTTGTGGACTAAGCAGGAAGGACAATAACTGTTTCTTTGTTTTTTGTGCTTTATTTCTAATGACTATTATCCGTACCTCTCCTGGTTTATGATCTCTAGCCTGTGTGTTTTCCTACTGACGTGTTCACCTCCTTATCACTCAATAGCCAGTCCTATAAGCAATCTAACTGTATCATAGCATATATACAGTATGTTCCTATTTAAGACTATTATATTGGGAGAAGGATGTTAAGGATAGAGCTGCCAGGCAAGAGAAAAAGAGGAAGGCCTAAGAGGAGGTTTATGGATGTGGTGAGAGAGGACATGCAGGTGATGGGTGTAAGAGAACAAGATGCAGAGGACAGAAAGATTTGGAAGAAGATGATCTGCTGTGGCAAACCCTAAAGGGAGCAGCCAAAAGAAGAAGAAGAATTTAAACTTGGCAGCTGATGATTTTAGCACTTGTATATACCCTCTCAAAAATGTTTTTGCTTCTGATAATATCCATCCATCTGTCATCCTTGGTCTTTGCACATCACCTGTTAGTTTAGTTTCTTTATATTACCAGAATTACAAATCTAAGATCACCATTTGTTACAAGAATGCTGAGAATCTTAACTTTTAAGAATAGCTCAAATTAAACTTTAATTATAAATGTGTACATAGCATAATTTCCAGTGTTAAATTAATTAAAATAGTGTTAAAATAACTCAACCGTGTATGTATGGATACATTATTTTCATATGTACTTTTTAAATATTGCTTTAACATTTGTCATTTTGCTATGTGCAGTATAATAAATGGCTTATACTTGAATTGACTCTTGAGGCAAAGTGTGTTGGGAAATGAAGTTCTGAAGTGTACGTCGTGCAAATAATTAATAGTCTGACTGACACTGTCATTTTATTAATCAAAGTGTTTGCATTAGCACTGCCTATCGTAGTCAGGTAGATTTTGTAGATGATCAATTTATCATAATTTTTCCTTCTGTCTTCAACAAAATAATCAAGGTAAAACTACATTGCAACTAATGTAAATGCTTCTTGTGGTCTTTAAACTGGTTGCCCCTAATCATACTTTATGTCTAGTTTCTAGTAAGGCAATTTATTTATTTTTTTTTCTTGGAGTAAGAAAAAGAAAATTGATTGTGTCATGAGAGCATAGCATAGCAGAGTTTAGAGCATACTACATAGACTGTATGGTCAAAAGAATGAGGGCACCCCTCCAAATTATTGCATTCAGGTGTTTCAGCCACAGCCATTGGTGCATAAAATTCAAGCACAAAGCTGTGTAGTGTCCCTTGACAAACATTGGCAGGAGAATGGGTCTTACAGATGGGCTCAGTGACTTTAAATGTGGCCCAGTCATAGGATGCCACCTCTCCTCTGCTAGATCTGCCCTGGTCAACTGTAAGTACTCTTATTGTGCAATGGAAACGTCTAGCAGTAACAGTAACTCAGCCAAGAAGTGGCAGACCAAACAGACTCACAGAGCAGGACTGCCAAGTGCTGAAGTGCATAGCACATAGAAATCACTTCTCCTCTATTGCATCACTCATAACAAAGCTCTGGAAGTACAAGAACAATGCATCGGAAGCATCATGAAATGGGTTTCCATGACCAAACAGCTGCACATACAGTAAGCCTAAGATCACTATGTGCAATGCCAAGTGTCAGTAGGAGTGGTGTAAAACAGCCCACCGTTGGACTCTGGAGTAGTGGAAATGTGTTCTCAGATGTTTCACTGTCTGCTGGTTATAATGGACAAATCTGGATTTGATAGAGGTCAGGAGAACACTGCCTTCTAGACTGCACAGTGCCAGATGTAAAGTTAGGTGGAGAAGGGGTAATTGCTTGGGGCTGTTTTTCAGGGTTTAGGCTAGGCCCCTTGGCTCTAGTGACTATTAATGCTATACCATACAAATATTTTAGACAATTGTGCGCTTCCAACTTTGTTGTTTGGGGAAGGCTTTTCTCTGTTCCAGCATAACTGTGCCCCTATGCACAAAGCAAGGTCTATAAATACATCGAGGAACTCAAGGGGCCTGCACTGAACCCAGAACTCAACCCCATTGAACTGGAATGCCAACTGAGAACCAGGTCTTCTTGCCCAAAATCAGTACCTGACCTCACAAATGCTCTTTTGACAGAATAGGCACCAATGCCCTTTAGGCACACAACTAAAAGTTTATGGAAAGCCTTCCAAGGCAGGTATAGCTACAAAGGGGAGGCCAGCTCCATATTAATGCCCATAGTTTTGGAATGGGAAGTGTAATAAGCTGATATAGGTGTGAGGTTCGGGTGTCCAGAAACATTTGGCCACACAGTGTATATTCCAATTAAGCCATCAAAGCTTTTTATCATTGCTGTGTGTTAAGTTTTATGTGCATGTGTGTTTTACTCACCTTTGGCTACCCTCATTCTGTGCCTGCTTTGTCTGTAGAACACAAAAAAGAAATCAGCCTTTATGCTGCTGCCTGGACCTGCTTTATCATGAAGTGTCAAGGTTGCCTGTGGATAACTGGTAATCCTATATGGTTATATATTGTATAGTATATAATAGAGGATTATACAATACTTTAAGCATTGTGCACATGTTAGCCTAACATGAATGAAGCCTATTACTGCACTGTTTCTGTTTACATTCAGCCTTTTTCAACTGGGTATTTTTTTAACTATTTACTCATGTGCAGTATTTTGTGCAGCCAACCTTTAACCCTGTACCAAAATTATAAAACCTGTGATTATCCCTTAATTATAAACCTCTGGATTTCCGCTTAAGAAATGTAGAACATGTGTGCTGGTTAAAAGGTACATCAGAACGTGTGGCATTCCATTTGGTCCTGTCTAATATGAGCTGCTTCACAAGAAAGGGAACTGAAAAAGAAAGACTTGTCAGTTTGAATATTGCAACAGCAGTAGTTAGACAGAAAAAATTGGATTCTTCCGTTTCACTATAAATCACTTACAACTCGAAAATGCTGTCTCATGTCATTTTTTTCAGCTATTACCTTAACCGTATTACAGCTCACAGGCTCTAAGTAAAGAAACTTGTCATTTTAAATGAAGTAACACCAGTAGTCAGGAAGGAACAATGTAGTTCAATCCAGATAAAATAAATCTCTTTCTTCCTGTCGAGAGGCTGCCAAATGCAGTGATGGAAGGAAGGAAGAACACAAGTGAAGCAACATTATTTGATGGCCCACTGCTTCATGACTGAAAGAACACTCATTTTCACTGAAGTACTTTCGAATAGTCTTTTCTTATACTCTGCCTGTGTTATTTCTTACATTTGGCATTTGACTGCTTCAATCAGATTACAGCTAATAAAAAAGTCCAATAATAAACCACATAATACTATTAGGGATCCTTAGCCATTGGGTAATGAAGGATGAGGTGCACAGAAGTCATTATGTCACATGTTAATCACTGAATTGCAGTCTTGCTATTGATGAAATGGCCATTTAGTTGTCAGAATTGTGTCATTATGTTAAACTTGTCTAACCCTTTTTTTCTTAATATTTAAAACAATACAGAGAAAATATAAAACGAGATAGTTGCTAGAATCATTTACACACTGTTTCTCCATCATTACACAATATAACAATTTTTTTCATCCAAGGGGCTAAATATAACCTTTTTTGAATTCTGCACAATGTAGAAAAGTTGTAATGCTGATAGTTTCAAATTTCTTCTAAACCCAATAATCATTTTTTTTTGATAATCTGAATATTTCACTCCATTTTTTATTTCCATTAAACATCACAACTTGCTCTATGTGAAATTACCTTATTAAGTGTGTGACGATTGAGTGTAATGTTGCATTACGCTGCAAAATAATAGTTTCTAGACTCGAAGAGAAAGTGTGGAGTCTGAGTGTGTAGAATAAGGAAACTTAATTCTGTCAAGAAAATATTACCTAATATGTTTTGGTAACTAATCTTTCTCTTCAACTGAGTGTAGATAGTTTTGGAGTGTGGGCTGCAAAGCCAATTCAGCAATAAAGTCAAGGATCAAATCATGGGCGAAGCTATGGGAATACTGCAATAAAATTCAATTTCAACAGAACAGAGTTCAGCTTTGCCTTACTCCTTTTCTCTTTTTTCAAACAACATGTTTTATTTAAGGAAATCCTGCAGATGAACAAGTTTTTGTCATTCTTCTTAATGAAGAATGACAAAAGAATATTAGGTAACCACAATTTCTTTGACGGGTAATGGTTTACTGTGCATTTCCTGAACCTGTTTTCTTCATTACAGGATTATGGGAAGCCACAGCCTGCCCCAAGTAGCAATGGAGACAAAGCATCTCTCTATGACATGCAATTTGATCACACACATGCTATTGAGGTATAGTGGTAATCACTGCACCACTGTGCCATCCCATAGTATACTTATTACATGATACTGTATATAATACTACTATATTATATGCTACTGTATTACATTACAGTTGTTTACATATTGAAACATTAAATGAAGATCTGGAGAGGCAGATGGGACTTGTTTATTTTCAATTTTGGCTTAAAAACAAAAGCATGTAAGTAAATTGTCAGCAGGCACTGTGACACAAACCAGTCTCCAGTGTTTGTTCTGTAAGGGAACATTCAGAATACTGGAATGGAATCATTGGTCAGTGCTAGGTCAGGCATTATAAATTTCCTTCCAGCGTAGTGACTTTAAAGCTACAGTACACAGATATATAAGATAGACACATTATACTTTTGGTCTTAGATTCTAGGCCTACCTCTTCCTGCGCATATTTTATTTTGCTAACTCACTATATATGTGTCATACCCTACCCCCCTCCCCATATTGCATACTGTGGGTGTGACACCTACAAAAAGGACTATAAGTGCCGTGCAACAACCTAACCAGCCTGCACAAGTATATATATATATATATATAGTCATATATGGGATGGTTGACATCTATACTGGGATGGATGGTTCCTTATCCTTCATAATGAATGGAAAGTTCTGAATGCACAGTCTTCACATCCAGGTTTGCTAGTGATAGTGACTTTTCCATTTGGGAGGTTGACATAGTGGAAGGAAAGAGTAAGGGCAATTTATTCCTCCAATATGCTGGGTGGTAGCCCCCCTCTACATAGCTTCCATTTGGACAGCCTCAGGGTTGCATGGGAGTTGTAGTTCCAATGCATGGTCCTTTTGGGTTCCTTGGGGGCCTTTAGAGAGAGCTACTGGAAATAGGCTCCCCTGTTAAGAAGAGGTTCAGCCTGACCCAGAAGTGTATCCAGATGACAGTCTTGTGCTTTCAGGTCTGAGTTGAGTAGAAGCTGCTCCACATTCTCCAGGGAGTCCGAATCGGAAGAGGAGGCAGACAAAACTTTTCTGTGAAGTGAGTGACAAGAAAAGAAAACAAATTGTACTTGTGGTTAGTGAAGAACAGGTGAGAAGGTACTCTTATTAAATATAAAATTGTGTCTACGGTTTGGGGGGGTTGTAAGATTCCCCCTAGTAGCCACAGTATATATAAAAGAGAAACCCCAATGAGTGCTGGGTTTTTTTTGTGAGATGCCCCATTTAATACTTATATGCCAAAGAAAAAAAAGTAACAAAATTCCCTGTTGGACTGAGGGAATAATTATTCTTTCAAGGTGGGAGAAAGGTTCTTCATGAGGTTGCTTCCTCTCTGTCAAGGTATGGTTCTAATATGACTAATGACTTCTGGTTTAGTGATTATTTAAATGGCAGTGAAGGTGGAACAGGTGAGACTTCCATTGCCAGACCAGATGTCCACCATTCTTGGGAAGGGCAGTTAAGGCCTGTGTCACACCCTACCCCCTCCCTATATTGAATACCGTGGGTGTGACGCCTCCAAAAAGGACCATAAATGCAGGGCAACAACCTAACCAGCCTGCCCACGTTGAGTCAAACATAATTCCGCTAGTCTCACCACTTCTGTTCCATATATGTTGTGTTAGGGCCCCAAGAGGTGACACCACCTGCCAATCATTACCAAGAACTGCCCTCCACTTATAAATCCGGCGGGTCTCCTACAGTTCCAAGTAAAATCTTAAAAATAAAACCAGGAACAGAAGAAGTAGAAAATACAAAAAAATAGCAATTTTCATAAACTGAATTATCTCCTTCTTTTGAGTCTTTTCTGCTCGGTCTTAAATAGGCAGAAGCAGGGCTCAGGAGTGATGATGTCAGGGTGGTCCTCCTCCTAAACAAGAAACATAGTCAAACTTAAAGAAAATACACAATTAACACATTAGAAGCTGAATTGACAGAAGTAACATAAAATATTTAAATTAATTATTCAAAACTGCAAAGAAAATATAAAATTCATAAAAAATACACCCCAGACACCCCTAAAAGATTTTGCAAAATTGCAACAATATGCAAAGCTAAGTTCTAATAAAAAAGTTTGTCTGTATGCTTAGATGACCAGGTACATTATGACAACCTGAGGCTGATGAGACCACAACATCTAGGCCCAGTGGAGATGACAGAACAAGAACGCCACTACCAGGAATGGACAATAGGACAGCGAGAAGACAAACTCATGGCCTGAAAAAGTAAAAATAAAAGGGGAGCATAATGTGGCAAAGCTCATTTCTGGACCACAGGGCACAGTAGTATCACCAGAATCCTGTGAAATACTCCCTCTATATAT
>JANRMT010062792.1:22439798-22462232 GCA_026402145.1 Polypterus bichir lapradei | reverse complement strand
CTCACTCACTCACTCACTCACTCACTCACTCACTCACTCACTCACTCACTCACTCACTCACTCATCACTAATTCTCCAACTTCCCGTTTAGGTAGAAGGCTGAAATTTGGCAGGCTTATTCCTTACAGCTCACTTACAAAAGTTAAGCAGGTTTCATTTCGAAATTCTACACGTAACGGTCATAACGGTCGATAACGGTCAACAACGTCCGCCATGTTGAACTTTCTTATTTATGGCACCATCTTCACGAAATTTGGTAGGCGGCTTCCCTGCGCTAACCGAAATCGATGTATGTACTTATTTCGGTGGTATGACGCCACTGTCGGTCGCCATATTGAACTTTCCAACGTCGCTAATTTTCCAACTTCCCGTGTAGGTAGAAGGCTGACCCCATCTTCACGAAATTTGGTAGGTGGCTTCCCTGCGCTAACCAAAACTGATGTACGTACTTATTTCGGTGGTATGACGCCACTGTTGGCCGCCATATTGAATTTTCCAAACATCACTAATTCTCCAACTTCCCGTGTAGGTAGAAGGCTGAAATTTGGCAGGCTCATTCCTTATAGCTTACTTACAAAAGTTAAGCAGGTTTCATTTCGAAATTCTACGCATAACGGTCAACAATGTCCGCCATGTTGAACTTTCTTATTCATGGCCCCATCTTCACAAAATTTAGTAGGCGGCTTCCCTAGGCTAACCGAAACCAATGTACATACTTATTTCGGTGGTATGACGCCACTGTCAGCCACCATATTGAACTTTCCAATGTCACTAATTCTCCAACTTCCCGTCTAGGTAGAAGGCTGAAATTTGGCAGGCTCATTCCTTACAGCTTACTTACAAAAGTTAAGCAGGTTTCATTTCGAAATTCTACACGTAACGGTCATAACGGTCGACAACGTCCGCCATGTTGAACTTTCTTATTTATGGCCCCATCTTCACGAAATTTGGTAGGCGGATTCCCTGTGCTAACCAAAACCGATGTACGTACTTATTTCGGTGGTATGACGCCACTGTCGGCCGCCATATTGAATTTTCCAAACATCACTAATTCTCCAACTTCCCGTGTAGGTAGAAGGCTGAAATTTGGTACTTATTTCGGTGATATGATGCCACTGTCGGCCATCATATTGAACTTTTCAACGGTCTTTGTTACTTATGGGCCCATCTTCAAGAAATTTGGTACGCGGGTTCCCAACACTAACTGAAGCCTACTTACGTACATATATACGTCCATAGCCTGCAGCTTGGTCACCATGTGAGGCGGTGTTGGGTCCCCCATCCCAACGCCTCCCACGTTGTTGGCTGCCTGCCTATATAAGGCCGTCCGTCACGCCGGTCTCTACATTCCCTTCCTTGCTTCGCCACGGGATTCACGTCTCCCTGATGATAACTGCAGCCTTTTTATTTAACCCACAGCTTCTCCGCTGTTTTATTGTTCGTTTATTACGATTATAGTTATTGTGTAGGTATTTTACACTTACTTTACATTGTTCAGGTACCCATTTCCTTTATCGTTCCAACCGTACCCCCATTAACATGTCTATCGAGGTGATCACCATTGATCAAAGAACTGTCACTTACCGAGTGGTTTCCATGCCCGGAGATGGCACCTACCTTCTCCATTCTCTGTGTTACATATTGCACGGCCATATCAGGCTCACTCTTGATATCCGGAGGAACATTGTGTCTTATGTATTGAATGACTGGGACAGGTTCAAGGTGTGGACTGATGACGGTACAGGAGATAATTAGACTACACAGGAGCACTAGAAGAGTGAAATGCTTAAGCCCTTCACCTATGGTTCTGCATGTGAGTTGATGGCTGCCGCTGAATTGTTCGGTTGTCGCTTTCAAGTGTACCGAAATGGCCAAATATTTTACACCTTTCGACAACCGCCAATGCCTCTTAAACATCTTAGATTCACAGGCGACGATTTCAGTAGTGGACACTTTGATGTTTAGAAATGTTTAAACTCTCAAAAGCTGGATGTGAAGTTATCAATGAAACCGGTTGTTTGCTTACAACGCTTGACAGATGCCAAATGTCACTTCAACACAAGTCCTGCAAATATTAACGTAATTGAAACAAACCATGAAACTCAAACCGATTATGACAGCAGCAATCCAAGCTGTGAGATTTGAGACAAGATTACTGTTCACATGGCCAACTGTACGTTACATGCTCAAGAGTAAGCTCGGCGCACAGCTTGGTCATATTACAACCGGAGGGCCGAACTGACAACGTGGTATACAAAGAGATCCTTAACAAATAATTATTGGTATATTTTCCCTCAGTTTTAAAAAGGTTTAATTGTCTTCTTAATAAAAATTTTAAGGCAGTACTTCGCCGCTGCGAAGCGCGGGTATTTTGCTAGTTATAGTATAAAACCCAATCTAAATCTGTTAAGTAGTTCTCTTGTGAAAAGCGGACAGACATACAGACAGCAAGACAGATGTTGGATTTTATATATATATATAGAGATATATGTGAATGTGAAGACATCAGTTATCAATGGAGCGAAAATAAAAATATCAAAGGTCCAGAGAATTACTGGCATGAAATAGAAAAAAATTGTTTCATCATGAATCAATGCAAACTTTAGGGCAGAAAGGATTAAACAAAAGAGGCAGTGAAATATGTGATAATAAGCTTAAAAATATAAGACAACTATATTGGAAAGACCGAAATGTATACTCATTTTATGGTTTTATATTAACAGAAATGTCAAATAAGTTAGGTTTGGTAACATTAGACAGAAAAAACGAAGTGCGAAAATCAAAACTAGAGCCATGAGATAGGGGATTTAAGCTCTGCGTTGTCATGCTCAGGAGATCGTGCATGATAACTGGAGGTGACACACACCCAAGTAATCCAGGCCCAAAAGAAGAGCTATGTTAATCAGGTACAAATCATGTATTTTATAAAGTCCAAAATGTTAAAGTGTTGAACAAGGTCAAAACTACAAAATGCTAGACTACAGAGAGCTGCTAAACACAGACTTTCACAGGGTCAGTAGGTAAAATGGCAGAGCAAAGAGCTCTGTCCAGACATCTTGTCACGTAACTGGAGAAGACAAATTCCTGCCAAGAAACCGATGAAGAAAAGTGGGGCCAGGGGATGACTGCATGTGAAAGTAGAACCAGAGCAAAACACAGACAAGAAGTGAAGTGTGGCAGAAATCAATCAACCAGAATATTTAACTCCACTTATGACTTGGCATAAAGATGTGATTTTTCACTGCTTCAAAGCCTTACTCCACCTCTCTAATCAGATTATGATTCATATTTGTAACATTCATGTTTAATATGCAGATTCCTTGCAAAACAGTGAGATTTGACTTGAGACAATTCATTTCATGGTGTCTGTCTTTGGGGGCATGTATTTAATACATTATCAGTTCTTCTCATTATACAAAGTAACAAATGGCTGTCATTTCAGTTTTTTCATTTTTTTGCTCAGGTTTGCCATGTAAGGTAATAAAGTTGCACTCTTCTTTCAATATCTTTTTACAACATTTAAAAGCAAATACATATTTCATATCATTCATTTAGCCTAGCATTTTACTCAGCTGCCATGTAAAAAACATTTTGCATTAAGATTACAATTTAATTAACAGTTTTTTTTTTTGGCATTGTGAATGTGGAACACACAAAGTAAACCAAAGAGAGAATAATTTGGAGTTTTGCCTGCAGCATCATAGAAAACTTCTTTCTTTTGCCAACAATTAGCCTCTCTGGAAAATTATTCAATTGTACATGGCTTCACTTTGAGTTAAATGGAGCCAAAACACCTTAATGTGCATCTGCTAGTCTTGTGTATGTGTTCATGTCTAAATATTTCTTTCCAATTTATGCATATTTTTGACTGTCATTCATATTGTTTCTTCTACAAAGACTTGTTTTTTTTTGCTTCGCTCTGTTCCTGAACAAAAGCTGTCTGCTGTGCTTCAGTACAAATGGTGACATTAACCACAGAGCATTGCCTTGTAGCAATATGCTCTCTGAACTCTTTTCTTCCGTATAAGGGCCGTCCATTCTGCCTTCACAGATGATGACATTTTTCACAAAAAATTTCCAGCATAGCCCTGTTTGCTCCAGTTTCTTTACAATTTTGATGCAAAAGCTTCTATTTTAACTAAAACTGTAACTTTAGCCCCTTCTTTTTGCTCTTGTATAGCTACAAGCTGCATTCCATTAAACAGTAAAATCAAATGTATCTGCCTTTAACACATTTCTATAGAGTGTTTAAATGACCCTAATTGACTTGTTAATTGCCACATGCAAAGGGTCCATGGCAATCAGGGTGCATTAACGTCAAAGTGAGCACAGGTGGGCAAGCGGCCTTTTAGGAGGAGTGTTGAGAACGGCAGAAACAGAGAGCAACTGAGGATATTGAATAGTTCAGGGGCTAAGTGGCAGGGCTAACTGCATGGGGCTTTTATATGTTATGTTAGAGTACAATCTTACGGATTTCAAATAAACAGGAATGTGCTGGATGTACTATATTACACTCTAGTGTCCAACCCCTCCCTGAAAATGCCTCAGAACCCAACAGCATGCAGTAGCTTATATATGTCATGTACACTTTGGGAATAGTCTAAAATCAGTGTGTAGTAACACATTTCAGATTGGATAAGCTTTAACTAGTATTTGAGCAATTATTTAATTCACTTTCCCTTTTGGTTCTTGTGAATTAATGCAATGTGACCACAATTAAATCACATACTGCATGAAATCTGGGAATGGGTTGCCTGTTCATATGGAAGCTTGTTGTCTAATGAATCAATTTTTCCATTTTCAGAATCTAGGGAGCAGAAGGCTATCCCTGTAGCAATGGAGACACAAAAAGGATAGAGACCTGGATGGAATTCCACCTGTACCCACACCTGTACTCATTTATAAAGGAACAATTTAAAATGAACATTAATACATATCTGTGGCATCAGAGGGGAAAGTGGAGTAATCAGAAAAATACCACACAGACATTGAAAGAAATAGAAAAGTCACAGTGATTTCAAAGTTGATTGGATTGAAGGTTTTGATTAGGTTTTACAGCCAGATGCCCTTCCTGACATTAACCCTCTGTATTTATCGGGGTTTGGGACTGGTACCAAGTCAGGCTGGTTTGCCCCACTGATGGCTAGAGAAATACTGTATGTGAAGATAATCCAGGATATATATGAGGGAGTGAGGACACGGGTTAAAAGAAGTAACAGACAAGATTCCAGTTTGAGTAGGTCTGTATCAGAGATCTTCTTTAAGTCCTAACCTCTTTGATCAGGTTATAAAGGTGTTCAGTCATGGGATAAAAGAGCAATCCAGCAGAGTATTCTTTTTGCTTTTGATATTGTGTTGTGTAGCCCCAGAAAAGAGGAAGTGGAGAGGAATAGGAAGTTGGAAGAATGAAGAAGGGCTTTGGAAGATAGGGAATTGAAGATAAATATGAAAAAGACAGAATATATAAGGTTTAATGATGATCAGGATTCAGAAGTTTGCCCGCAGGGAGAGCTATTGAAAAGGGTGGATAATTGTAAATATCTAGGATTAGGTGCAGAGACAACCCATACAGTGCAGTGTGGATGGAACAATTAGAAGAAAGTATCAGTAGTATTGTGTGAAAAGTTTAGGAAAAGGTTAAAGATAAGTTTTTTAAGGCATTTGGGAAGACCAGCAATGATGTAGGGAGCTGAGACATGAGCAGTAAAGGGAGAGCAGGAGAAGAAGTTAGATGTGGCAGAAATGAGAATGTTGAGATGTGTGGAATAACAGTAAAGGACAAAATAAGTGATGAGACCATCAGGGGTACAACAAAAGTGAAAGAGATATCTAAGAAAGTACAGGAAAGTAGGCTGAAGTGATATGGACATGTGATGAGGAGAAAAAACGAATATGTGGGCAAATGAGTGATGGGAATGGATGTACATGGGAAGAGAAAACCAGAGAGGTCAAAGTGGAGGTGGATGGATAAAGTTAAAAAACGATTTGAAGGAAAAGGGTCTGACTAAGGAAGAGGTGCAGGACTAAGCTAGTTGCAGAAGGTTGATCAAGCACATTGACCCCATATATAGAAGTGGGAAAAGATAAAGATGAGGAAGAAGAAGAAGAAAGTAGTTTCAAACCATGGTCCCTAGCGATGTGAAGCAGCAGGGCAAACTACTGTGCTAATTATTGCATCACTCACATAAAATCAATCTATTTAATGCATTTATTGGCAAGCCCATTTAATTCAGTTCAGAGAAATGGAGAGAGACAGCCCATTCCATGTTTCAACATTCAGGCCTGAAAAGTACATCAGTCCATTACTGCATTCACAAACTTCTATCATTCCAGCTTAGGGCTAACAACAACAATATGCATGTCTTTGTGATGCAGAGAGTAAACCAGAATGTCAGGAAATTGTGCAAACTCAGCAGTGACCAGGCAGTGATTCAAAGGCAGATGTCTAACAGTACAGCAAAATATCGAAAAGTTCATCTTCAATCTATCCATGTGTTTTCTGGTTATGGGAAGCAGGAAGCTTAGTCAAGGATAGGATAGCCAGTCTATACTATGGCATGCTAATGCACACACACTGTATCACCATTGGTCAATTTAGAGATGACGGACCGCCTATCTTGCACAACATTTGGAGTAGACGTAGGAAACCCATGTGAATGCCAGAGCAGTGCTACACATTTGCATGACTAAACTGAGAACATTGTTAAGAAAAGTGTTTGCTCCATGATATACCACGTAATACAAGCTTTCACTCCACTGTAAGAAGGTGGTGGCATTATATACAAATTAAGCACTGGCCATTCATCCTACTGCACATGATGAAAAATGCTTTTAAATCACTTAAGAGGTAGCACTGGGAAGCCCCTAATGGGAATGCATTAAACAAAGAAATTAAATCTTGGCAAAGTGGTAACAAAATAAACGATTCTCTTGACGTTCTGCTGCAGGTAAGGGTAGTTAGTTTAATTTGTGAAGCCAGTGCATCAGTCCTGTAAGCAGTGACTAGGTCAAGAGTGGTGTTTGAGGGTGGCAAGTGGGCCGATTGCAAGTTTATACAGTCCACACATACTGGTAACAGCGTTTGACATAACCAGCCCCACGTGAGGTTGGTCAGGCCTAGGCCCCGCATACCCCTAAGGCCGCCTCTGAACTAGCTACAATATTTCTGAACAACGGTATCTAGGAAAGCTTGTTGTAATGTTTAGCTGATGAAACTCACTGCAAATGAGTAGCAGCCGGGCAAGATTTGGCTGTATTTTAAAATCAGCTACTTCCATTTGTATGGTTTACTCCTGGTTTTGATTACAGCAAAAGTAAGATTCATGGAATGAATACAATGTGTATTTTATACACTGCAGGATTACACATTGCAGTTTGCAAACTAGTAAACTAGTAAATAAAATGACAATGTTTCATCAGTAGCCTTGACTATTAATCTTAAATTGAGATCAGCATCCAACCATTTCACTACATATTGTGCTGAATGTATAATTTGTATGTGACAAGTAAAATTTTATTTGATTTATATTGTGTGCTTTTATCTTCATAAATAATTTATTTCAGTGTTTCAGAGTGTAGTTTACTTCTTTAAATATAGAACTTGATAAGCTATGAATTTCCATCCATCCATTAACCCATCCACTATATCCTAACTACAGTTTAACGGGGGTCTGCTGGAGCCAATCCCAGCCAACACAGGGTACAAGGCAGGAAACAAACCCTGGGCAGGGCGCCAGCCCACCGCAGGGCATGCACACACACACCCACCCACCCACCAAGCACACACTAGGGACAATTTAGAATCACCAATGCAACTGCATGTCTTTGGACTGTGGGAGGAAACCCACGCAGACACGGGGAGAACATGCAAACTCCATGCAGGGAGGACCCAGGAAGCAAACCTGGGTCTCCTAATTGTGAGGCAGCAGTGTTACCCACTGTGCCACCATGCCGCCCAAGCTATGAATTTTCCAAAGTTATTTTTTTTACAGCAGGTTAATTGAAATAATTTAAAACAACGCAGGTTTCCTGCTGAGTTTCATGCCAACATCAAAATAAAATTAAACAAATTTCATCAATATAAGTATTTAAGCTTTGATTTTGCCCATTAGTTTTTATAAGCAGCAGGATCAATGATTTTATAAAAAAAAAAAAGAAACATTACAAGTAAACATGTTGGTATGTTGTCTTATGTGTATGAAAATGTGTGATACAAAGAGATCATTGAACCCATACTGATGCTAAAAAGGCCACAAGTAACCAGATGAAAAGTTACTAGTTATAAATCAAAGGTCAAATGAAATGTATGAAAAGGATTGATCAAAGTGCAAAAATAAACCAAATGAAAAACAAGCCGCATAGGGCCTTCCGAAACTTGGTTGATTCTCCAGTCTAACACTTGGGATGGAAGGTCCACTTTGTCACTTCAGTACTGTACCAAATATATCCCCTCTCCCCTCCATTACTCTCCATTCTCTGGAGATTCCAGCCTAAAGTTCCTGCTGCCAGTAAAGTGCTTGCCATCAGCTCTCTGTACACTCACTGGGCTTCTGACCAAAACGTTACTTTAAACCTTTTCCCAGGATCATTTTCAGTTAAGCCCTGGATTCACTTCTGAACTGTTGGGTGAATCTACCGTATGTGTGCAACAGTGATACTGTCATATTTTAATATTGCTATTAATTTTTTCTGACATTGCTGTTTTTTGTTATTTTCAATATTTATTGTATATTTTGGAATATGTAGAATTCAAGTTTCTCTTCAATTTCTGTGTCTTAGATGTGTTTTATATACAGTAGTTGGAATTACTATATTTTTTGTAACTGAATTTATACTTTTCTAATTAAGTGCAACAACTCTCAACTTTGATTCAGCGATTTGACAGCAGATCATTTTGATTTCCTAGTTATGACCTTTGCTTGTATGTTGACGCTCATTATGAAATGAGATCTCACATCACATCTTCTGGTCCCTTTTATTAAAAACAAATATCTGCCACTTTCCAATATGTTGGCATAACAGACACAGTGCTAAAGTTCGTACTATCAGCTTACCAGAAGCTTACAAAGGGGACTAAGACCCCAAGTAGCTCTACTGCCTACTGTACTACCTCCAAGCAGTAAAGAATGTTTCAGATTAGACCTGGAGATAAATCAAAGTTAGTAACTAAAAAGAGTCAAAAATCATTACTGTTTCCAAAACCAAAACGTTAACCAGTATAGAATTCAAAAAAGAACTGCGAATGAATTCACAAAATTCACAAAAAGCTACAATGAATCACTCAGAGGGTTTTAGGTTATCCACAACCTTGAATAAATTGAGATCCATTGAGGCAGTATAAAAAGCATTGCATTGATGACGACAAATGCCATGACCTCCGAATCAACACACTCTGGAAAAAAGGGGGTGTGTCTTAATGACAAATAATAATGTTGAGGTAGTGCTCAGTAACAAAAATAATAAAATATACTTTAGTCCAGAAGCAATAAATACTTAAGACATATAACCAGAAATGTTCTCTGACAATCAAACCCTTTAACTAAATGTATGAATTTCTCAGAAACAATTTGTAATTTCATAATCATTTTTTTAAGTTATTTAATTGGTAATTCCTACATTAATTGTGGAATATCATGGTCCACTGACAGACTGAGGAAATTGTTCCTCCCCCACACAATGCGACTCTTCAATTCCACCCGGGTGGGTGGTAAATGTTAACATTATACAAAGTTATTGTCTGCTTTTACATGCATTTTTATCACTCTTTAATTTAATATTGTTTTTTATCTGTATGCTGCTGCTGGAGTATGTAAATGTCCCCTTGGGATTAATAAAGTATCTATCTATCTATCAATGTGTTCTTTTCTGGAACTGTGTGCCAGCCACCTATTGCTTTTCCATTATATCGTGCCAGTGCCCATGCCCAGCAAACTTTGAGTCAGTAAGACTAAATACAGGACTTACTTGGGGCTCTCAGTTTATGTTACTGTTGCTTTGGCATAAATTGTCAGGATATTCGCAGGTACTGGCTTTTCTGCATTCAATCCCAGTATTGACTGGTTTCCCCCCGGTGTTTTTTCTCTTTTTCATTTGGATGACAGCTGTTCAGTGTGAGTGCTGTGTATCAGTTTAAGATGAACAGGTTTAATTTTTTTATATGTATTCACTCTCTCAATGATTTTAATGTAAATCTCCTTAGTGTAAATTACATAATAATACATCAAAACAGGCATTAAAGTACTTCATTGATGAAAGTTAATATACATACTTTTCCTAAAGGGAACTATTAGGAAAATATTTACAAAGAAATGTGATGTACTTTATGATTTCTAAAGTAACTCAGTTCACAAAGAGAGTCACTTGTGACAGTGAGAGGTGGTGCCTGAGGTGTGATTGAAACCAGAGTTCTTTTAATGTAAATCTCATGTTTCAACCACTAGAGTATACAGCTCCTTTCCCAAAGATATACACACAGTGCTGGTAGAATTTTTCAAAAGCTTTTGATATTAAATATTTATCAATGGCTAGTTTACCTTATATACAGTAAGTGTACTGTATATCTAGTTTTGTTTGTATAGTCTACTATTCATATGGCATCTTTTGGCTTCCAGCCTGTACATTCTGACACTCTGCACAGACTTCAGTTAATGTAAAAATGTTTGTTATGGTGTGAAATTCTTCATTGAACAAAGATGGTGAGATCTAGGGTCATACTGGGCAAATCTGTTTGATGCAAACAGACTTTATTTGCTCTGACTTTTTAGGGGCCATCCACTGTAAATATTCTCTTTGTAATTTGTATGTATTTTAACCTTGGCAGTAAATTAGAGGTGGCAACCGGCTTTTAAGTTATAAAAATCATTTTAGTTAGTTTGGGATTGTTAGTGCTGCTGCTTCAGAACTCCAAGGAGCTTCATTCAATTTTTTGTCCAATCATGGGCTGACTGGAATATGCACCTTCTACCCATGTTTATATGGGCTGTCTTTGGGTATTGTGGTTTCCCCTACACCCTAAACATGTCAAGTTAAGTTTATCACTAACAGTACATAAAGTAGAACCATGAAATTCTAACTTGCATGTCTCCTGTGAATAGTTCACAAAAATACAATCTCAAAAATAAAATATATAAATTAATAAAAGTATACAGTACATAGCATACAACATGCTGGGTTTGGGTGTGTCTCTAAATATGGGGATGGATCCTGATGAGACACCACCATTAATCTGATTTTTGTTTGTTTTAGAATGGAAGAGAACAGAAGAATCCTGACATCACTTCCTTGCTGCACGACTGATGCCCCGCCCCTTCTGCTTCCTCCACTACATAAGCTACCTGAGACCAACTGTCGCTGTCATTCAAGATAGATGTCTGTATGAGAACCTATTGGCTTACAGAAATCCTGAAGACTTCAGTGCTGACATATTTTTTTCCCATTGAGTTTTTTCATCTCTTTCTCAGCCAGACCTTAGAGATGGTCACTCTAGGTACCTATGTTTTCATAAAAATATTTGAGGGGGGACTCAAATAAAACGGAATTATCTTCTGAATGGCGGTCCCCTTTTAGTACATGCTTCCCCCTCTAGGTGAATATTCTAGAAACACTTTTGCATCAGTGTGCCCACTGGCATTGTTATGCGGTGCTGCGTTTGGCTTCAGTGAATTTTTTTCTAAGACATTTGCAATGTATTTGCCTATTTTGTGATGCCTGATTTACAAACAATGTGCAACACTGAAATTTTGTTTCCTTTTAGGGACAATGCGGTGGAAATGGTTGTTATGCTACAGGTAGTCAAACGATCAACCAAAGCTTTTATTTAGAAGTTCTGAAAAGGTTGCGCCAGCATTTGTGGAAGAAACGTCCTGAGTTGTGGCAAACAGGTGACTGGTTTTTCCTCGCTTCCATCAAGACAAAGCAGCTGCCTACACTGGGCTGAGTGTTGAGTGGTTTTTGACCAAAAACTACATGACCCCTGCTTGTCACCCTCCCTATTCACCTGATTTCAGCCCATGTGACTTTTTTGTGTTTCCACTGATGACAAAAGTCCTCAAAGGGAAATATTTTGCTGATGTTGAAGAGGTGAAACAAAAGCAGCAGAAGCAATCAAAGGCATCAAAATCGAGGAGTTCCAAAACTGTTCTGAGCAGTGGAAAAAATATCTCGATAAGTGTATTGCATCAAACTTTGAAGGTGACTGAAGTTTGCAAGTGTAAAAATAAATATTTTTTTTTTATAAACAAAATCCATTTTGTTTTGGGTCCCCCCTCATATATATAAATATAATGACATTAATTTTCTGAGTACTTTTCTGTATATAATGTTTTTTTTCCAAGCAGGGGCTAATATTATTAGTTCACTGGTGTCTGCTACTTTTGGACATGCGTCATTCAGTTGCACACGAGATAAAACTTTGCTTCCATAGGTCATTTCTTCTTTTTTCTAGTGACTTGGCTTTTGCTGATGATCATGGCAAAACACAATTTTAGTGTAAATTATGTTCCTTTGAATTCAAACTGATAATTGGTATGAATAATTGGAATGTTAGTATAAATACAACTGGAGATTCTGCAAAAGTGGTAGCTTCAGCTAGACTTTAATATAATGCTTTGATCTGTAATCTTGTATCTTTACAAAATTTTGGAAGGTTTAGATCAAAGCACTATACAGTAAACCGATTCATGGTTTCCTTTAACTTGTTACAAATAGCATTGATGTTTGCAGGCTACACATTTATGTGGCCCGTGCAACAAACTGAATATATTTTATTTTACCCTGTAAAGGTAAGTACAAGTGAAAAGAAATGATGTGAACTATGCACAATGTCTGCCTCCTCTATGTTCTGTGTGTGGGGGACCCTTTTACTGAGCATTTAAATTGACCGAAGCATTCTGTTGCTCCCAGCTTCTCTTGTAGCCAGAGCTTGAAATGGGCTGGTACACCATAACGTTACTTTTCTCTTTTTGTTTTGCAAATTGGAGCAGAGCAGTAGATTACAGTCTGGCCTCAAAGGGAACAACTCAGTTCTCCACAATATTGCAATTGTTTTATCATCAAGCCACACCTCTAAGCCCCATTCTGCAAGTTTATTAATATAAGAGTGCTCAAAAATTAAATCCAGTTTCAGTTTATATGCATATTATACCACATCATATGAAGAAAGAAGAAGCTGACAGAATAGGGACATCTGCATATACAGTACCTAAGAGGGCCATTTGTTAACCACGTCTTCTTTGAATTTTGCCTAACTTTCCTTCGTCCACCTCACATCTCACTTTTCTGATAGCCTTGCTACCTCGTCTTTTTTTTGTGCACAATTAGAGCTGCAGCCTTTTCTGTGGTGGTCCACCACTTGTGGTGTTCATTTGAATGAACTGCACACTCCACTTCTACACACATTCACTTGTCAGTATTGAGCAGATGAAAAGGACACACTTCTTAAGAATATCCCACTGACTACTGTTGATTGCACCAGACTTGGTAAGTAACATTGTGTGGGTAACTGTGCCCTTGGGTTAACGTCAAATTCAGTTTGGCAACTCAGTGATGCTAGGACATACTCTAGCTTTCCCTATTGGGAAAAGCAAATAAAGAAAATGAATTATTTTTTCAATCAGTTGGTTCAGCTACCTTTAAACTTTTGGCTATATGTCCACATACACCTTTTTTACTTAATGTATGTTGTCCTTTCTGCAGCATTCACTCCAAAAGTAAAAAGTGTTCCTCTGATTTCCTGCACCATCATTTTTCAAAACCCACCTCAACCTTACTCAAGCACACACCAGAAAGTCAGGCATTTTATATTCTCCTGTGATACTGCTAAATAATGCTTTTTGAAAAACATGTAAACAAGCAATAAATAGTTTTCATTGAAAATATAAGTTATGGTGAAGTCAAGTACTATATACTAGTTGTACTCAATTTGTGCTGAAGTCATTTAACAAAGAATTCCTGCCTTATCTTAAATATATTATACATAGAAACGGTCATGCAATCAAAATTGTCATTATATAAAGAGAAAATGTATGATTGATTTAAAAGTAATGTACCATAAAGCTGAAACCATGCTATTTTTGCCTAAAAAAAATAAAGCTACTGACAACGTGCTATACTTTAAAAAGTAAGTATTTGTTTTGATTTTTGCATGTTCGTTTTCTCCTGTGGATGCATGAGTAGGGTTTCATGTTTCTTCATTTGAATGATTTTTTTTTGTTAAACATTTTTTGAATAAAACATTTAGCTTCAAAAACTGTTCTCTACTGCTAAGATTTCATTTACTTGGTGAATTATATTCTGCCATACTGCATAGCCACTGCTCAAAGTTGCATTTCAAGGCGACTATTCCAGTAAAACAACAACATAAAAACAGCATATGTACAACAAAGCACAACACACATAGAATATCCATATAGGAAGAAGGAAGAGCCTGCACAAATGAGCTGTTCATATTGGTGGTAGTGGTGGTGCGCAGTCCTAAATCACCCCGCTTCGCTTCCTGTCAGGAATACACCTGGTTAACCAGGTGCAAGACAATGCGGTACAACAGTAAGTTGCATCACTTTGGATGGACCCTTGGTGGGACAGGGTGTAGGTGGCTGAGTCAGTCTTAGTCAGGTCCTCACCTCTGACCTTGCCGCCATGGGTGACCCTACCTGGAGTAAATGACTCCTGATGGCATCACTCAGAGGATCATTGAATCATACAAACCACTCCACCATATTAAGGTGCTAACTCAATGGAGGGTCCACATATATCCTGTTGTGATGGAAACCCAGGCGTCAGCCAGCCCAAACCCTGACACGAACACACAAGCACAGTCCCAGGTTCAAATAAAGGTTGGTTTATTTACCAAATTCCCTTCAAATATGTCACAACAAGCACAAAAACACTGGTATCTCTCTCTCTGCAATAATTCTCTCAATACCGCACTGCATTCCTCCAGTCAAGTGTTGCCTCTCTACCTCCCAGCTATGACACGCCTGGATAAGGGAGTGCCTCCTCTTTTATTACAGACCTGGGAGTACTTTTGGTGTCAGGGTGATTGCCCGATCAAAGTACTTCTGCTTCACACAGAAGTCCATCATCACAATCTCTGCAGCGCCCTCTTGTGGCACACCGCCCCAATTGGGCGTGGATATCCAGGACTGCTGCCATCTAGCGTGCTGGGGGAATAAAAACTCCTCAGCGATATCTCTTCTTTTACAGGGGCTCTATCCATCTCTTCCTTCCGAGTATGCTTCCTGTCTCCTTCCTGGCTGGAATGCCCGTCCAGCCCATATGACATCTACACTGTATATAAACATCTGGCTATTGAAATTAATTTATAAATCTGTAATAATAGATAATTAATATAAAAAATGAAATGTAATGCATAAGTACAGATAAGTTAAAGCCAGCTGGCAAAAGAGAACTGGATAATAAAACTCCAGTCTACAAAGATTCCACAGAAAACAAACAAAAAACAATGTTATTATTTCAAGAGAACTCAAACTAAATCTGATTTTGGGTAACTGGCAACACTGACCCTCCTGGAGTATCTTATACTGTGTTCCTAGCCATTGTTCATCATATTGATGATCTATGGTGAAAACTGACAATGATTTAACCCTGGGTCTGTCACTGGAGTCTTAGCTCCCACTTCCTTTAAAATTTGAAACTCTTTCATTATAGGTAACCAAACAGTCTTGATAAACTAGTCTTTTATTTTTAAAAAAATCTTCAGAAGTGCTATGAAAATATCTGTCCCCTGTTTGTTTTTCTATATTATTCATTTTTGCATAGTGTAAAGAATTTTGTTTTTAAAATGTTCATCCTGTGGTAATACCTTCACTTACCAAATCATGCAAAATTGTAATGAATTATGTTATAAACAGACCCTTTGTGAAAAAAGTACTTGACCTTCAGCATCTTAAACAGTAATTACAGTAAACTAATGTATCTCATAGTTATTGATTGATCCCTCACAGTACACTGAAGGAGTTTTGGCTCACCTCTCATTACAGAACTACTTTAATGCAGTAACCTTTGAGGATTTCAAGTATAAATTGCCACGACACCTCAGTTTGGATGATGACTTGACCAACACAAAACTCTCAGTTTCAGCCATTCTGATGTAGACCTGCTTTTGTGTTTCAGATCAATGATATGCTGCACAATGAAGTTTCAATTCAGCTACAGCTAAAGAATCCTGGCAGTGAGAAAAGAATTCATAATTCCTTCAATAATGACAAGTCATCCAGTTCCCCCCCCCAAAAAAAAAAAAAAAAGCAAAGCATTCCAAAACAATGACATTATCACTAAAATGTGTAGCCAGTGGCAGAAAAGTCTCACTATAGAAAGCAATTCAAGCTTTTCTTCTGACAGGACAGGGCCTAAATTGACGTAAGGATTCCTCTTTTTCACTCTTTAGCTTTTCTGTTTTCTTGGAATTTTCTTTAAGAATTCCTGAGAACTATCTAGCGGGCGGCACGGTGGTGCAGTGGGTAGCGCTGTCGCCTCGCAGTTCGGAGAACCAGGTTCGCTTCCTGGGTCCTCCCTGCATGGAGTTTGCATGTTCTACCCTTGTCTGCGTGGGTTTCCTCCGGGTACTCCGGTTTCTTCCCACAGTCCAAAGACATGCAGGTTAGGTGGATTGGCAATTCTAAATTGTCCCTAATGTGTGCTTGGTGTGTGTGTGTGCCCTGCAGTGGGTTGGCGCCCTGCCCGGGGTTTGTTTCCTGCCTTGCGCCCTTTGTTTGCTGGGATTAGCTCCAGCAGACCCCCGTGACCCTGTAGTTCGGATATAGCGGGTTGGATAATGGATGGATGAGAACTATCTAAGTTCAATTTAAAAAAACTTAAAGAGCAGTCATGCCTTTATTATTTACTTGTATTTTCTATCTTGTTACAGTGAATGAAGAACGCTGGCATCTAGATGTTATTTTAGGGTTCCATCAAAAAAGAAAAATACAACATTTTGCCCCCTAAATATTTTGGTAGGTTAGAAAATAACTACTCTCCCAGGCTTTCTCCCTTTCTGGCTGTGGTTCGTTGGAGCCCCAGAGCCTCATAAAAGTTTTGTAATGCTTTTCACATTGAACCATCAGGAATTTCTTTTGATCATGATGTGGCTCAAGAACCTGTATTGGCAACTTTACTCTGATTATAAAGACTAAAGTTAGTTACAGCTACATTGGGCAGACTAGCCCAAATTAGTTCTGCTTATAAACTTAAAGTATTTAGACAGCTTACCATTATTATATGTTAAATTGGACTGAGCTCACATCTGAATATAACATGTTTAATGACCTTGCAACAAAGGAAAGATATACTGTACTAGACTGTGATGCATTCTGACTTAGATTCTCCACTATATACTGCTAGAAGCTATCTCTAAAGAGATCACTTTCAATTGATGCAATTAGGTGGAACTTTATAACCTAAAATAACACGCACCTAATTCTACTCAGGTTTATCAGGCACCGCAGTCTCTCCCAGCAGCACTGGGTGCAAGGAAGAAACCAAGCCTAACACATTTGTCTTTGGGACATTGAAGAAAATGGAAGGGAGCCTTCACTGACAATGAGAGATGTGTGAGCTCCACACAGACAGCAAGCTGATGTTGGTGCAGAAAATTAGATGGGGGCAAATGCTCTCTTGCTGCATGATATCTTCTTTGGATTCCTAAGGGGTTATTATGATACGATGGGTAAGAGAGTGGCAATCAAGCATAAGTTACATACCCACTGAAACTGGATGTAAACACATTCTCAGGAAAATGTGAGTTACTAGCTTGGTTATAAAGGAGGAGTCTTTACTGTTGAAAGTTAACAGCTACTGCAAGGAAATGACATGCAGAAGTGTTACAGTCATTGATAATTCCTGTATTCAAGTATAGTATTGCCATCTGGCAAATGTGTGACATGTGGATGTAGAAGAAAATCCTAAGTGAGTTCAACTCCTATTAAGTTCAAGCATAAATTCTTCCAGCATAAATATCAAATGTTTATATAGGAACCAAGCTATTAAAATAGAAGTTGTCTCTTTAGTCTGGCATAGTTCCTGGAAGATCATTTATTGCTAAAAGATTAATTTAAAATCTGAGGTTTCTGATACCAGTGTAAGTGACAAAGTGTTCATTAGTGCACACCTGACCATGTCATCTGCATTAGCTGCCATTGGGAAAATAAGTGATATGACCAAAGCTGAACACACAAAATTGAGTCCCATGATATCACAGATAATACACATTTGCAAATATTTTAGGGAAAAGCAAATTTCATACTTCTAGATTCCTTTAAATGCAGACAAACAGCTATCATAACTAAGAATGAGATTTCCTTGCAGGTGGACAATTCAATTCATTTTTATTGTCCCAAAGGAAAAATTGATTTGTCAGCAGGTTTTACAGAGAGAACATGACATAACATTAAAAACACATCATAAAGAACACAGCCATCAAAAATAAACATAGTACAAAAAAAATAAAATACAGCAATGAGCATAACACTAATGGTGAAGCATTATCTCCGTGTCAAACATAAAAGTAAAACTAGCATCTAGACTTGGCTGATGGGGAGGTTTGGAGACAGGAAATGCATTCAGCCGTACAAATCATGCTGAGACCTCTATTGGAGAAGTCTAGCCTAAAATAAGCGACCCCATATAAAAATGGGAATGGTTATGGTAGAAAAAGAAGACTTAGCTAATGATTGATGCAAATGCTAACTTGTCATCCTATGATTTAAGCCTGTTAATGCGTATTAAAGTTGAACTTATTTAGAAGATTTATAGCAATTGGAATGAATGGAGTATTTGAACTGGTTGCTTTTTAATAATAATAATAATAATGATAATAATAATAATTATAATTCTTTACATTTATATAGTGCTTTTCTCACTACTCAAAGCTCTCTCCACACTGGGAAGACTTGGGACGCGAACCCAGGCAACATCTGAAGTTGAGAATGTAGTGAATAACAGGGGGTGACACATCCTGGTCATTAGAGGGGGCATGCAGTCCTGGAAATTGGCACAAGGGGCTGTGCTATCCCGTGTGCCAATGTGGAAGGCCATCAAAGTGCAGGAGTGCAGTGTGGTATCACATACCATATTATTTCCTGTTGTCTTACATTCTGGTAATTTGGCATTATTCTGCATATCATGAAGCTGTAAGTGTGTTCTCTACAGGTTGGCTGAATAAACGTTGTTTTATGTTTCCAAGACAGTCCATTCCCAGAATTTAACAAAAACTGATATTTGTTCCATTTTGTTCTGTTCATCGATTTTAGGTTCATTTTTAGGAAGCTCAATGAAGTCCATAAGGGGAACTTAAATTTTATATACTTTTTTACAAAGCATGTGAAACTCAATGGGAACCACCACATAGTGCTTCAATTTAATTTGTGTCTAGGACAATTGCTGGATTAATTAGTTGTGTCCAATTTTGGTACCAATCTGGTCAGTCTACCGTAGATGACGTAAACTGTACAAAGGGATGCACTGGAAAGAAAGAGATGAAGAGCTGTTTGAGGAAGCCTGCAGCAAAAAACAGAAGAGTTTAGAAAAGACTGGGAAGCAGCAAAATTAGGGCAAGAATGTCTAGCTTTCTGATCCCAAAGAGCACAAATGCACACATTTTCCCTTTTTAGAAGTTTGAATAAATTGTGACACTTGGCTGCACCATTTATATGGAAAAGTGAACATGCTTCTTTAATTAGTTGCTGTGTTATGAGCTACACTTAAAAAGAATCCCTTGCATACAGGACATGAAACAACTGTAATCTCCCCAATCCCCATCATTAAAGGGGTTTAATATATTAGCCATGTCTGTCAAAGAAGACAGACTCAAGTTGGTGGTCTATTAGTTAACACGTTTTATTAATTTTCCCCTAGGGTTAATCAGCAAACTGATTGATACTTTCCTGGTTAATTGAGAGTTCACTGTATATAGAGAGACTGACAGATAAATTTAAAGATTAAATTGAGACTGCAGTATTGTCTTGTGTTATTGACAGACCTGAATGTTTCACAGATGTTGAAGAAGACAAAGCAGACTAATATTGAAACTCAATTTCTTACATCAATATCTTCTTGGAAATATTTTGAGCATTAGTTAAAATGATCAGAAAGGTCAAAATAAAAAAAAACAAAAGCTGCTCAGTGTGGTTAAGATTCTTTAACATCTTTTTATTGTTCATCTGCCAAAGCGGTTGTAACTCGGAATACTTTGAATAATATGAGCTTCAGCTTGGGCTATTCAGATTTCTCTGGGAGAGCCCTTATAAATGAGCAAATAGGGTACAAGACTTTCACTGCAAACGATGGCAATGGAGAGACAAGAATAGTGACGTTTGATCACCCCATGTTTAGAGATGGTAAGGGATCCCTAGACTTAGACTTCACAGCAATACTAATAATACAAACTGTTATCGTAATAAACTGCAGATACTTTTATTATACAACATATAATATAATATAATATAATATAATATAATATAATATAATATAATATAATATAATATAATATATAAACATCTACACGTGGAAGTATGTCTGTCTGTCCGGCCTGGAATTAAGAGGTGAAATTGGGCTAAGGGCTCCACCTTTCGAGGAAACAGAAAATTTGCTTAGCCACAAATAACACAAGCAAGGCCAGCACGTCAGCAAAACGAAACCTCAGAAGAAAGACAAAGTCGCTTAGCCACTAACATCAGCAAAACGATATCCCTTTTACTTTTCCTCCCGCCGCTAATGCACAAACGATGCCAGCATGTCGGCAAAACAAATCCTCCTAGTAGAAGGATGCCCAGAGCAGTTCCTTTCAATTACAGTTCAATCGCAGTTAAGAGACCTGAGTTCGCTTCCTGGGTCCTCCCAGTGTGGAGTTTGCATGTTCTCCCCGTGTCTGCGTGGGTTTCCTCCGGGTGCTCCGTTTTCCTCCCACAGTCCAAAAACATGCAGGTTAGTTACATTGGTGATCCTAAATTGTCCCTAGTGTGTGCTTGGTGTGTGTGTGTGTGTGCCCTGCGGTGGGCCTTGCACCCTGTGTTGGCTGGGATTGGCTCCAGCAGACCCCCGTGACCCTGTAGTTAGGATATAGTGGGCTGGATAATGGATGGATGGATGGATAATATAATATAATCACAACCAGAAAAATAAAAGGAATGAAATTTAAGGTTATTATGATTAGGTATATTTTAAACTTACACACCAAAAGAGTCCTTTAACAAAATAAAGAAAACCATGGCTTATCCTCCATCTTCCTCTCTGTGTCACCAAGATAATCACTGGCTCACTCCGACACTGAACTAGTTAATTAAATTAAAGAATGAATGGATAGAGGAATAGATGGATGTCATTAACCATAGCCTGATATCACACAAGCAGACAGTAAGAGTAGGTGGACAGAGTAATTTTGTTTTGGCATTGATCTGGATATTCAAGAAATGAAGTAGAAGACTAGTTGTAAGCATTATTTAACCCAAAGAAGGCAACCATTTTTTGGATTTTAGAATAACACTGAGACAACGTGTAGGTGACATAGACCCTACATACAGAAGGCATTCCAGCCCATTAGCGGAGTCTTTAAGGCATGTTTCTCCATAAATAGTAAATAAATAAAATGATCAAACTTGACCATTTTCTGGAACCCAATTTGTCCATTTTAGGGATATTAAAAAAAAAAAACTAAGCGTATTGGACAGCAATTGAAAACACTCTCTGGGAATGATAATGGCTAATCAATGCAATCACACATGCACATGCAGAACTTGTCTTAGTCCTGTACCAGATTAGACTATCCAATTAAGTTACTATGCACATTTATTAAATATAGAAAGAAGGCAAGGTACATGGAGAAAACACACATAGACAAAGAAAAAACATGTAAATGACACAACAGTCCACTTAATTCAAACCAAGGTCTCTGGACTGGGAGGCAGCAATACTAAGCACTGCATTCCTCTGGAGTTAAAACAGTCAAGAGCACTGCGCAATGCTAATAGCTTTATCAGCATTAAAATATGTAGTTTATCTATACTAATAAAAGGCAAAGCCCTCACTCACTCACTGACTGACTCATCACTAATTCTCCAACTTCCCGTGTGGGTGGAAGGCTGAAATTTGGCAGGTTCATTCCTTACAGCTTCATTACAAAAGTTGGGCAGGTTTCATTTAGAAATTCTACGCGTAATGGTCATAACTGGAAGCTGTTTTTCTCCATTTACTGTAATGGAGATGAGCTTGAAAGCCGTGGGGGCGGAGTTTCGTGTGACATCATCACGCCTCCCACGTAATCACACAGTACGTAGAAAACCAGGAAGAGGCCCAAAAAGCGCTGAAGAAAACATGCATTATATAATTGAGAAGGCAGCGAAACAATAATTACAACCATATTCATGAGTTCTGCTACTTCGGAAACAAAGCACGATGTAAACCTAAACTTTAAATTAAGTTCAT
>JANRMT010062792.1:22336155-22418424 GCA_026402145.1 Polypterus bichir lapradei | reverse complement strand
ACACACATATATATATATATATATATATATATATATATACACACATATATATATATATATATTTATTTATGTATGTATAAAAGAGAGAGAGAATAAAGGTGAGGGCAGGTGGTGGCACATAGTTGCCTCACATGTCTTGGACTCCCGGTCAAAAGCTAGCTAGAATGTATACTGTATGAAATTTTCACATTTTGTCTGTATTTGTGTGTGTTATTCCAGTACTCCAGTAACCTAAATACACCACATGCATGTTAAGTTAATTAGATTCTCTAACTTTGCACCCAAGTATGAACGTATGAATAAGCGCGTCCAGTGCCTGCCTGCACTTCAGTCCAGGGCTGGATCCTGCTTTGATAAGATGCTGCTGTAGTAGACTTTTCCCCTGTGAGATTTTGCATTAGAAAAAAAATGGAGTGACTCAGAGGATGGATGAAGGAGTAACAAAAAGGTTGCAAAATGAAAAGAAGAATGTTAAAATTAAAAGGAAGAAAGAATAGATATGCCAGATCTTATTTACTGAATCAAAAGAGAGCCAGAATATTTTCTAATTATTGTTTCAGTTGTAAATGATAATTTTGCTTACATTAACATGTCATAAGAATACTTAAAATATATAAAAGTACATATGATAATTATCTGAAATAAACTAATATTGTTACATGTTTACTTAGGAAGTGTGCTACATTTCTTTTAAGTTCTAACAATTTTACATTTCATCTCCCAGTTTTTCACTCCAGTGCTTGATATTGTAGTAAACTAAAAACAAAAATCAAAAGAGAAGCCCTTTGTCACTGTCTTTTAAGTATTTAATGAAAACATCTTTTCTATTTTTTTTTTTCTTTTCTGTTAAAAAATAAAAAGTTGAGAATGGTTGAGTTTGTCACCCTGGAATCTCTCAGGTCTGATGACAATGCTACAATGGGCTGCTTTCAAACTTACATATGGTTGTTCTTTCCGAGGGGAGTTGATTAAGCGACTCCGGATGAAATTGAAATCCTGTGATTTGACCTTTGTCTGGCCCGGGAGGGCTGCAATTCGCATAACAATTTCCTTTTGTTCTTTGTTTGGAGTTATTAATCCAACATGAGCTTCGAATTAATCAGGGTAATGCATCGTTACATTTCTAATTCACAGCCCCACTGTTTGTGTCTTTTTTAATTAAGGCCAAACGATAGCAGGCTCCAACGTCGGGCATGGTCTTGATTACACACATAGCACACATTTAAAGAATGAGAGGCTAAGTGTGCAGGATGAGATTACTCCAAGGTTTCGTTTAATTGTTTTCTTCCTTTAAGTATGGAGCCTTGACTGAACATGCTAATTTTGAGCAGGGGGTGGCAGTTGCAGAGGAGGCTGTGTGTTCTAATGGCTAGAAGGGGGTCACACAATAGGAAGGCCTTGGCTATTGATTTAAACCATACCTTCTAGCATTCCTTTGCAAAGCACAATGAGACTCTTTCTCCTATAAAATTCCAGACTCCTTATATCTAGCATTCTCCTTAAAGGTTAATTTTCTATACAAGAGATATAATGGAAATTAAGTTAACGTGTCTGCTAAAGGTTTTACTACAACAGTACAATGTATTTAACATTCTCTCAGTAGTGTTTAGCAAACAGGTTGTGTTAGGTAAAAGGTAAATGCAGATAAATTATGAGTCTTTTGATGATACTTAGATCTGAGCATCAGCTGCTATTATGTGTTACCATGTAGTTAACTTTATTCTTTAACACTAAATGAAGAAAAATACAACCCCTGCATTACCTGACTGAGAAATTACAGTGCTATATAAATTTAGATTGTTCTTTGAATCATATCCCTAATGCTGCAAAAAAAATATATTACTGTGTTTTGAAAGTGATTTCTGTCTTGATAATCATTTAGCATTGGGGCCACTTCGCTAAAGAAAATCATAATACTTAAATTCAGACAACAATCAAAACCTCTTTTTTGTTGTAGTAGATGATGAACAGATAGATTTGGTGTGCCAAATTAACATTTAAAGAAATCTCTTTTAGATACCTTAGAATAGAGGTCAGCTCGTCAGATATCTGAAACTCATTTCAAGATATATCAAAATGAGTTCCTTTACATTTTAAGATATCTGTAATGCATTTTATAATCTTACTCAAATGTATTTCAGAACATCTCACTTATATATTTTCAGATATATCAAAATAACTTTCTGTTCATTTCAAGAAATGTCTCAAACTGATCTCCCATGCCTAGTATAATCAATTGGTGGCTCGCATGAAAGTTTTCTCTGGCTTGAAGTCCTGCTCCTCTAACACATTTCTTCAGTTATACTAAAACTAAGTAAAAAAATTAGGCATTTACAAAAGCAGGCGTGTCTTGAGACTTTAAAAAGGACAGGCACTCAATTCAGGTTAAGATATGCTAGGAATGGAAGTAAATTCATAAAGAAATTAAATAATTCACTCCAGGTTTACCACTTCTATTATTCTGCACGTGGATTTCAGTGCAGGGTTGCAGGCATCATATCTGTTACTTAAAAATCCCACATGGTTAAACATAATTAAATTTAAATCACTCTGTTCTTTTAAGACAAAAAAGGCATGTGTTATTGACACATGTATCTCATTATTAATTAGTTCAGAAATAAAAATAAATGATTTGGTATTCTGCTGAAAGTGCAATGATTTGAAAAATCATCAATGCATTGTAAGTGTTTGAACTAGGGCTGAGGATCGATTAAAGAAAGTTAACTAATTAATTGCATAAATGTATGTAATTCAACACAATTAATCACATCTAACATTAAAGCATGTAATTATAAAATTAATACAAAAATCATGAAGTAAATATACACTGAACCACAAAATTAATGTAGAATCAACACAAAGGGATGAAAATAAAAATTAATGGCATAACTTAAACTTAAACTAAACTTAAACTTAAACTTTTTAGCAAAAGAGCAAGTAAACCTTTAATTTGAATACCTTCCTAAAAGGTAATTTGAAACAAATGCAATAAGAATTATAATCACCTACAAAAATAACAACAAAAAATAAATTAATTCTTAAATTGGCATAGTATATGAAACACAAACGTGTCAAAGTAAAAAAAGGATTGAAATGACTGTTGACTTTGAATGCACTGCTAACGACTGATTTAACTGAAATAATATGCCTGTCTTAACTGAGCATACATGTAGAGAAAAGCCAAGCAAAATGACACCTTTTATTGGCTAACTAAAAAGATTACAATATGCCTCGAAAGCTTGCATATTGTAATCTTTTTAGTTAGCCAATAAAAGGTGTCATTTTGCTTGGCTTTTCTCTACATTCATAATGGCTAACACGGTATAACACCCGAGTACTACTGAGCATACATTAAAACTCTGCAAATACTATTCTCAATTGTTCATCATCACCAACGACTTGATAATTATACTCTACACAAGTACTGAATCTGTGAATGGCAATCTCTGAGCTGTTTTTTTTTTGCCGACCCCCCCTCCCCCGTCCCACCCCTTGGACATTTTAGTACGTCTAGAGATTTAATGCGTTTGTGATTGGTAGAATCTTGGTGTGCCTTGGGATTTTTTTGGTTACAAAAAGTGTGCCACCACAGAAAAAAGGTTTGAAAACCCTGCTCTACCTCCACCTTGGATCCTCGCACATTAAAAAAAGATCTCCGTAGCTACATTTAAAAACTGACACCGTGCATTACTGGATAATTATGCTGCATTCTTTGCATAAAATAGTGAAGATTCTACAAATTAGAATAGTGGATAGGGATAATAATTAAGCACTATAAACTACCCAGTAGACAGCCGAGTTAAACACAGATGAACTAGAAACTTATTTTAGTTTTAGTGCCACTCAAAGATAACTTATTTAACACTTATGTGATTGGACATTGAATCAATCTTCTTACAGAAATATGGTGTATCATTTTGACCAGCGTAATACAACATTATTAACTTTTAAATAAAAATTTTATTTCATCAAAGTTTTAAGGGTAGTATATAAATACGGTAGTGGATGTGATGTAATTCTTTATGTACACGCTTAACATTTTTGTATTATTGTTTGATATTGTTAAAAAAAAACTAAAAAACATGAAAATGCAACCCTGACCAAAGCACTGCATGAGGCGTCTGGAAATGACCCTTTATCTGTCGCAGCCAGGTGTTACGTGAGCTTTTCCTTGGCTTGGTCCAGCCACTCGGGTCCCCAACAATGAGGATCTTATGAGCCAGATCACCCACAGGGAAATACACCACATGGCCGTAGTGCCGTAACTGACGCTCCCTCACAATACCGGTAATGTGCCTCATTCGGGACTCCATGAGCAACCGCTCATTCGACACAAAATCAAACCAACGGTACCCAAGGATTTTCCAGAGAGACACAGCACCAGAGGAGTCCAGTCTTCGTCTCAAGTCACTAGATAGCGTCCATGTCTTGCAACCATATAGCAAGACAGGAAGCACCAGGACTCTAAAGACTTGGACATTTTTCCTTTTGCATAGATATTGGGAGCGCCACACACCCCTTTTCAGTGACCTCATGACCCCCCATGCTCTCCCAATCTGTCTACTGACTTCATAGGAACAGTCACCAGAGACATGAATGTCACTGCCAAGGTAAGTAAACCTTTCAACAAGGTCAACAATCTCTCTGCAAACAGACACACTGCTGATGGCTATGCCTAAGAGGTCATTAAAGGCCTGGATCTTGGTTTTTATCCAGGACACTCGCAAGCCCAGACACTCAGACTCCTCACTCAGTCTCTCAAGCGCCCCGATCAGAGCCTCCATTGACTCCGCGAAGATCACCGCATCATCAACAAAGTCAAGATCCGTGAATCTTTCTTCACCAACAAATGCCCCAGAGCCACTGGACCCCACGACTTTGCCCAGCACCTAGTCCATACAAGCATTGAACAGAGTAGGAGCAAGAACACACCCCTGATGAACCCCAGAATCAACTGGGAAAAACGCAGAGGTCCTGCCTCCACTCTGCACAGCACTCACAGTACCAGTGTACAGGCCAGCCATAATATCCAGCAACCTCGAGGGGATTCCACGAACCCTCAGGATGTTCAACTGAGTTGAGTGCTTTGCGAAAATCGACAAAAGACTGCAAAGAAACTCTGACGATATATGTGTTTGCACTCCATGAGAACCCTCAGTGCCAGGATGCGGTCAATGGTAGTTTTCTTAGGTGTAAAACCAGACTGTTCCAGTCGTTGGTAGGTGAGCAAGTGATCATGGATCCTATTGAGGACAACACTAGCAAGGACCTTACCTGGCACCGAGAGCAGTGTTATCCCCCTGTAGTTGCTGCTATCCAGGCGATCACCCTTCCCTTTCCAGATAGGGACGACAAGTCCCGTTTTCCAGTCAGTTGGGATGATGCCAGTCTCCCAAATGGAAGCAAAGATTGCTTGCAATGCCAGGAGGACAGCCTTACCACCAGACTGGAGAAGTTCACCCCGGATACCACAGATCCCTGCAGCCTTTCCCCACCTCAGCTGGTTCACCACCTGTGCAATCCCAGTGAGACTGGGTAGTTCACAGCTAATTGGAGGATCAGCTTCAAGAACTGTGGACCCAGAGATATCCAATGTCCTAGCTTTGGGTGCATCCAATAAAAAAATATATACTAGTAGTTTGGACTGAAGTGGCCTCCAATTTGGGGCTGGTTTTTGCCTTGTGCACAGTGTTACAGAAATAAACTCCAGCCACTGGGATCCTAGCTTAGATTTAGCAGGTGTCAGATAGTTAGGTTATGTTATATTAGAATATGTGGTGGTTTAATATGGGTGCAATAATTCACTAAAACAACTCATAAAAATAAGTCTCTTTTCATTGTGCCATGTGGTTCTATACACAAAACAGGTAAGAACAAATTTCTCAAAATGGAAAAGGCAAACTAGTAAAAATCTTTAAAAAAGTAGACCCATCAATGATCTGAGTTTCACAAACTGCTAAAAGGGTCAGTAATGTCTAATCGTGGAGGACCCTCTAAGTTGAGTCATGATAACTGCATATTCAAATGATTAATGAGCCACAATGACATTTGAGTATGAAACAAATAAGCCATCTGTAAGCATTACAAAAACTGGCACCTATAAGCATCCATAGTATTACTAGTGTACCTTTCCTTTTCCTAGGTGTCATTGACCAAAATATTAAGTGGAACATTACTATTAGATCTTTGTTCACAGGAGCAAGTCATGAAGCCACATATTTTTTACACTCTGATGAACTGAAACTAAAAATGCAATATTGTTTTAGAGTAACATTTTTAATGTTTGGGAACACATAACAGGCATGTAATAATGCCCACGTCTATCAGTATTAGTCAATTTACCTAGAAAATGTAATGTAGGCATTTTGTCATTCAACATGTCCTAAGAAAGCTGCTTTATATTGTTACATGCTTATGTAATTTAAAAGTCAGTTTTATTGTAATTGATCACTTTTAAAATAATTCTAAATTTGTAAATTTTAAATGTTAATGTTAATAAAAAATGTTGATAGTCTTACTTTTGATATAATTCTAAATATTTAAACAGCAATTATTTTTAAATTAAGAAATCACACATCTAATCCTGCTGCTTTTACTTTGCATTAATGTTTTAGTTTCTTGGTTACCTATGGTATGTAAATAACAGAAAGGAAAATGTCCTGAAATTTTAAATACATTCCCGGCGTTTCAATTCTGTAAAACGTTAGAAAATGTTTGCATTTGGCATTTGCCTTAATGAGGAAACTGATATCACACCTGGGAATTTTTCAAGTTATTCCATATATCATTAACATTTTCTGTTTTTATCTTGACATTAAATGATATAATGTTCTAACTTTCCAAAGTGGCTCTTGTTCTGACTGAATTACAGTCTTTCAGGTAGATATAAAATGCTACAAGTGCCAAGAGCTCAGTCTTTGTTGAGGCATTATTTTCTATTGCTTATGTTAATATATATGTTTTTCATTTATGAAGAACAACCACTGCTTGAAATGAAGGAATAAAAAGTCACACACATTTTAGACAAATTTTAGGTAATGAAAGCACCACTTCATTTCTGTTAAAGAGCGATGTGCATCAGGTATGTTAGATGTGCCTTAAAACTGTTTAACCTGTCAGTCTCAGCAATGTTTTGTCTCTGACAAACAATCATTTTTTGGTTGCCCTTATTTAATTGTCACTTTAACTCTTAACCAACCTCGAACCTTTGAATACATGCACTTTCTAACCAAATGTTACACATTTTTCTTCAGTAAGGAAACATCATAGATCAATATAGTGCTGAATGGGCCAGTCTTACAAAAGCACCATCTGATTTTAATTACGTTTTCAGGTTGTAATGGAAAGGGCTTTGTTTGCCTCCCCCTCATTCCAATCCCTAACTCTGCCTATGCCCATATACATTTTGTAACTTCTTTTCAAGTGTCTCCATCAACTTTATTTCCTTTATTATTTATAAGAACTTGTGTTGTTTTCTGTTAGGAAGAAAAGAGTCAAGCATGTTTTTGATAAATCCTTTTCTTTAGTACTGTGCAATGTCTAGGAGATCTGTAAGACAATACTAAACATAAAACAATAAAATATAAGTATCTGAATACAAGCTGTAGTGTCTATCAATTTCTTATAAATCATTCACTCATTCAGTCCTGGAGAATAATGACACATAACTAAAACAGGTCAAATACCAAACAAAATGTTTATTTTTGATGTGAAATCTACTACTATCAACCAGAAGGGTTAGGTTTTGCTGTCTTCTGTAATTTGGGACAGAGTGGTAAAGTTTGGGAAGCTGCCTTTTAATGCCAAGCAGAGATCAGGTTGGCAGTGAGATCAGGGACTAGTGGGAGGGCTTTAGCCTGGTGCTCCTCACACTGGAAGTGACTTCTGAGGCTTAGCCAGGGATGGAGTTTATAAGTTTCCAGGGACTGAGCTTAATTGTGCCAAGATGTTTGGCTATATAATGTCATTTTGGGGAGTTTTGGATATTATTTTCCACCAGTAATGTCGCACTGTACAATAACATCCAGTGAATACACTTGACTTGAGCATTCATAGTTTTTCTACTCTTTCTCGGTGTATTTAGCATTCATCTTCTCAGAGGTTGATGCGCTTGCTGCTTCCTGAGCAGCTCTTCTTTTCTCCACCCTAGCAGCCCACTTCTTCTCTTCTTTCGACGGCATCTTTTCACATTAAAACTGATTAACTCAGTGTTTGTGTTGCAATTCATTTATCACTTAAGCTGGCACTTAAGTCTTCAATCTGCCTCAAGGATGATTTAAGATATGAAGAGGTAGGGGAAGTGATAGCAAAGGTGGTAGGAATGAGAATGGCGCCTGTACGCATGCGCTGCACGTCCGCCCTGCTGGTCGCTGCCAAGAGTTGATTCTACAATAAAATAAAAATAAAAAGAGGAATAACCTTGGAGGTCAATCATCACCCCTAAAGTAGACAGTTGACGCCACGTAGTATATGTATACCAAATTTCAGGTCAATAGGTCAAACTGTTTGCAAGCTACAGGTGATTTAAAAACCTGGACAGACAAACGGACAACCAAGGTAAATTATTATATAAGATTTTTTTTTCTTGAATATAATTTTTTCCCATGCTTTTTTTCATGTCTTTATGACTTCACTCACTTTTACCGGTTCCTCAGGATGTTATCCTGCTGTGCAGTCAGCAATGCATATGTATCAATACGTAACATACTAGATGCCATATTATTTAAGGGTAAGTAGTTGTGGATATTCCCTATAAACTACTACCAAGTTTCAGATTTTCATATTTTTTGACAGTTACTTATATGAAGACTCTTGCCAAAATATATGAAGACTCTATATGAAGACCTATATGAAGACTCTTTTCAATCAAACCTTTGTGTTAAAGACCTATTTAGTTTAGCATTCTTACTTGGCTGCTCATTTTTTTCACCAACAACACCTACTTTTATAGAAAGGGATTTACGTTTGCCTACAATTGGAAGAAGAGCAGAAGACTCACTGGTGGGAAGGATTAGAAAGAGAGGTAGAGATTAAAGATAGAGGTGGGGATTTTGCGGTACTTTATGAGGTGGAATGTGAGGATAGATGGATGAAATCTGCCAGATTTTGTTTGTCTTTGGCTCCTTAGGGACAACATCTTTCTTCACACTCTTGTGGTTGTTTTACTTTTAAAAGAAACACACACAGTACCCACAATTGTGCTCAGTGACACACGAGAGTTAGTGATATCACTTCTTTAGCTGAAATGTGAGTAGCTCCTTTCTATTGACATTAAATGTTCATGGGACTATCACAGGCTATGTTTCTGTTTTAAACCATATGTGAGGTACTATTATCACCATGTAGTAGGAATAGCTAGGTTTCTAGATATTTAAATCCAAATAAAAAGCAAAAGGCAGAAAACACACAGAACACACAGTACTAGTGAAAGATGAGACACAGTTTGCTTAGACTTTTAAAAACCGTTTGATACTGTCCCATATCGAAGATTAATTTTGAAACTAGAAGCTGTACGCATCAGAGGTAACCTATGAAACTGGGTCTCAAGTTGGTTTAATATCCGGAGACAAAGAGTACAGATGAGAGGAGATCACTCCATGTGGAGTTAGGTCATCAGTGGAGTCCATCAGGGGTTTGTCCTTGCGTCATTAGTTTTTCTGATTAATATTAATGAAATTAATTTTGGTGCATTTTCTAATCTTGTGAAATTTGCAGATGACACTACATTAGAGGATGGCAGACACTCAGAAGGCAGCAAAAATAATTCAAAAAGACCTGGACAAGCTTTAGAATTTGGAAAACACGATTTAGTGTTGAAAAGTGCAAAGTGTTACACGTGGGCAGAAGGAAAGTCAATTATAAATATAAGATTGGAGGCACTGTCATATAGGAAGCAGCCTCTGAAAAGGATTTAGGACTTTATGTTGACACAACACTTTCATCATCTAAGCAATGTGCAGAAACTATTAGAAGGCAAATAAAATGTTCTGGTATATCGTAAAGCTGTGCAGATGAAGCCGGGCAGAGAACTTAAGGACATGTCCTAATCAGACAGACTCAGAAAATTAAACCTGTTTAGTCACGATGCATGGTGACCTAACACAGAACTCAAAGGCACTGATAAAGTAGCTCCAGCTGAATTCATTCCACTTCATGTTGAATCACATGCTATGTGACTCCATTTGAATTTAAGGGGAACTGTATTTAGGACTGAAGCCAGGAAATGCTTCTTTACTCAAAGAGTTGTGGGAGTCTGGGACAAGGTAGTGAGTCAAGTAGTTGAGGTAGATACCCTAACAAACTTTAAGAAATGTCTGGATGAGATATTGAGACAACTTTGATTAGTTAAACAAACAAGCCTAATGAACTGAATGGTTTTCTCTCATTTATCAGATTTCTTATATACTTATGTAATTTTTCCATCAGTTTTAAAATTAATATTTACAGTAAAAATACCATTAATATTTTCTATGATTGGTCTTAAAATAAAAAAAAAACTCCTTATAATATATTAGTTACCACATATTATGCAAACTTTTTCCATTTACCAAAATATGGGCCAACTTCAACTTCCTCAGTTTGTTGTAAAATAGTGTGAAATGTTTTTGTGTATTGGGGTTGATAAACTGCCTCCTGTTGTATGTGTGTATGTGAGTGTGTTTGTGTGTGTGAGAGAGTTCACCCAGTGATGGACTGGCATGCTGTCTAGGGATTGCTCCTGCATGTGCCCAGTGTTTCCTGGGATAGGCTTCAGCTTTTCCACAAACCTACCTCGGATAAGAGGGTTACAAAAATAGATGAATGTATGAATGGATATTAGTTGCACATTTCTTATTTATCCACTTTGGCCGGCCTTTAACTAGATTATTGTAATGTATTCCTAACAGGATTACTAAGAAAAACAAAAATCGGCTTGTTCAAAAAGCAACAGCGAGAACCTTAAGCAGTAAAAGGTAATCTGAGCATGTCTCCCTGGTCTTAGCATTGTTACACTGGTTACCTATGTCCTGTAGAACTGATTTTAATCTTGAATTAAACTGAATTATCTTGCTCATTTCATATTTTCTAGTTTCTGTACCATTATATTCTTCATAGTCTTAGACATTCACACACTGGTTTGCTTATTTTTTTCAAGCGCTGAGCATAAAAGAAACAGTGACAAGAGGGGTAGCAACCATGTGGAATGGACAGGAACTCCAACTGGCTCCCAAGTCTGGGGGAAGGCCCTTGTGCCCTGAGTGCCTTCCATTTTTTTCCTAATTTTCCTACTGTTTTACATTTACCAATCCATGCACATGTGATTAGGATTATGACCGGTGAGTTAAAAACTTATCATTTAAACCCATTAGACCAATGACAGCTTTCTGTTACAAATAGTTTGCCAAGTATTTTAATTTAAGAATGCCATATTTACAGTATGTCTCTGAAATAATGTATTTACAGTGTCATCCTGCTATGCAAAACTAAATATATGATGTACAAAAACTTAATTCAAAGAAACTCTACATTCAGTTAAATAGATCTGCATTTTATTAAACATTTTTTATTTTAATCCTTTATATATCTTAACCTTAATATTATATAGGGGAGTCCTCAACCTTTTTTCACATGGGCCCCCAATTTAATAGCTAGTGGTGAGGAGGATTTTTGTTATGCACTAAAAATCTAGAATGCTTTACCAGTAGAGATATGGTAGGCAAATACCACATTATAAAACAAAATAACACCTAAACAATTTTTGTATTTGGCTTTTTAATGTTTTTTTGTTCCAGTTCTAATAGATTATATTATGTAATGTGTATTTATTGCAATAGAGTTGCAGTCATTAGTAATGTCTGCTTTGATTGTTTTCTTTTCTGGTTTTAGTGGTAGGAGCCACTGTCACCTGATCTGATCTGATCAAAGTCACTGTGATGTTAGAAAGAACATGGACACTCCAATCTTCTTGGACGGTACATCATAACTATAATGAGGTACTAGCACATTTATGTTTAGTAAAATGACCAGTTGGAGTGGTCTGTTGGCCTTGGTGCCATGGCCAATTTTTTCTCCAGGCTAGCATCACGCCTGCTGGCATTTTTATTTGTCTGCCTTCCCTGGCCCTCTGACCACAGTATTGGACTTATTGGTATAATCATTAGAGACTTAAAAACTTAGTTTAGTAATTTAATCAATACCAAAGGAGTCTACCATTTCTGTTCGTTTATATTATGTAAGTTTGTATTTATTTATTTTTTAATTTGTACATTTATTATTTTTGTCATTTCATTTATTTATTCTTTGCACTCAGAATTTTATTTTCTTTAACATTTTGTGAAGTACTTTGAACTGCATGTTTTGTATAAATTGTAGAGGGTACTTTTAATTATTAATTAAACAAAGAGGTTTAAAGGGGGGATTTATTGTAATCATAAAATAATGTTGTAATTTCTCTTTGTTTAGTACCTCTTCATTTATGCTTTTATGAATATTTCATTTAAAAAATGCTAAATAAACATTGATATTATTACCAGGTAAACATGTCTGTTTTGTTATATTTGTAAGCTTACTATTTAGTGTCCCTTTCAAGGGAAGGTTAGTTTCTTAGTGCATGGCTCACTTAGTTTGTTGACCACTAGATCAGTGGCTTTCAATCTTTAAAAAAGATTGAGGACCCCAGGATCTGAAGGAGCTGGGGCCGCTCAGGATGAGAGACAAGAATGTTGCACTCACAGTCATCTCACACTGGGCCAGTTTGCATTTCTTTGAGACTTGGGAAGAATCAGGAGGAAGAGGGCAACACTTTATAGAATATGAGGGAGGCCATACATGTTTACACAGACAATCAGATTCAGAGCCAGAAAGCCAGAGCCGTAAGATTTCAATGCTAGCCACTGCATCACCGTACTGCCTTACACATTGTTCAGGTTATCTACATTTCATTTACTGTATCTAAATATTTATCCAGTTGCACACAGAGGTCCCAAATCTCAACTAAATACTGCATGTATAGTTACTTCTAGACAATTACTAATAACATAAAGCATATCGGGTGGCACGGTGGTGCAGTGGGTAGCGCTGCTGCCTTGCAGTAAGGAGACCTGGGTTCGCTTCCTGGGTCCTCCCTGCGTGGAGTTTGCATATTCTCCCTGTGTCTGCGTGGGTTTCCTCCCACAGTTCAAAGACATGCAGGTTAGGTGAATTGGTGATTCAAAATTGTCCCTAGTGTGTGCTTGGTGTGTGTGTGTGCCCTGTGGTGGGCTGGCACCCTGCCTGGGGTTAGTTTCCTGCCTTGCACCCTCTGTTGGCTGGGATTGGCTCCAGCAGACCCCCGTGACCCTGTAGTTAGGATATAGTGGGTTGGATAATGGATTGATAAAGCATATCTTATTTTTCATTATAAATGCAATATAGTTATTAAATACAGAATTGAAAAAATGTCTTTTAATTTATGTTTATAGATATTTACATTGTTTCATAAATTCAAACTTAAATGTTTTGTTGTAAATTCCATACTGGTCATACTTTGGCTTTGTTACATAAATCAGCAAAACCAGGACTAAAACTTTATTATGGATACTTTGTATTTGAAAGAACAAAAGCTGCACAAGGTTGTATGACTATGCTACCTTTGTTTGAAGATGCACTGTGGTGCAGACATAGGATTCTGCAACCCTGCTTTGAATGATGATTTTTGAATTGTGCTGTTTTGTAATTATTACAGTTATTGCAGAAACCTGAAACTGTAGGCCATATTTAGAAAAATAGATTTTGTAGAAAAGTACTTAATCTCCAAACAAAAACAATGAAAATAGTTACAATATACTACAATAGTATTTAGTTTGATGTCCAATAGTTTTTTTGCAAAGACAGGCCAGCAAAGTTCACTATAGAAACAAGGATATGAGATAATAGGAAGAAATCTCAACAGAAATGGAATCAAGCAGTACTGAAGTAAGTATTCCAAAGTATATAGGTTTCACTGCAATTTCCTGAATTCAAATATTATATTCATAAATCAATCTGATTAACAATCAGTATACAGTTTAGGGTCACAATTAAATTAAATCTTAATAATATCTGATATAATGCAGGAACCAATCAAACTCATGGCACTATCATACTACTACGTTCACTTATTGACTAGGTGCTGATTTAGAGTTGTCCCAAAGGTTTAATGTACAGTATGTGTTTGGAATAAATTTGTAAATTTAAGTGCAGTCCTTCCATTGTTAGGTTCTTGATTTGTCATGCTATCTAAGCTCCAAAGCTGTGGCACACAATTCAATTAACATATCATGAATATATTCTTGTATAGTATACTCATATATATATAGAGAGAGAGAGAAAGTGAGAGAGAGAGAGAGAGAGGAAAAAAGAGAGTAGAAGGCAAATAAGAAAGTACAGTGAAGTGCCAACTGGGTCACCCTGTTTACTAATAATGTAAAGAAAACAGAACAACAATGAGCGCAAAAGAAAACAGGTGAATCTGTTTTTTAAGCTTTAACGGCTTCTCTAAATTTTCAGTTTCTATCAAGTAGGTCTGCGTCTGGGAGCTCGTTCAGGTGGAACATAGTTCCTCCAACTGAGACACCATCTTCTGGGAGCCCTAGAATTTATTTCGCCCTGTTACCCGAAGAGTCATCGCTTATTTGACTGAGGGGCATGGCTGGGGTGCCATCTTTGGGTGGCGTTTCAGAGCCATGGAGGAGATAAGACATGGTATTGTTAGCATTGACACCACCTCTTGTTCTTAGGTGCCCATGCGTGACAATATAAATGTATAGATGTATACTGTATATAGAAAAGTTGCATTCTCGAACTCAGCTAATTAAGGAATGTGTGGACTTAGAAAAGTCTGATGTCTGATTTAAAATTTAGTACTGTGTATCTCAATGACCTCAATGCATAGTCACAGCTATAATACATTAAAAGTAAGTGACTAAATAATACAATTACTGTATATATATTAACACACAATTTAAGTTAAACATTTAATAAAGCAGAACTTAATGACAATGACTAATACAAGGAAATCATAATAATCTGCCATGTATCTATTATAATGAAACCTTGAACGCAATAAAATCTGTATTATATAAATCTTTGTATTTAGATTTTTATTTTCTGGGGCAAATGCTTTTATGTTCAGTTTACAAGTGAAATTCAATTACTTTTTCTGTTATTCAGTGCTATTAATGAAGCTTGCACCTATATATTGTGCCATCTCAAAAATACCAAGGTGTGAGGCAATCTACACATTATTCTCGCTTTTTAAAGTATTTTTTCATATTTTGTTCACATGTTTGTAAAGTTCCTGAATCCCTGATTCATTCTTGCTAATTACTTGTTTATCTAATAGCTAAGCAGCTAATTTGTTGCTATTACCACATGTACGTGTTCATCACAAGATAAATGTTTTAATGAAGTATCAAGAAAGAAGGAAACTTGAATAGTGTTGTCCATTCCTTTGTACAAAACACACAAATACAGAATTTTATGGTACTGCAGACTGAGACTTGAAACAACAGACTCAATTAAGTGACTAGTTCAGTTCATGTCAGGCTTTGACTTCTAATTAAGAAACTACACAGACGCAGACCCAGCATCCAAAGATGTAGTCCAGGATTGAATCTAAGAACCAATAGGTTACAGTGTAGGTGACATTTACGTAATCTTTGATATTTAGTGTTATATTAAAGTTGTCCATTTTGTTTTGGTAAGGAGCTAAAAAGTGGAGAAGATCAGTTTTGATTATTGCTATTGTCATGCACATAGAAAAAGAAGCCATCCATCAGAACAAGCTTAAATGATTTGTATAGCTATACTTTGTTGAGAATCAGATGTACTCAAATGAATGAAGGGATAATAAACTGAAGACATCCTATTCTTTTGTGATGCCAACCTTAAAATATTTACACAGACCAGCACTCGTGTGGCAATCACACTCTTTATTTCCAGAGGGTAAGCAACATGTTGAAAGCCTATAGACTATTCAAAAGAATTTTGTTTTTATTATTCTGCTTCTGTGTAGCTGTATGTTTTCTTTCTCTCTTTTCTGCTTGATTAAATTATTACATATTCATGTGATTATTCTTTTAACTTCAAGCTATGCATGTAACAGCGCAATGATAACATAAATGTAATGCATTTCCAGTGCAGTGGATGCAATTTTAAAGCTTCATAAACTCTTTCTTTTGTGATATAAGGGCATATACCAAGGGGAAGTTAAATGATTTCATAAATAGATGTTTTTGGTAGGTTTTTTGAAGCTCAAGATAACTCTGTTCTTAAAAAGAGTGAAAGGTACAATAACTGTTGAAAAACATGTTCGCGGGAGTGTTTTCTTGAATATGTCAATTTATTTCTCTTACCTAATGACCATTTCAATGTAAAATAATGATATTAGTGTTTTGAAAAAAATCAGATTTTAAAGTTCCAACAATTATCACCTTAAAAACTGTTTTTTAAATGTTAACAAATTATTACATTATACCATTTAGCTACAAGTAAAAAGAGTGCCTTAATTATATGGATATACAATACTAATGTTTTAGACTGCTATATCCATATAAAGAGAAAGCTATAACATATAAACTCTGCAAAGTCAAAAAGTGAACCAAGATTTGAATTCAGATCATTAAACATGCTGGACAGTTGCACCAACCATTGTGTCAGGTGAAGTTCATCCCTGAAGTTGTGTTGGTGCCGCCACTCTTCCATGTACATTTACCACACTCCACCTCAAATGCCACATAAAACAAAGAAACAAGTGATTAGTCCATGTTCATAAATCTGAAAATGTAATGCTTTTTGTTGCAAAATTCACTTGAGTTTGTTTAGACATTGAAATGAATATTGTCATGAATGCCCGTCTGTGAATCATCCTCTGGGCTCCTCCCCTGACTCCACCCCTTCTGGTCTCCTACCTGTAAGTCTCGTTGTCGATGGAAGGAGGAGTCATTCTGTGAACGGAGCACAGCATAGGACAGAGCTCTTGTGAGACTGACCAGATTTAAAAGCATAAGAGAACTGAAACTCGATTTGGCTCCTTTATTATTATTTTCACTGCCTCCGTGCCATTGGTCACTTGTATTTTTGCTTTCAGTTCTATTAGAAGTAAATGGGGATGACTGGTTTGATGCCCCAGCATTTATTGTTTTGGGATTTGTGATTCCTCACTCGACCACACTATGCAAAGTGAAAAGGTAGTTGGTGAAAATAAACATAGATAAATTATTTAAAGCAATGCTGAAAAATAAAAAAAATGTTAAAGATAAATAGAAAAAACACAGCAAAAGGCAACAAATGGATTTCAATTGCAGGAAGAATATGTGAGGGAAAATGTATGCTTTTTTCTTACCCTAATTCCTACAATAAGGCATTAATTGGTACTAATGTCAGTATGGTATCTTCTTGTAAATTATAACTTATTGTCTTGCTATTTCTAAGTACTATTACTACTGTTGGATCCAGCCCATTTCACACTAGCACTCTAAAGTATAGTTGTTACTAACCTGTATTTAGTCAGATTGAATTCAGTATGTGAACACAACAACAACATATGACATAGAATGTGATGATTCCAGCCTGAAGCCACCTTACGTTTCAAAGTAGTTTGATGTGAAAGCAGACTTGGTGAATGCAGAGCAGATCAAGTGAGAAATAACGACATGTGCTTTATCTTATACATACAATTGGAAATTTCACACTGAATCAATTATTTTTCTTATTCTTCTTCCTTCATAGCTATTCCTGATTTTATTTGGGGTCACTTTTTTTTTTTTTTTTTTTTTTTTTTTTAACTGGACGTCTCCAAAAGAGTTTTCGTTGTGATTTAGTTACTAGCAGCAAATGGAAAAACTGATAAAAATATATGGACAACAGTGAAAGATTTATGGGGGTTTTTGTTCTGCTCTAAGCCTGTTAATACATGTTACATAGCTTTTCCTGGTTTGGAAGCAGTGTGAAACTGAGCATCTAACCACATTAGTACCAGATTAAGAAAAGGTGCAGGGCTAGTGTGATAACCGTACTTTCCACTCCAGGACAACTAGCAGCAGTATGAGGCACATAAGGCTTGACCAGTGACAGCTGAGATCGATAATAAAATGTAGAGTTGGTGGTAATTGGGGCAACATCCATCCATTTATTTTTTAAACCCACTTATCCAAAGCAGGGCCACAGAAAAGCAGTAAGCATCAGGTTCAAGGCAGGAAAACAAAAGTTGAATTCACACACACCCACATTATGGGGCTAATTTAGCATCACCAGTCCACCTAAGCTGCATGTCTTTGGACTGTTGGAGGAAACTTGAACCCCCTTGCAGACACAGGTAGAAAATGCAAACTTCACACCAGTAGCAGCCGCGGCCTCAACCCTGGTCTCCTTGTTGCATGGCGGCAGCACTCCCATCCCTTATACAAGATATCCATCCATTATCCAACCCACTATATCCTAACTACAGGGTCACGGGGGGTCTGCTGGAGCCAATCCCAGCCAACACAGGGCGCAAGGCAGGAAACAAACAGGGCAGGGCGCCAGCCCACTGCAGGGCACACACACACACACCAAGCACAATTTAGGATCGCCAATGCACCTAACTTGCATGTCTTTGGGAGGAAACCAGAGCAGACACAGGGAGAACATGCAAACTCCATGCAGGGAGGACCCAGGAAGTGAACTCAGGTCTCCTAACTGCGAGGCAGCAGCACTACCCACTGTGCCACTGTGCCGCCCCAAGATATCCACTATTTTATTATTTTCTGGAATTTAAATCCAGGTAATCTATATTTTAGTTATGTAGTTATGTGAACTGGAAATCAAGTTTTCACAAATAAATCTGAAATAAAACAAAGGACGATTCGCTTAGGAAAATTAAAAGTTTAAAGAAAAAATAAAACACTTTGTATACAAATGCACAAATAATTCTAAGAATAAAAAAGATTTTATAACTTCATTCATTATTTTGCTATTATTTAATCCTTTTTGTACACTTCCTTGGTCATTGTTTGTGTAGAATAACACAAAGACAGCATTGTTTAATCTGTCACATCTCTAAACTCAATACAAATATATAAAAAATATTATTTTGTCACAGTTTATATTCAGGTACGGTGAAACAATCCTATTATGTCAGGCCAGATCAGGATGGAGTAAGAAATGAAGCCGAGTTATGTGTTAGACAGCATTACATGAAAATAAAATATTACATCCAAACATTCAAATCTACAAAAGCACAGGCCAGTAAAGTGTGTGTCTCCATCAACTTACATTAGTAATCCCCTACAGGTGATATTACTTAACAATCTAAAAAGGTAAAGGCCATCACATCCATTTATTTATTACAATGGTCTATTGAAAGCAGAAAATCCCCGGAAGTGATACTATCCTAGAAACTCTTGGAAAATGATTGTCATTGTTATTTTGTCATTCAAATGGATAAGGGAGAAAAAAAACTTCACCATTACAGATATATGACTCTTACTAATGTAAAACAAAAACCTTACTGGGCATAATTTTGTTTGAAAAGTGAAACAAATGGTGTAGGATGGGCTGAATTCAGGTCAGATATACAGTAGGCTTTTGTACAGTATGTATTGTTTTCTGTTGTCTTTTAGGCTAATTTTAGAGAGTCTGCTATATGGCTGTAAAGCTTTGTTACAGCATAGTGATACTGCAAGTACTCTGGAAATGGTAAATCTACTACTTTACTCAATTCATCATCATCCTAGGATCACTGCTGCATCCACCAGTCTTCCCTGCAGGTAGTGCTTTACACAGTATTTCTATTTACAATAATATATTATATATTATATTTTTGATAGGCCAAGACGGTAAATGTTTCACAGTACTGAGGCAGTGCTGAAAAAAAAGTAACGCAACTGCAAAGCACATTTTTGATTCTCCTCCTTACCCCAATTTTATCCTAACTAGACGTGAGAAGGTACACAGTCTGTATACAATACATATGAGTAGTGTTCAATCATTTATCTTCACGAGTATTTGTGTTAAAGATCTCAACTTGTCGCTGGAGATCAGGATATGTCATGTCATGCCACACATGCAGTTCAAGGTCATTTCATAGCAAGCATTTAGAAAGATGGGATGACAAACACATCTACCTGCAAGTCCACAAAGAAACTGACAGATTGAGAGCATTGTTCCATCATTGAATTACTTACAAAGGAAGAAAAATGATGATGATGCCCCTTGAAACTATGAGGTAAAGTTTTGGGCCAAGCAGTTTAAATGGGATCAAGAGTGGGTGTCCTGTGGAGGCATTTTCATAGGAAAGGTTAATGTTATAGACCATAAACTAGTCATTTCAGTTTCTAAAATAATCCATTATCATTTGATAATGTCAAAGGTTAGTTCCCGATGTGTTCCCCGACTAACACCAGATCAGAAAGCATGTGGTCTGGAAGAACTTGGTCCTTCTTAGAGAAAACTCAATTGACTGTTTCTCTTTTTCTCTGTGGGTTCACCACCATGACCCTGAAGCCAAACAAAAGTCCATGCAAATGAAGCTTAAGGGGGTCCCCAACTCCCAAGAAATGCTTGTGAACAGCCTTTGGCTGTTAAAGACATGGCAACAGTTCTTTGGGATTCAAACAGTGTTTTGCTGTTGAAAATCAATGCCACACAAGTCAACCATCCCTAGAGAGACCTACACTGCCACAATGAAGTCATTATGTTAGGCAATTAAAAATAAACATTGTGGGAAGCTGTCAGCAGACGCTTTACGACAGCACATTGTTCTACAAATCCCAAAAATCAAATGCTGCTATCTGGGAATCTGGGTTCATAGAGCTTAACCATCCACCGTACAGTCCCAATTTCACCCTAGTGATTACTTACGCTTTCAACACCTGAAAAAATTCTTACTCAGACAGTGATTTCCAGATGATAATGACCTCACGGAGGCGGTAATGGGTTGGCTAGAGGACCAAGATTAATCTTTCTGTTTCAAAAGGATTAAATCACTGGAAGAAAAGTGGACTAAGTGTGTTGAGTACATATATATATTTTTATTCCTAAGCTTTCGACAACCTATCAGTTGTCATCATCTGGTAGGTTGTTGAAAGCTAAGGAATAATAAACTATTTTAAGATGCGTGACTCATTTTCTCTCTTTGTGAATCTGTAGCTACTAATACGCAAATTATATCACAGTCCTTCACTTCCATCTTCTTCTTTCGGCTGCTCCCGTTAGGGGTTGCCACAGCCATATCATTCTGTCCTCTGCAACTTGTTCTGTTACACCCATCAACTGCATGTCCTCTCTCACCACATCCATAAACCTTCTCTTAGGCCTTCCTCTTTTCCTCTTCCCCGGCAGCTCTATCCTTAACATCCTTCTCCCAATATAACCAGCTTCTCTCCTCTGCACATGTCCAAACCAACGCAATCTCACTTCTCTGACTTTGTCTCCCAAACGTCCAACTTGAACTGACCATATACTCATTTCTAATCCTATCCATCCTCGTCACACCCAGTGCAAACCTTAGCATCTTTAACTCTGCCACCTCCAGCTTTCTCTCCTGCTTTCTGGTCAGTGCCACCGTCTCCAACCCATATAACATAGCTGGTCTCACTACCGTCCTGTAGACCTTCCCTTTCACTCTTGCTGATACCTGTCTGTCATAAATTCCTTCTGACACTCTTCTCCACCCATTCCACCCTGCCTGCACTCTCTTTTTCACCTCTCTTACACAATCCCCATTACTCTGTACTGTTGATCCCAAGTATTTAAACTCATCCATCTTCGCCAACTCTACTCCCTACATCCTCACCATTCCACTGACCTCCCTCTCATTCACACACATGTATTCTGTCTCGTTCCTACTGACCTTCATTCCTGTCCTCTCTAGAGCACATCTCCACCTCTCCAGGGTCTCCTCAACCTGCTCCCTACTATCGCTACAGATCACATTGTCATCAGCAAACATCATAGTCCACGGGGACTCCTGTCTAATACATACATACATATATATATATATGTATATATACACACACCAAAACCTCGATTATCCATCTGGGGTTAGGACTTAGGCTGTGACAGATAAGAGAAAAACGGGTAACAGAATAGCTATTTTAAAAATGATATACTGTGGATTAGTGGATAGTCATATTTATTTACAAAACAAAATTAATTAATTCATATAATATTGTAACAACCATTGTAATAAGGAAACACAACTCAGAAGGACTGGAGTTTTCTACATTTTACTTTGAGTCTTCGTTCCATGACAAACAGTCCCCTATCTTATACTCCATTATCTGGGTTAAAAAGCACACCTCCAAAACAATAAAAGAAAGCTTTTCCTACTAATCAATTTATTTTCTGCCACTCATGTTCCTTTTTTTTCTATACGGCAAACACTCTTGCTTATTGTCTCCTGACTCTCAAAACTCTTGGCCACACCTTCCTTTTTCTCCTGACTTCTCCTGTCATTAACCTCCTAACAGATGTGTCCGCCTCTTACAGAACAGAAGCCCTTTAATCGAGTGATGGATAATCAAGGTTTTACTGTGTATATATGAATCCATAATTCCTTGATAGGAGCCGAAGTTATCGGGATCACATGGAGGCTGGTCATTACTCTCCAGGCCAAAGGGTGACAACAACATGATTCCTGAATGCAAGAATTGGGACTGTGTTGTTCACTGTTGCGACTGTGTTGTACTGCTGCTGGAGTATGTGAATTTCCCCTTGGGGATTAATAAAGTATCTATGTATCTTTTTAGTGAGGCATCCCAGAAATTGTCATTATAGTGTTACAGAATACTTAGGACTTCAGTAGACTCCAGCACTGCCAGAGAGCAGTGGGAATTGCTGGCCCAATGTCTTTACAGATCTTCTCCTAATGAAAGAAATAACCCCTTGTAGTGTGTATGAACCATTTCAAGCCTTAGACTCATAGCGCTTAGATTGGAGAGGTGAATTGGGGGAAAGGCTCTCTGATGAGAAGAAGAGGTCCAGAATGTGTCTGACAGAAAGAAAGAAAGAAAGAAAGAAAGAAAGAAAGAAAGAAAGAATGTGAAGATGAACAGAATTATTATGGTCTAAAGACACTCTTGGGATTTATCTCTGTTTTCTTGATTTTGCTTTTGTATTTAGGGATCTTGAGATTTTAGACTTTAGGCTTTATTTTAACCTTTTGACCATTTTATGTACACTTTGGTATGAAATCATAACATTTGTGACATTTAGTTTGTTTGTGGGTTTTTGTACTTTGCTTCTGTTTACAGTTTTGGATAATTTTGCCTTCAGTTCTATGTCATTCTTCTTGAGTTGTTTACCTGTATTTTGAAATATTGCCTTCAATAAGAAAACATTTAAACATTTCGGTCTTTTCAGTCTTCATTTTGGCTCATGCTGTACTCCACACCAACTGCGTGCCACCGTGCAGTCCTGCAGCTTCTTTGGGAAGTCAGTACCCATACATTCCTGTTTCTATATGCATTTATGGTCACTTTGTATTTGACATAATGCACATTTTGTATATAGTTTTAGAGTCCTTAGCATTATTGTGCTGTCATTAATCTGACATTTTATTCTTTCTGAGTGTCATTTGTGTGCATAAAGTCACAAATAAATTATCTGTTCCAAATTCATTGCTTGCTTAAATATTCAAGATCTGATTTTGTGCTGTGTTGCTAGATTGGTAATTCTTTTCAAGTTCGCTTCTCCAAGCCACTGAAGGATGAAAACAATGTTTGGTTTTGGCTTACAAAAGTATTTGCCAACAAGGGATTTTTTTTGATAAATACAACAAAAAGTGATAATTTTTACTTATACTTTTGAGTGTGTTGGTGAAATGGTAAAATATTTACTTTGGCTTCTGTACTAAGTAACATTTTGTGTTCACAGAACTGCATTTACTACCATACAGATTTTAACAATTATACAGCATTGCCAGAATTGTAACTATTATTTTGAAATCATGGACTTCACTGGCTACTAATTTATGTTTGTTCTGTTTTCAAAAACACTCATTTATCTGCCTTCTCTTTTTTACGGGATTCAAATGAGATAGACTTTGTAAAAAGCCAATAGACTAAAAGTGACTTTCTTAGAGAAACTGGAGATTACTCCAGCATTCAAACCTGGCTTGTAACTCACTTTATTCAGTCCAGGTAGTCACACAGGAAGAGCTGGTATTTCTTTTTAAACTATGAACTCTAAATCCCTTGTTTAGACCAAAAAAGCACATGTGCATTCACCAAATGGGTAAACTGAGGAAGCTTTATACAGGAAAAACCATATGGAGTCAGTCCTCGAGCTCTTAAGGCCTGTCCTGAGCAACTTTGTGGTGTCTTCTGTCACCTATTCAGTCTATCCCTAAGGCTTCAGAAAATGCCACTGCTTTGGAAAACATCCTGCATTGTTCCTGCTCCAAAGAAGGCAAGAGCCTGTTCACCTGATGACTACAGACCAGTGGCACTTATGGCTCACATCATGAAGAAATTTGAAAGACCGGTCCTAAAATATAAGAGTCCTCCAATGGTAGACCACAACAAACCAGATTTCCTGTCAGACGAAGACTGGAGTAGAGGATACAATTGTCTATCTAATTCAAAAGGTTTATTCTCACCTTGACAAACCTGGCAGCACTGTGAGGATTATGTTTTTTTTATTTCTTCAGCTCCTTCAATGCCATTCTGCTATCCCTGTTAAGGGGTCAACTCAGAGGTATGCAGGGAGATGAGCCTGTGGTGTCCTAGATAATATACTTCTGTTGGGCAGGCCACAGTTTGTCAGACACAAGTACTGTTTCTGATACAAATGTGAGCAACGCTGGAGCACACAAGGAACAGTCCTGTCTCCTTTTCTCTTCACTTCAGACTATAAATATAACACCAAGTCATGTAACTTGCAGAAATTCTCAGATGATTCTGAACTTATGGGGTATATTGATAAAGGGGATGAGACAGAGTGTAGGAGTCAGGTGGAGAAGTTTTTTGGTGCAAAGAGAATTGTCTGCATCTTAACATCAGCAAAATCAAGGAACTGGTTATTGTCTTTGGCCGCACCAAAGAGACTCTATGGCCTGTCACTATTCAGAGAGTGGATGTAGAGGTGGTCCACTCCTACAAGTAAATGGGGTCCGCATTAATAACAGGTTAGGCTGGTCTCGGAAAACAGATGGACTATATAAGAAAGGACAGAGCGGGCTCTTTTTCCTTAGAAGACTGCATTCCTTTAATGTGGGAAGTGACATCCTTCACATCTTCTATAACTCTGTGATGGCCAGTGTGACTTTCTACTCTGTGGTGTGCTGGGCTGGTAAAATCACTTCAAAAGAGGGTTAACAAAACAACAAATGTTTTAAAAGGGCAGGCTCAGTTATAGGATGTACTCTGAACCCCAGGAGGTTACAGTAAGAATTAGGAGATAATTGAAGGAAACTGAGTGCCATCATGAACAATGCAGCTCATTCTCTCTCTGAATACACTAACACTAAGGACTTTCGGCCAACAAAATATTCAGCAGAAGAGTATCAGGAAGCTCTGCTGGGGCTCCTTTATACTAACAGCAATATTTCTGCATAATGCCTCACTGGGACTATGACAGGCAGGTCAGAGCTTACTTTCTTTTTAATTTTGTTGCTTTATAGTCATTCTGGTTTGTGTTCTTCTGTAAAAAGCCAAATAGATCTGTCTGAGAAGTAATCCAAAGTAAACAATTCCAAAAACACAATCCACAATCCTATGACTGAGCAAAATAAAAAAAAAAGAAAAAAACAACCATAAACATTATACTCCCAATTCACAATAACAGATGATTCCCACTTGAACTGCCTGTCTCCACAGCCTACAGAGCTGGGGGCAGTTCCTAAATGGAGATGGACAGGTGGCCCCGCCTCTTGTGGTTACACTCAGAAAGAACATGGAACATGCAAGCATTTATTGAGACAATCCCTAATAAATAACCACATATGAATATAAATAACAAAGACATGAAAAAATACACCCACACTATGAGCACTTCTAGAATGTAATATTGCTAAAACTAATAACATCATGGGCGGAGTGGTGCTCTGAGGCTAGAGATCTGCACTGGAAAATAGAAGGTTGTCAGCTGAAATTCTATAAATGCCAAAAGTGACTCTACTCTGTTGGGCCGTTGAGCAAGGCCCTTAACCTGCAATTGCCCCATCCTGGGTATGACGTTAATCTGCATCCAGCCCTGCATGTAGGCCCTCGAACCAGCAGCGAAAAACCTTGGGGTTGGTGGCAGAATTGGCACCCCAGCCACCAGAGCAAACCTCACACTGTTCCATTCCATCTGAACTAGTGTGGTGCTGAGGTGTCACCCATCGGATGGCTGCACTTGGGACCTAATCAGGGATCTTGAGGTGGTTTATCATGAGGTGGGTGCAGCAATGCACTGAGCACATGCTCCTAACCTCTCTCTCGAATAACATTAAACTGGTGCATATAGTTTGATAGGCCATGACTCTCTGTTTAAAATGTGTGCGCAAAGTATATTACTTTTGAGGTGTCAAAATGTGTTTACAAGCTGGTACGAAGAAGAATATGTCATCATAAAAGGTGACTAACCTTTTTAACAGTCTCATATTACCTCTATTCAGGGAATGTTTCCTCTATTCAAAATTCTGTTTAAAAAATGTCTGCAAAGAGTCAAGGACAAAAAAGCAGTGAATCCATGACAGAAAGGAAAATGGTCACTGAAGATAGAATAAGGAGACAAACCAGAAAGAAACAAATGTTAGTGAGCCATTTATATTATGTAAAATAAATGTTACATTGAATGGTGTAAGTTTGGCCTTCACAATTTTAGTTTTTTTTTTTCTTTTTCTTCTGACTCTACTTTAGTAGTTATCATTTGCTGTCCAAAAGCAGATTATTATTCAAAAATAGACTTTTTTTAAAGGCTGGAGATATAACGATGTCTCTGTAGTGTAAAAATGCATCATTAAAAAGGAGGAAACACTGAAAAACCAGAATACACAATATTTACAGATCTTTTGACTTATCAAGGTGTCATGAAGTTATCAGCTAATAGCCTTCATGATGGTACAAAATCCAACAGCGTCGGCAAAACATATCGAAAAAATAAGATGGTATTTCAAGCTCATGCATGACAATGAAAAAGGAAACACGTTAAAATATGCAAAATGTATAAATTTCCTACTAATGTCAATATGCTATTATAAACTAAATCAGAATTGAGATATATAAAGATGTAATAAACATCATTATTTGATAGCAGTTTCTGAAAACATGAACCTTATGAATCTTATAGCCACTACAAAGCTTTTATCAGAATCAGAACAAAAGCTGCACTAGATTTAAAACATTGTCTACTTGTATCTAAAGCCCCTTACAAATTTTAATGGTATAACTATTCCCACAATTTCTATAACTTGAAAGCAAGCAAATGTGTCATGGTCACACAATAAGTGGTTTAAAGGTTAGAGCTTTTTGTAAGTAATGCACATTGACTGCTGTTGAAAACATGTTCACCTAACATTTGCAACACATCTGAAGATTTAGAGAAAAATACATGTGCAGGGCAAATACTAGAAATTTTACTTAATGCAAATGTATTGTTTACAGAGAGGTGATAATGTTTAATAATAAGACTTTAAAATAAATCAGCATTTTCTGCTCCAACTTTTTTTTCTGATAAAAGTGAATGCAGCAAGCTGGAAATCAACCCCCATTCATAAAGTGAGAAACAGACTTGGGAAAGCACCAGACTATTGCAGAGTACATTCATGTACATCTCAATTATATATTCCGAAAAAGGGAGAGCATGCACACCACACACTAACTAAAGTGGAAATGATCCCATGCTCCTAGAGGCGTAAAACAGCTACCTTACTACTGTATCACCACAGTGTGCTGCAGTTTATGTCATTCTGTATGTAACAGCCAGATCTCTTCAGTTGATGTTAATGGTAAATTTATATATGTTTTGCTTAATTTGAATAGAATGCAGGTTTCACACAGATAATGGAAGATTCTGTTTTATCCCCATTGGCTAACAAGTTAATGGAATGTTCTTAATGTTCACCTGTATTCTTGTGTGATAACAAAATGCTCTCATGTTGTAGTTAGACAGCCAGAAAGAGCAATGAAGAGATAGAGAGACATTAAGTGCATATAGATTTCTGACCATTATGTTACCACCACTATTACGTTAGCATTATGCTATGTGAGTATGGTCCTAGTGTATGAGATAACATATGGAAACCTTAAGAAATGTAACCTATACACTTATGGCTTAGGTGGTCCGTTGTGTGGTGGGTGTGGCGACGTGCCATCAGCACATGCTTCCCAACCTCTCTCCTCTCTAGAAACCTGTAAATCGAAATATCTGTTTTGCCAGAAATTTTATTATAAACATTTGATGCAAACTACAGCCAGGAGAGGTGTGCAGAGTTAGTTTTAATATTGTGGTATAGAAAAGACTATTAAAAGTTGGATTTGATAATCTACAAGTGACAGTGGTGGTCTCTACTGCCCAGTGCAGATACTGTGGTACCTATTTGCTATAGGCATTGTGATTGTTCAAGGTGTATCTTCAAAGTCAGCTTAACCCTTTTTCAATTTTTAAGACTAATATTGCTTTAACAACAAATTGACACCCTTCACATTAATAGTCAATTTACTGGTTACTGAAGATGCCATAAAATAATTTCACCCACAATCGTTTTACTTTTATGAAGGTATGTGGAGAAGAAGTAATGCTGTGTTAACAAGAGTACGTTTTCCCATTTTTAAAAGACCTCACAGATGCAAACATCTACAGCAGTACTGTGTATTGTAAATTAACTATCTAATTTTAATCAGTGTATCTGATTTGAAAGGGGATTTTTAACAAATTCACATTATTTATATGGAGTTCTAATATTCAAGCCTTGGCTGATTTTCATTTAAAAAGCCTTGTATGGCTCCAGTGATTCCGGATAACAATGACTGTAACTGTCTTTTGAATGCTTACAGCTTTTTTTTTTTTTTATGCATCATCAAAGTAGTCAATGCGTTGTATTTAACATTAAAACCCTAGTATCAGGGAGGCCTGAACTCATTCACATATTTTCAAAAAGGTGTTTGTGCACCTATTGAAGATGAGGTACACTTCTTTGTCTCTGCTCTCCTCCCTCCCCACTCTTTGCTATTTCCCAGTGGTCCTGTTTGATGTGATAAAAGCAAATAGTGTTGCCTAATACTCTGAAGGTTGCTTAATTTGAGATAACCAGATGAAAACAAATGTTGTACGTCATATTTCATTAGCAGCCCACAGCTTGGGTGCCTTTATTCTATTTTTATTTGAATCCTGATTTGAGGCATAAAGATAGGTGACTGGATGCACAAATAATTCCCTTTTTTCTCTTCATCTCTCACTCTCTCTTTCTCTTCTTTTCTATTGCATTGTGTTGTAAATTACCTTTTTTCTGTATCAGGCCTCTGCTACTTTATCAGGCCACTGGTCTGTGCTCAGATACTTTTTTTTTTCTGACTACTCTGTATACATTAGCGGAATGGAGATCATTATGTGCCCTGTATTTGAGTCATTTTTATTTAAGATGCCAAACAATAGGCTGTTGATTGAGGGAAACAAGAGGCAAACAATAGCGTTCTGTGCCACATAATGCACCACCATTTTTTCAGCTCTGCTTTAGAAGGGCCCTCGTCATTGTTTTTTTATAAAAAATGGTTCTTAGGAGGAGGAATATTTTGCCGAGGTATGTCATTATTTTGCAAATTTCTATTATCTCATCATGTTGTCTTCATTGTAATTGCGGCTAATTAGGAGCCTAGTTAGAGCCCTGGCTTTGAGGCTGGCTTTTCTCTGAAAAGAGACCACCGATTACCGCACTACAAGAGAGGAAGGGAGAGAAAAAGGAGATTAATCTCGTTACCTAGGCGACACTCGCTTCCATCTGCGAGGAACAATGCATTTTTGTTTCCTTGGATCAGTTCAGATCTGTTTTGTTTAGAGGAAAAGAACGTGGTTCCCTCCTGTAACAATACTGAATTCTGTCTAACTAGCCAACCCCCTCTAACCTAAAAGGCTTACCGGCTTCAGATCTGCTGTGAGTTAGGGGTCTCAAAGGAGAGTCAGATGAAAGGAAATAGCTCCAAGGTTGTCAAAGGTTGCGACCTTGCCACACAGAGCCAGCAGTTTTATTCCTAAATCCCCCGTCTAGTGAAAAGCACTTAATGAAATAATATACCATGTTCTCTCAACACCTCTCTAGCCTTCAGAGAAGTGGACCTGGCCTATCTTTAAAAGAAATCAAGCTCATTTTGCAAGTTTTACAGTGAGGATCTATTTATTGGTATATAGCATTTTAATTTTATCTTCCTAAGGCGCTTCTGGCTACTCATTATAAGTATGGATGAGATATACTGGGCGATGAAGCCTCATAGGACACTTGAAGATTACAGGATATATTAGAAGAGAATGTGGCATTTATTGAAAACACTCCTAAACCCATAATAATCTACTATTATCTTTTTCTCATTTCACATCTTCCTTTTAGAAGTGTCCACAATCTTCTTATATAAATACACCATGTATTATTACAAGACAGCACAGGTCTGATTTGATAGCAAGGGCCCTTGTCACTTTCATGTTGCATTTACATTTGGCCAGGCTTAAAATGTGTCTTCTAAGTGCTACTCCTCCTCAGACACAAAGGAAGACATGGGCTGATTGTGTTTTGATTGACTCTGAGACATTTCATCCTAGCTGTTAGTTACATTTGTGACACAAATGGACCAAGTAATTGGTCACCCTATAACTATGAGCAGGCTGAAACGAAAGAAGCTTGAGGTAAGCCTTCAGTCAGATAAACATCTCACAAAAGACAAAGACACAAAAGAAACTCTAACTTGTTAACTGTAGTCAAACCATTTGATTACCTTTGCAGGATTAAGAAAATGATTCACATCATCTTGTCAAATTTCCAGTTTCAGTTCAGTGCATAAAAACATAGGAAAATTTTTCAGCAGAACAGTCCATTCAGGTTATTGGAGCTTACCCACTTCCTAGTCACCTAGAGGTTTTGAAAGAGAGAGTTGAGCCAACACTTAAAGACTCCTAGTGTGCTGCTTTGCACTGCACCACTGGGTAATTGGCTTGACATGCTAAGAACTGTTTTTGCAATAAAGCATTTTATACCATTTATGTAAAATGTGATCTTAACCAGCCCCAAGTTAAACCCACATATCCTGCCTGAAGTTGCTTTGATGTTGCAATTTGTTTCTTTACAATTTGATTTCATTATTTGATTACTTGTTTATAGATTATTCTCCTTGGTTTGCTTTTCACTATACATTTTTCCGGCCTGTGATGTGTGTGGTAACTTTTCTGGATATACCTTTTATATGACTACAGGCATTACTTTTTATAACAGAATGAAGAAGTTTAATTTCTTACAGAATGTGTAAAAGCATTATGCTACTTTTAGTTGAGATGATCTGCTGTGGCGATCCCTAACGGGAGTAGCCGAAAGAAGAAGAAGAAGTTGTCTGTTTTAAAAAGTACAATCACATGAACACAGCCATATCACAAAATACCACAGAAATTTCAGATCCACTCAAACCAATTCAACTTAACTAATCACTTACAATTATTTAGCACTTTTATAACCTACTCAAAGCACTTTACAGTGGGGAGCCACTTCACCCACTGTCAATGTGTTGCATCAACCTGGATGGTGTGATGGCAGCCATTATGGGTCAGTACACTCACTGCACATTAGCTATTAGGGGTTAGATAGATAGATAGATAGATAGATAGATAGATAGATAGATAGATAGATAGATAGATAGATAGATACTGTAGATAGATAGGTACTCCACCAGCAGCATACTGACAAAAAACAATATTAAATTAAAGAGTGATAAAAATGCAGGTAAAACAGACAATAACTTTGTATAATGTTAACGTTTACCCCCCCAGGTGGAACTGAAGAGTCGCATAGTGTGGGGGAGGAACAATCTCCTCAGTCTGTCAGTGGAGCAGGACAGTGACAGCAGTCTGTCGCTGAAGCTGCTTCTCTGTCTGGAGATGATCCTGTTCAGTGGATGCAGTGGATTCTCCATGATTGACAGGACCCTGCTCAGCGCCCATTGCTCTGTCACAGATGTCAAACTGTCCAGCTCCATGCCTACAATAGAGCCTGCCTTCCTCACCAGTTTGTCCAGGCGTGAGGCGTCCTTCTTCTTTATGCTGCCTCCCCAGCACACCACTGTGTAGAAGAGGGCACTCGCCACAACCGTCTGATAAAACATCTGCAGCATCTTACTGCAGATGTTGAAGGACGTTAGTCTTCTAAGGAAGTATATTCGCACAGAGCATCAGTATTGGCAGCCCTGTCCAATTTATCATCCAGCTGCACTCCTAGGTATTTATAGGTCTGCACCCTCTGCACACAGTCACGTCTGATGATTACGGGGTCCAGGAGGGGCCTGGGTCTCCTAAAATCCACCATAAGCTCCTTGGCTTTGCTGGTGTTCAGGTGTAAGTGGTTTGAGTCGCACCATTTAACAAAGTCCTTGATTAGGTTCCTATACTCCTCCTCCTGCCCACTCCTGATGCAGCCCACTATAGCAGTGTCGTCAGCGAACTTTTGCAAGTGGCAGGACTCCGAGTTGTATTGGAAGTCCGATGTATATAGGCTGAACAGGACCGGAGAAAGTACAGTGCCCTGCGGTGCTCCTGTGTTGCTGACCATAATGCCATAATGTTGCTGACCATAATGCCATAAAGCCTCTCCTAGATGGTCTCCCATCCAAGTAATAGCCAGGCCCAGACACGCTTAGCTTCAAGATGATTACCATTTCTGAAGTGCTGCTGGAATTTTTGAAAACATTCCTAAACCCTAAAATGCTAGTGTCTATCATGGCAGCATTGCATACAAGGCAGAAACAAACTTTAGGCAGCAGTCTACTGCAAGGGTCACTTATGCCCACAAATTGCCAGTTAGAAATCACCAATCATTTTAATGTGTACATCCTTGGGTTTTGAAAAGAAAACTGGAGTACACAGAAAAAAATCCATATGGACACTGGGGAGAAGTGCCAACTTTGCCCACAAAACAAATTTCAAACCTGGAATACTGGATCCGTAAGACACTATTGCTAAACACTCTTTCCTTTTTAAGATGATGTCGCGTCACATGACTTCTTCTTAGAGCGGATGTCAAACTTGGCAACTGTGGTTGCCAAGTGTATCATATTAGATGACTGTTTGAGTATTTTCCAGAACAGTTTCACATTGCCAAAGTACAGTATCTCGGGCTTTCCCCTTATTCTGACAGCCAATAATTTGTCTCCTGACAGAGCTTGTGCCTGTGCAAAGTTTACAGTTACGTGAGGTCAGTCACACTCTGCCCTTATTTTTTCATCCCCTATTCTGTCATGGTATCTAAACCACACAACATCATAAGACAAGTCTTCTTTCTGTTTCTGAGGTACAAAACACTCATTTTTTTATTCCTTGTTGCTGCATTTGATGAATTGTACTTCTGGATGAGCACTAATTAGTTATTAATTAGAGGCTACCCCATGACTTAAGACAAAATCAAACCGTATGATTTTGTTGAAACATATTGTAAACTAGAAGGACTGAGTCGTTAGGTATGTCACACTACACAACTGCCCTGAATTGTTAACATTAAGTAAATGAAGTCTCTGACTACATTTAAAAGGATCATTGATGTATGGCAGGACTTAACACTAGGATACCAGTTGTTTGCAAAGTGAAGGCAGATACAATGCCAAACCTTCTCCTTACAAAAAATATGAGGTACTGTCTGAATTAATTGCATACATTATCTTTAGCTTGAAGTTCCTATATTTTTATAAGTATTTTTTTTCTTAATGACTTATTATTCGCTGTACCTGGACTTTTCATGCTGTTGTGTTTGTGATCTCCCCAAGCATATTTCCCTGGGATAGTGTATATGCCTGTTAGACAGACAAAGCTGTGTCCAGGAGATGTGCTGGGCATCTGAAAGACGTATCCATCCTGCACAGTGTGCATCTTTCACATTTTCATTTTTAAGACATTTTATTAATACAGTTTTTGCTTCCCACTCCAACTTTAAATATCTGAAAATGAAATGTGAAAAGGAAGAAGAAAAGTTATAGAATACTTAAAGAAAATGTAGTTAGTAAGTGGAGTCCTTGGGTATACGCAGTACTCCCTGTTCTGTTGGCTTCTTCCTACTCCACATACAATAAAATGCATACAAGTTCAAGTTGGATTAGATTGTTGAGTACTCTTATATAAATAAACTGGGGGTTAAGGAGAGTGGCTTGGTGGTAAGATACATGCAATATTGTGGAGAACTAAGGTAAACTAAAATGGGCAACTATACTCCAATTTGCAATGCAATACAATACAATACAATTTATTTTTGTATAGCCCAAAATCATACAAGAAGTGCCGCAATGGGCTTTAACAGGTCTTCCCTCTTGACAGCCCCCAAGCCTTGACTCTCTTAGACGACAAGGAAAAACTCCCAAAAAAACCGTTGTACGGAAAAAATGGATGAAACCTTGGGAAAGGCAGTTCAAACAGAGACCCCTTTCCAGGTAGGTTGGGCATGCAGTGGGTGTCAAAAAGAAGGGGGTCAATCAATTACAATACACAGAACAGAACAAATCCTCAATACAGCATAAAAATAAATATTTTACAAGTATGGAGCAGAATTTAACAGTAGATGATATCACATAATATGATTTGGATTTGTTTAGAGTCCTGGAGACCTCAGCCATCAAGCTGCCTCCTCCATCTGGCCAGTGCTGGGCCAGCCTATCCAATGAAAGGACCTCTCTACACCACGATTCCTGCGATCCTCCATAAGGGATGACTTTACAAAACATCATAGTAGGTGAGCCGTGGTACCAAGTGACACACCAAGTGAGTACCAAGAAAAGAAACAGAATAGGTGAGGGTTAGTAACAAATTATAACTATCATGTTACTTATGTTTTAGTGCTAATGACTAACAACAGAGATGCAGTCTGTACAGTTAATCAGCAGCTCTAGTCAGGATATACTAAACTGAAGTAGTGAGTCTTCAGTCGGGATTTAAAAGCTGAGACCGAAGGGGCATCTCTTATAGTAGCAGGAAGACCATTGTACAGTTTAGGGGCCCTGTAACTAAAAGCTCAACCTCCTACTGTTATTTTATTAATACTTGGAATCATAAGCAGACTGGCATCTTGAGATCTTAATGTGCGGTCTGGTTTGTAAGTCATGTTAAGTTCAAACAAGTAAGCCAGACCTTGGCCATTTAATGCTTTATATGTTAAAAGGAGGGTTTTGAAATCTGCCCTAAACTTAACCGGGAGCCAGTGTGAGAATTTAAGAACTGGAGTTATGTGTTTGTATTTTCTTGTTCTTGTAATAATTCTTGCATCAGCATTTTGGGACTAACTGGAGGCTGTATAAAGAACAGTTTGAACATCCAGTGAACACCGCATTGCGGTAGTCAATCCTACTAGAAATAAATGCATGAATTAATTTCTCACAATCCTGTTTATTTAGAAAGCGCCTTAATTTACCAACATTTTTAAGATGGAAGAAACATGATTTGGACAACTTTGTAATATGCGCTTTAAATGACATGCTAGAATCAAAGATAACTCAAAGATTGCGGGCTGATTCAGTAAAATTAATGGTAATTCCAACTGAGTTAAATGATGATAAAATGTTGTGATCAGCGTCATTCCCTCCAAAAATTAAGCTCTGTTTTATCTGTGTTTAAAGACAAGTAGTTCTCATGCATCCACTCCTTTAATTCACTAACACAACTAATTAAAGACAACATCAGAGAAACTTCATTTGATCTAAATGAAAGGTATAACTGGGTGTCATCTGCATACGAGTAAAAATTAACATTATGTTTCCTAATGATAGATCCCAGTGGAAGCATGTAAAGTGAAAACAGTAAATGTCCCTGTACTGAGCCCTGTGGGACACCATATTGAACTACTGTGTATATTGATGGAGTACTGTCAGCACATTTCTGTACATATTGGAATCGATTTGATAAATAAGAACTAAACCAAGCGAGCACAGGGCCTGTAAGCCCAACATCGTTTTCTAGCCTGTGCAATAAAATAGAATGGTCAATGGTGCCAAATGCTGCACTTAAGTCTAACAACAGAATTACAGTGGAGTTTCCTTCATCAGAGGATATCAGAATGTTGTTTACAAACCGCATTAGTGCCATTTCTGACCAGTGCAGAACCCAGACTGGAATTTCTCAAATAAATTGTATTTAAGAATAAATGCATAAGGTGTGACTGAAGCTGATTGGCGACTACTTTTTCTAGTATTTTAGAGAGAAAGGGTAAATTTTAAATAGGCCTATAACTATTTAATATGTGTGGGTCTAGGTCTGATTTTTTAAGTAATGGTTTAATGACTAACACTTTTAGTGTATCAGGTACTGTGCCATGCAATAAAGAACTATTGATAATGTTTAGAATAGGAGAAGAACATCCATTGCACTTTTTACTAGTTTTTTTGGCACTGGATCTAGGGAACAAGTAGTGGGTTTCATTTTAGAAATTATAGTTTAGACTTCCTGCTCAGTTACAGGATTAAAATTACTAAAGTGCTGAATGCAATGTAAGGCAGGGTCTGCTAAGCTAGAATGCAGTTTGTACTGTAATGCTGAGATCTGGGATCTTATATTTTTAATTTTCTCATTGAAGAAGTTCACAAAGTCTGTACTGCTAATATCTGTTGGTATTTTGCACTGTAGATCTGAATTCCCACTTGTTAATTTAGCAACTGTTCTAAACAGTACCCGAGGTACTAATAATGCAGAAACAGGGCATTGCCAGTACAGCATACCAGCCCACTTCAAACCCTATGATGGCATGCCTTGATCAGTTAAAGGTCACTAAAGGGTTCTCCCATGGAAAGAACACAGATGAGGTGGACATTGTACATAGTTCACCTGTTCTTACCTGTACAGATCTTAAAACATTGAGTTTATTCCTTGGGACAATAAAATGTGCAGCTGTTAAACGTCAATGCTGTTTATAAAATATTAAAAGAAACCATGATTCAGTGTATAGTGCTTTGTATCTAAACGCTCTAAAACTTTTTAATAGAACAAGATTACAAAGCATTACATTCAAATCTGACAAAGCTACCAATTTTAAAGGATCTGCTACAGACTGAAATTATATTTAAACACAAAATTCCAATTATTCCAACCAATTACCTGTTTAACTTCAAACGTCCTAAAAGAACATCACTCATCTCACATCAGTAGCCGCGTATTAAACACTCTTTATTCCTATTAAATTCTGTTCCTGAAATTCCAACTATGTTCTTGCCCCCACCTACCTTTCATTGCATTTCATCTCACAGAAAGTGTTTCTTCTGCCTAGGAATTTCTCATTATACCCCAAAATAAATTCAGCTCTCTGAAGTAACTGCATTTACAGTAGTATTGGCTCTCACAGGCTGAATATTCCATGCTGTTCTGTAAATTCCCTTCTACAGACAGTTGAACAAACTGTCCTAAATATGCCTTTTTTGGATAGGTTCTTATGTGATCTTCACAATATTTTTCAGCAGTCTCTGTATATGTGTTTGTTACTTTTGTATTTGATTTTAATATATAGTCAGAATATAAATGCTCAGTCTTTGGAAAGGTTTGTTTAAATAAATACTATTTCATTTTTTCATTTTATAATTACAATAATGTTATTACTAATTTAATTTGGGAGCCTTTGAAGTTTTAAAATCTAAATCTAACTCATTAACTTTTATTTAAAAAAGTGATAACACCATCTGCCTGCTATATAATAAAACCCTACTGAGAGGAAAGGCATAGGAGGAATGCTGAGAGTCACCTACAATGATGATAAGTATTTGCAAGAATGCTAAAGATGTGTAAACAGTGGGTATTGGTAATAGATAAAAAGTAAACAGGAGGTGAGCAAGGTGCCTGGAAATGAGAAGTAAGAAACATGTTTTCTGGGATGGGCAGTGCCAGTCAAGAGAGCTTGAGACATACAAGAATTTCAAAGAAAAGCATAGAAGGAACAATGATGGTACTTGTGGAGATATGACATATCAGATATTTTTACATTTTTTCTATTACCTTAAGCTAGTTACTAGCTAGCTAGCGTAGCTAGTTTATAGCTAATTAATGATTTTAAATTGCAAACTTCCTGCTTGAGGATTTGTTGAGCAAAGATCTTATTAGCCTTCTCTCCGTGTTCACAGTAATGATGTCACAATTTAAAAATGAGTTGTTCCATTTCTTTTGTTGACAAGTGGGTGAATTTTGATTGCAAAGCTTGTCTTTTCTATAAAGTGCCTCATCTGGAGACCTAGGATGTTGTTCATCTATTCTGGTAATTTCACTGATTAACTCTGATGCCTTCTTGGTTTCCAATTTATTTTTGTGAAAGAGATATGAAATAATTTGTCCTCTTAAAAATGTCTTCAGAGTTTCCCAGAGCATTCCTGCAGAGACCTCTGAGGATGTATTTGCCTCTAAAAAGGATCTAAATTCTGTATAGTTCTCGTCAGCTAATAACAGAGGGGTAAGACGCCAGCTGAGAGATGAGTATGTGGAGCATAGTGATTTGAGCTCTATGACCAACACAAATGAAGATAAAATCATTTACATTAAAAATATAATGCACACATTTAAACAGTACTATAAGTCATTATATTCTACTCAGTTTAAAGAAGACAAGATACAATCTAATGTGTTTTTTGATGCATTACAGATACCATAGCTAGATACTCTCAATGCAGAGGAACTCGACAAACCTCTGACACTCTAAGAATTACTAGATGCTATAAACTCACTTCAGAGTGGAAATGCAGAAGACCCTAATGGCTACCCTGTTGAATTTTATAAAACATTTTCCATTAGGTTATCCCCCCTGTTGTTAGCAACATTTCTAGAAGCCAAAGACAATAAAGTTCTACCTCAAACTTTTCGCCAAGCATTAATTACCATTTCCTAAGAAAAATAAGGACTTATTACAATGAGCATAATGCAGACCAATCTCATTTCTGAATAACGAATTTAAGATACTCTCCTAAGTTCTAGCTAGAAGGATTGTGAAAGTGCTTTATTCCATAATATCAAAAGACCAAACCGGATTTATTAAAGGCAGACACTTAGCTTCCAAACGTTGACGCCTGTTTAATGTTCACCCATGAAGTCTAACAGCCCAGAGATCTTATTATCTTTGCATGCAGAAAAAAGCATTTGATCTGGTTGAATGACACAACCTTTTCACTACATTGCACAAATCTGGGTTTTATTTTGAACATATGAGTATGGGCATGGCTGAAACTACTGTATACCAGTCCAGAAGCTTCTGTTTATATTATCATTATTTCAGGCTATTTCAAACAAGAACGTGGTACTAGACAAGGATGCCCACTATTACTGCTGCTCTGTTCAATTGCTATTGAGCCATTGGCCGTTAACTTGAAAAATGCATCAGAAATAAAGGGGACTATCAGAGAAGGTCTTGAACAGAAGATATCACTATATGCAAATGATACGACACTATATATATCAGACCCACAAACTTCCATGCCAGCAGTCCTAACAGCACTAGCAGAATTTCAAAAGATATCTAAATGCAGAATTAATTTGAATAAAAGTGTGCTCCTAACACAATATTAGATTGGACACCTTCCCATTTATCATCACAGATCAGTTTAAATACCTAAATACCTGCACTAAAAATAATTTATTTAAGAAATTAGATTCAATCATAACCTCATTTATTTGGAAGTAAAAAAAATCCACACATCAAAAGGGCAACCCTACAATGGCCTAAAGGTGAAGGTGGCATGGCACTACCGAACTTACAATTTTATTACTGGGCAGCAAATATACAGTACAAGCTATAAAAACCTGGACATTGACACACATTGATGAGACACAGAAGCTTGGTCCGCAATTGAAATAAAATCCTGCAGTACTATAATTCTTGCTTTGTACCCCAGTAGATACAAGTTATCATCAATATACTAACAACCCAATTTACCTTCTCATCAACATAATTTTTCCACTACAGCACTTTCAAATCTGAAACTTTGCTAAACATAATCTTCACAATTTTCCTTGCCTTCCACTTATTTCTATGCCAGAACAAATACTTATCAGTCTTGAAGACTCAGAGAGCATTTCTATATTATATAAAAACATTTTAAAGTCCCTTCCTTTCAATGATCCCAGAGTACAGTGGGAAAAGGATCTCTTACTTAACCTTTCAGAAAAGTAACACAAAATTCACTGTAGCTCCATATGAACAAAACATACAACAATTCAAGTTAAATGTTTTTATCGAGCACATTTATCTTGTTTAAAATTGTCCAAAATGTTTCCTGAGCAAGATCCAACCTTCAAATGTTGCAGTCAAGCTTCAGCCTCACTGGGCCACATGTTTTGGACGTACACCAAATTAACATCATTCTTGACCAAAATCTTTAAATGCCTATCAGATAGCCTTAGTGTCAAAATCACTCCTAACCAATTAACAGCTGTGTTTGGTGTACTCCTAGATGGGCTTATGGAGAAAGACAAACAAACTGTAACTGCCTTTACTTCACTACTAGCACGTAGACTTATCTTGCTCAACTGGAAGGATCCTAGCCCATCTCTTTTAAGTCAGTGGGTAAATGATGTTATATATTATTTGAAATTGGAAAAAATCTAATTCTCACTTAGAGGATCTGTTCAAAACTTTTTAAAAACTTGCCAGGATCTAATCAATAACAGTTTAGAATATGCATTTACTGTATATTGGGGAAAATAATTCTCTTCTCTCTTTTCTACTTTTAAAGTTTTACTCTGGCTGTTGGCCTTGTTCTTTTTTATATGTATACTAGCAAAATACCCGCGCTTCGCAGCGGAGAAGTAGTGTGTTAAAGAAGTTATGAAAAAAAGATAACATTTTAAAAATAACGTAACATGATTGTCAATGTAATTGTCATAGGCTTATTTTAGTATTGAGAATTATGAGTATGATTGTAAATGTTGTGTATGAGAAATATACATTTTTAGGATGTAAAGATCTCTTTGTAAACAACGCTTGCAGTTCTGCCCTCAGGCTGTAAAATGTCTGCTGAGCTTACTTTTGAGCATGTAACGTACAGTTGACCATGTGAGAAGCAATCTTGTGTCAAGTCAATGCCGACCTTTTTTAGAGTCTGGCCCTGTGACTCATTTTATTGTCACAGCGAAGCAGACCCTACTGGAAATTGGTGGTGTTTGAACTGGAATGGGAGGTCAGAGGGTATGACAGGGATGCGAGGAATAAATACAGTCTTCTCTGAGCAGGTTTCAGTGAAGACAGTTGCCTCAATAAGGTTCTTGTGCAGAGATTTGATATAAAGCCTGGTGCCATTACAAAGTTTTGGTGGTTGTATGTTTCATAGTAAAGCGGTGGAGTAAACGAAAAGGCAGGAGTCACCAGCAGGCAGACGTGAAGCAAGGCGAACAATAGCAGGCTTGAAGCGGTGGAGTAAAGAAGAAGGGAGCAGTGAGCACGAACAGCTGAGGACAATAAGGAAGCGAGTGAGGAGGCACATGAGCACGGGATGTCGTTAATGTATATAGGCAGGGAGCCAACCACGTGGTAGATGTGTGGACAGCGGCCATGTGGAAAAAGGAAGGGGGACCGGGGGTGGCCCTTGTGTGTGAAATAAATCCTCTTTTAATGGAAATAAGGAATGAAACCGCCAAAAGGAGAGCTCAGTTCCTAAACTTCCTTAATACGTAATGGTGAGAACCGCCAAAAAGAAGACGTTATTTTCAAAAGTTCATTACGGGGCACAAACCGAAATGAAACATACTTAACGTTTGTAAGTACAGTGTAAAGGATGAGCATGGGAAAATTGGAAGTAGTAGAAATAATAATGAGGGGTTTCCCTTATCTATACTAATAAAAGGCAAAGCCCTCACTGACTGACTGACTCACTCACTGACTCACTCACTGACTCACTCACTGACTCACTCACTCACTCACTGACTGACTCATCACTAATTCTCCAACTTCCCGTTTAGGTAGAAGGCTAAATTTGGCAGGCTTATTCCTTACAGCTCACTTACAAAAGTTAAGCAGGTTTCATTTCGAAATTCTACACGTAACGGTCATAATGGTCGATAACGGTCGACAACGTCCGCCATGTTGAACTTTGTTATTTATGTCACCATCTTCACGAAATTTGGTAGGCGGCTTACCTGCGCTAACCGAAACCGATGTATGTACTTATTTCGATGGTATGACGCCACTGTCGGCCGCCATATTGAACTTTCCAACGTCTCTAATTTTCCAACTTCCCGTGTAGGTAGAAGGCTGACCCCATCTTCACGAAATTTGGTAGGTGGCTTCCCTGCGCTAACCAAAACCGATGTACGGACTTATTTCGGTGGTATGACGCCACTGTCGGCCGCCATATTGAATTTTCCAAACATCACTAATTCTCCAACTTCCCGTGTAGGTAGAAGGCTGAAATTTGGCAGGGTCATTCCTTACAGCTTACTTACAAAAGTTAAACAGGTTTCATTTCGAAATTCTACGCGTAACGGTCAACAATGTCTGCCATGTTGAACTTTCTTATTCATGGCCCCATCTTCACGAAATTTGGTAGGCGGATTCCCTGCGCTAACTGAAACCGATATATGTACTTATTTCGATGGTATGACGCCACTGTCGGCCGCCATATTGAACTTTCCAACGTCACTAATTTTCACAATGTCCGCCATGTTGAACTTTCTTATTCATGGCCCCATCTTCACGAAATTTGGTAGGCGGCTCCCCTGTGCTAACCGAAACCAATGTACATACTTATTTCGGTGGTATGACGCCACTGTCAGCTGCCATATTGAACTTTCCAACGTCACTAATTCTCCAACTTCCCATGTAGGTAGAAGGCTGAAATTTGGTACTTATTTTGGTGATATGATGCCATTGTCGGCCGTCATATTGAACTTTTCAACGGTCTTTGTTACTTATGGGCCCATCTTCAAGAAATTTGGTACGCGGGTTCACAACGCTAACTGAATCCTACTTACGTACATATATACGTCCATAGCCTGCAGCTCGGTCACCGTGTGAGGCGGCGTTGGGTCCCCCATCCCAACGCCTCCCACGTTGTTGGCTGCCTGCCTATATAAGGCCGTCTGTAGCTCCAGTCTCTACATTCCCTTCCTTGCTTCGCCACAGTATTCACGTCTCCCTGCTGATAACTACAGCCTTTTTATTTAATCCACGGCTTCTCCGCTGTTTTATTGTTCATTTATTACGATTTTAGTTATTGTGTAGGTATTTTAGACTTACTTTATATTGTTCAGGTACCCATTTCCTTTATCATTCCAACCGTACCCCCATTAACATGTCTATCGAGGTAATCACCATCGATCAAAGAACTGTTACTTACCAAGTGGTTTCCATGCCCGGAGATGGCACCTGCCTTTTCCATTCTCTTTGTTACATATTGCACGGCCATATCAGGCTCACTCTTGATATCCGGAGGAACATTCTGTCTTATGTATTGAATGACTGGGACAGGTTCAAGGTGTGGACTGATGACGGTACAGGAGATAATTATACTACACAGGAGCACTAGAAGAGTGAAATGCTTAAGTGTACCGAAATGGCCAAATATTTTACACCTTTGGACAACCGCCAATGCCTCTTAAACATCTTAGATTCACAGGTGACGATTTCAGTAGTGGACACTTTGATGTTTAGAAATGTTTAAGCTCTCAAAAGCTGGATGTGAAGTTATCAATGAAACTGGTTGTATACTTACAACGCTTGACAGATGTCGAATGTCTCTTCAAAACAAGTCCTACAAATACTGTCGTAATTGAAACAAATCATGAAACTCAAACCGATTATGACAGCAGCAATCCAAGCTGTGAGATTTGAAACAAGATTACTGTTCACATGGCCAACTGTACGTTGCATGCTGAAGAGTAAGCTCAGCGCACAGCTACAGCTTGGTCATATTACAACTGGAGGGCCGAACTGACAACGTGGCATACAAAGAGATCCTTAACAAATAATTATTGGTATATTTTCCCTCAGTTTTAAAAAGGTTTAATTATCTTCTTAATAAAAATTTTAAGGCAGTACTTCGCCACTACGAAGCGCGGGTATTTTGCTAGTCTATATATACAGTTTAGGGGGTACACCCATTTCCCCTCCTTGGGTGTTGTAATAGGACATGAAACATACCTAACTTTTATAAGTACACTGCAAGGAATGAGCACACAAAATTTCAGCTTCCCACATATATGGAAAGTGGGAGAATTAGTGATGAGTCAGTGAGGGCTTTGCCTTTTATATGTGTAGATAGCAAAATCCCTGCGCTTCGCAGCGGAGAAGTAGTGTGTTAAAGAAGTTATGAAAAAGAAAAGGAAACATTTTAAAAATAACATAACCAGCGGTAAAGCAAGGAAGACTCCGTAATAAGGATGGTTGGGTGCACGTAGAAGGGGTGCCTGCTAACCTAAAAGGGATATTCGGAGCTGACGGCTTTACTTGTCTGTTGTGGAGCGGGCATCGGCCACGGATGGATGCTAACGGCGAGTCACCTGGGTGAGACGGACTTCATTCTTCAATAAAGGAACTGTCGCCGAGCCGGTGAGACCGCTTCTTTACATGTAAATTAAGTAAACGTGTCCGCGGCGCACATAAGGATTGGTCGCTGGATTCACTGCAGACTTCCCAGGCCGTGTGATTATAAACTTTTAAAAGAAAGTTCAGATAAAGGACTGGGGAATGTGTGGGGATTGTGTGTGTCTGGGTGTCTAATTTATATGTGTATATAGTTGTAATATAGGTTAAGTACATGTGAATATATTTGCGCCGTTTATAAATAAGATATTCTTTCCGTTTCTTTACCTTGCTTTCTTGCATTCTTTCGTTTTCGGCAGTGTCTCTATGAAGTTGTGGATTTGTCTGTGAGTATAATAAAGGAACTGTCGCCGAGCCGGTGAGATCGCTTCTTCACATGTAAATTAAGTAAACGCGTCAGGATTGGTCGCCGGATTCGCTGTAGACTTCCCAGGCTGTGTGATTATAAACTTTTAAAAGAAAGTTCAGATAAAGGACTGGTGAACGTGTGGGGATTGTGTGTATATAGTTGCAATATAGGTTAAGTACATGAGAATATATTTGCGCCGTTTATAAATAAGAGATTAGTGTTGCTGACAGATGGCCTTATATGGGCAGGCAGTCAATTACGTGGGAGGCGTGGGGATGGAGGACGCAATATAGGCAGACAGCCAACTACATGGGAGGCATGGTGATGGGGGACGCAACTCCGCCTCACATGGCGACCAAGCTGCAGGCTATGGCCGTATATATGTATGTACGTAGTATTCAGTTATGACCGTTACGCACAGAATTTCGAAATGAAACCTGCTTAACTTTTGTAAGTAACCTGTAAGGAATGAGCCTGCCAAATTTCAGCCTTCTACCTACATGGGAAGTTGGAGAATTAGTGATGAGTGAGTCAGTGAGTGAGTGAGTCAGTCAGTCAGTCAGTCAGTGAGGGCTTTGCCTTTTATTAGTATAGATATTACTGCATATATTGTATAATTTATTGTTTTATGTCATTTTTATTCACTATATTTTGAATATTGTATTTTACTAATTATTTAGCATATATGTATTATGCTTATTTATAGTGTTTTCTGTTATCTGCCCTGTCCCCGTTAAGTAGAGTTGCAAGGGATAGTGCCATTGGGATGTTTCACTTGGAGGACCTCCATCTGCCTATGTATATCAAGCAAAGTGTCAGGTTGTCCAGATTTGCATAGAGTTTGGAATTGTAATTATTCTATTGGAATTTTCTCATTTTCTAAATCTATCGCTATAGGTTTCCAGATTACAAGTTTAATATATTGTTTTGTTTCTTCTGGGTTGCTTTGAACACCCTTTGTTATCATTTTTTGTGTTGGTTTCTTTAATATATATTTCTTTGTAATAAAATTTAGAAAATCTTTCGCTGGAATATTTTTGAACCAGTAATTTTTACAGTTTCCTCTTTTCCTTTTGTTCTGAGTCACGGTTTTCCTCTGGGGAAAGGCCCATTTTTGGATACTGGGCCTCAGAGTAGCTTGAGGCTTGATTTGAGTGACAAGGTGTCATTAGGGAATTTAGAGTTTGGAACTTGAAGATGAAAAAATCAGAAGTACCATTTTGTAAATATTTGTATATTCTATGTGTGTAAATTCTTGTATTTTGATCTAAAAAATCTAATCTGTAGTAGTTGAGAAGCAGTATGTCTAGTGGATATAACTGATTTGGCCAGAAATAAAAGCATTAGTAATTTTGAGATGTCTTGCTTAAAACTCCTCTTTATATACTGTATGTGTATGTGAAGAGTCCTGGATAAATAAATAGCTTCTCCAAGTTTGAGTTCTCTCTAAAAACAGTGGTTTTCTATCCGCATTTAAGAAGGTAAAGGTAATAATAAGCTAACCTAAGTAGAAATATACAATCATCTTACAGTCTTATTTACAAACTGGGAATAAGGTGAAATTAATATGCAGATTGGTACAATATTGTTGACAAAACGCCTGATGAAAGCAGAGCTTTGTTACATTTATTCCACAGTGTACTTGGCAGCAAATGGTTGAGTACTGGCACCTCCTGCTCTGACCTTAGGGGTAAACACCCTCCCCCTGCTCTCCAAACTAATGTACTAATATCATCACACTCTAAATTTAGAGGGTGATATCTCCACCAGTCAATTAAGAAATTGTGTCAAATTTGCATTGCTTTGGGAGAATGAACAAAAAGCTGACAGGTTATGATCCTGCTTAGGGTTTTAGTGCAGCAACACACTAGGAAAGTTGATATAGAAAAATGAGAGAAGAGGATTATTCAACCAAGCTATGTCAAAACACAACTAGATCCTGGAGGAATGTTAAAAAAATACATACTGTCATCTCAAATAATAAGGCAAAATCCAAGTGATTTTTTTTCTATATACAGAATAGTAGATTGCTCGACTGGCAAAACAATTTAGGGTTCAGGGATGTAAAAACAAGTAAGGGAACTCTAATAGGAAGGTTTTAGGATTTTCAGAGGGTCATTTTGGCTCTTGAAATAGTTTAGGGAATTGTCTGTAAAGTGACTCCAGGAACAGCTTTAATGATCATTCCGTAACGTGGCCATACATTTTTGGAGTTGGGGTAAAGCCTCAATTGACAGGGATGTAGGGTACACAGAGCAGAAGAAATTTTGGGAGGTGTGTTGGGTACAGCATTCATGTTTTTGCTGCCCAAACATTCCCTTTCTTATTAAAGAAAAGTAAAATTTAGTACATTCTTGGTCTAATCCAGGTCTATACTGAAGTCATATTATTATTTGGCAAGTTAGAACACTGTGATCTGTCAGAATATTACTTTGATATTATAAAGGTACCATGTGCATTAAAATTCAAGCTATTAATGTGGCTGGGTTTTTTTAATGATATTTTACAACATGTTAAAAAATTTGCTTTACACTAATGTGTTTATACTGTATATTTGACTTTGCTTTTGATGTACTTTTACAGTCACATGTATAACAGCCATCAACAACAGCTATGACAATTTTGTATTGCTGCCTTGGTATGAAGTTTAGGTTAACTTGAAAATATAATCAAAAAAATGTTTTGATTGCTATTAAGAACTATTCTAAACATGAGTACGAAAAGTACAGTTTGATATGACAGTTACAAGCTTCAAGGTATGTAAGCATGGTGCACATTATATGCCAGTGAACCTCTTAATCAACTGTTTCTAAATCAATTTGACGTTTCTAAAATGCCCTCCTTAACATGCAACTTATTGATAGCTGCCCCAGGACAAACAACTTGAATCATTTAATCATTTCATAAAAATAGTTCCAGAAGGATACATTTTTAATAAACAGAATACATTCACAAAAACCACTGGTAAAATTGAAACTGGGAATGAACTACATGATACATGGCTGTGATTTCAAAAAAAACATTTCTTTTATATGGAATTCCAAAAATTAGCACTACATAATATGTCTAAAATTAATGTTTATATTGGCCTTTAGATGCTCTCATTTTAGGTCACTTTAGGGCACAATTTATTCAGCAAACCTGTCTTTAATTTAATGGCATGCTTGCATGAGAATGAGCAAACAGCTTACAGTGTACACAAAGATAAAGCAGAAACTTTCTTCTGCCTGTCTATTGCAAATGACTTATAGAAACGAGAATGCCTCTTTTCTGAATGGCTTACATCCTGATGCTGCTACAGTATATTTATAGAAAGAAGGAAAGAAAGAAAGAAAGGACTACAAAAAGTTAACGATAATGTATTCAAGTTCAAAACATGCTACTTTTTACATTTACACAAATTCTACAGTTTCATTCCCTGGAAAAGCGAGAAAGGTAATTCAGATCTCAGTTTAAAAAATAATTGCTTAATCATTTAGTTTCACAGCACACCATTATTCAGCAGATGAGAAGTAAAATGTTATAGAGAATAGAAATAAAGAGAAGACATATGCCACTTTATGGCACACCAATTATTTATAGAAAGACTAGTCACATAAGGTTACAGCAACATAAAATATTTTACTGTAGCTGAATGTTATTAAGATAACTAGTAGGGCCGGGGGAATCACATATCCTGCTTTGCATACAATGTATGAGTTCATTGTCAGAGACCACATTTATATTTTGCAAGTAACACAGTACAGGTGTTTATATCTTTCAACTTTACTGTCATATTTTTCACTCTTTTTTAAACTTATTTGCCTTTCAGTTTATAAATTGTGAATGGAACTGTCAAACTTTTGGTGAATAATTTATATCATCTGATAAAAGCATTCCACTTAACCTTGGGGTCCATATGAAGAGTTTCATTGCAAAATGCCATGCAGTATATCCATTTTAGCCAAATTTGAGATGGTGATTACTGACAATATAAAGTTTTACAAATCTTTAAAAGTAAATTTAAATGGAAAGATTATGAATTAACTTTTTTTGGCAAATGCACCATATACATTATAAGTTTTTGCAAAGTGTTGCACATCTCTATAAGTGCTAAACATATTAAACAAAAATCATAAATGAAAGTAAATTAAAATAAAAAATACACATATTAATAAAAAAACTAAAATGGCTCTATTTAAAGCAGGGTTGTCCAACTCCGATCTTGGAGGGCTGCAGTGACTGCAGGTTTTCCTTCTCCCCATTTTCATTCTAACCTTCATTTTAATAGCCATGTTTTTAAGGGTTCAGTCCTCTGAATTTATTCTTTTCTTCATTTTTTCACAGAAATGAGATATGAAGCGAGCCGACAGATGACCAGCTAAATTGGGGTTTCAAACACCAACCAATTTTACCCCAACCAGTTTCTTAATGAGAAGCCGATTCTTGCTGTTAATTAAACCCATTATTTAATTCCATGGCTTGTTGCTGCTCTCATCATGCCACAGCAGTCTTTAACAAGACTGTTCATTTTCTGTTTTTTTCTGAGAGCATTGGTAAAATGTTTTCAGAGACGGTGTGATAGGCACAGTCATATGGCAGCTCATTTTGTGTCTCATTATTGTTTAGCTGATAATTAAGGAAAAAGAAAGAACTCAGGGGCCTGAGTCAAGTAAAATAAGTTAATTAGCAGCAAAAACTTTTCACTAATTAAGAAGTTGGTTAGAATAAAAACCTGCAGCCACTGCGAACCTCCAGCACCGGAACTGAACACCCCTACTTTAAAGCAAAAAGACAAGCAGGATGCACAAGCATGGCTAATCTTACAAAGACACCAATGAGTAATTCCACAAAAAGATCACAAAAAAAAAAAAAAATTGAAATTCATTTTAGGACATACTTAACAATAAATAAGCTATACATTTATAAATAAATAAACATATAGCGCCAACATATTACTGACTCCTTGATTTTTCCATACTTGGCAAATTAAGTAATTTTAATTATATCACAAGATTGTTATAGTCAATTCAGTGCTATTAAGCATATTTTATATATGAAAAAATATGTCAGTATATAGTGTATATAATTCAGTATATTGTGTATCAGGTTCAAAATATAGTGTATGCTTTTCAGTTAGTATTAATCAGTGAAATTCAACAAAGTGTTTTTTGCAGTGAATATGCTGTGTTTGGCTTTGACCTTTGTTATACACGCGTGTGTTGGGGGCAGCTTAAAAGGTTACATCAGCATTTCTCAATCTTTAAGTATTTGCGACCCGAGTTTTCATAACAGTTTTAATCGTGCCCCCCTAACATTTTTTGAAAGGAGCGCACTAATACCAATTTGTTCTTTTTTAATTAATGATATATCATAGATGCATATTTTGTTATACCTACTTAACTTTTATCGACATTTATCTAACTCTATATGTATTTTTCTAGTATCAGAATGTAGTTTAAGTTAATTTGTTTTGGTTTCAATAGGTGTATTCTTTCATATTTTTGATTCTTGTTTTCTTTTTTTCACATCTTCGTGCCCCCCTTTTTGTTACTTCGTGCCCCCCTAGGGGGGCCCGCCCCACAGTTTGAGAGCCACTGGCTTACATAATGGTAATTTCCCCTTGGAACACAAAAGGCACTGCTGTCTGATATCTTGTCTCTTCCTCCTTCTGCAGACCAGAAGACTGACAACTTTAACACTCTTAATGTCACTTCTGGTGTCGACCCTTCTGGACATGCCTCTTCCTTCCAGAAGTCTTATCAATGAGAGCCCCCATCTTAAGCAGTCTATTTTGGAGACTCGCGTCTACAACAATGTTTTACTTTTCTTTCAATGCATTTAGAAACCCTCATTTTTTTAAATTATACAGGGTTTTGCCTACGGGGCCCCAACTGTTCATGATTGTCTGTGTTTTTTCTTACACCTTGTTCACCCAGCAATTTTCCTGGAAATTCACTGTGGGGTTAGCTTAGGCAAAAATTTTTTTCCAAGCATCCCATTATGCTCTTCAAGGTTATTACGACATCACAGAGCTGTACCAGCCATGTGCAGAAGATTCATGCATTCATGATATCACTACCCATTTGGTACTCCAGCCAGATTTGCACCCTGCATGCGTTTAGAAATTAAAACAAAAATTTTCATTTGAGGGGTACATTAGCTGACCACAATGAGAATATTATTAGAGTATTATTAGTAGCTCTCACTCACTCACAATGTACCACATAGCAAATCTGGTATTCCTGGTGGAATACATGCATAATTAGCCATACAACGCAGCTACAAGTTAAAACAAACCTTAAAGGAGCCATCCTTCTTCCCAAGTCAAAGACACAATATCTTGTGAAATAATAATAAAAATAAAAAAAAATGTTACTATTCACATGGCATTTCTTTCTTCCATCCATCCATCCATTATCCAACAAGCTGTATCCTAACATAGGGTCATGGGGGTCTGCTGGAGCCAGTCCAAGTCAACACAGGGCGCAAGACAGGAGCAAATCCCGGGCAGGACGCCAGCCCACCGCAGGGTGTTTCTTTCTTCTTGATGGAAAAAAAAGCATCTGTACAGATAGCTCAGAAACAAAAAAAATGTTCCAACTGAGTCTGGAGCCATATAACCCAGTCCAATGCTAATCTAATCAGTGCCCCAAAGACTGAGACTCTGTGAGTGCCATTATGCATATACACTATATATATACTGTATATAGTTTGGGGTTATTTGTTATATTTTGTTTGTGGTTTTCGTTCTACTTCCATCTTTTGTTGGTTGAAACACAGTGGTGCAGTACTTAGCACTGCTGCCTAACAGCTCAGGTCACATTTTTCACCACTGTAATGGAGTCTTAGTCTCAGGCCAAACTGATGAATCTGTGGGAGTGAGCAGTTTAATGGCCTGGGTCATGGCATTATATGCTGGATGGTGGGTGGGGGCACCCTGTTTGTTGCTAGAGTTTGTGGAGTCAGAGACTATTATAAATGCTTATTTCTGGGATCTGTTGTTCTAAATGTTCTGCACAGAAGACAGTATGACTCCAATTATGACCTGCACCATTTTAACCACAGGCAACCACTTGCTCTCTGCCATAGTATAGTTGCCACACCAGACTGTGATGTTGGAAGTCAGTATGTTCTATGCTGTAAATCTGTGAAGGTTAGTGATGATACCAAAAGAAAGACTGGCTTTTGTCAGATCTAGCAGAAAGTTATGTTACACATATTGTATCAGTTTGGGAGATATAATGGGAAGCTTTCTCCAGTTATGAGTAGTTAACACAGGTATAGTCAGTCCAGTTCAGTCACTAATTCTGGCTTAGTACACAGTAAGCAGTACCAAAGTCTTATCACTTATATGCAGCAGCTTGAAAACAACTCAACAAAGGAATTCCAGAATAATTTATTTATCTTTTATTGAAAAGTTTGATTATATATAAATAGTCTTAAACTTAACAAGGAGGGAGAGGTTTGGAATATTAATGCATCAGAAGTTTGTGACATCTGAAACTTAAATGAACTTGTCTTGTCTATTAAACATCACACAAAATGTTAAATCACTTGTATTACATAGCACACACATTATGTCTCTTACTGATTCACTTTGTGAAAATTTCAGTACTGCAGATGGTGAATCTAACTTCTGTGCCTTGCAGATCGTTTCACTAAAGCACCTTGGAAAAGTTTACCATTTTGTCATGTGTGCAGAAGTCTGTGCCTTTGTATATGCTCAAGTCTCAGTGCATAACCAGAGGAGATAATTCTGAAATACTGTAAGCAGCAAGAAGAGAATGAGCAGTAAACATTGTATTGAGTCTGCATTTTTACCTGCCAATGTACTGCTTGCAAATGTATTTTTTTTTTCTAAGTTGATTTATATTTTCTTACAGGTTGGGCTTCATCTCAAGAGAAGACTCACATGAATGTTTCACAATAAGTAATGTTCCATTTCATCATGGATAATATGTGTAATGCCTACTTATGTTGACTGTAATTAAGAATGTCAATAGACAATTCCAGCATTCATCACTTGAAGAGATAGAGACAAAGAGACAGAATTATATCAAATGCCATTAATATTCATAAAGATTTATTATGCTTTTTACATACTGAACATCATACATCTTCTTGCATAAACTGAAACAGATATATAAATGAGAAAATGTATCATTTTTGACATATGGGTTCATTATAGCACTCAGCAGGGCTTGTTTCTTTTTATATCTGTTGCTTGAATTTGTAATATTTTGTATTATTTGTCCAAAATACTCATTTTCAAAGTGTGCTAAAAATGTCAATGTAACATACTGATGATTACATTTCCCAAACAATAAAAAAATCATTAAGTTATTGGTGATCATGTAACTTCATCCAATGACTTAGATTTTACTTTACCACTACAATCTGTACAATGTCTGCAGACCTACAGCCACTGCCCTGATTCACTGGTTATTCATTGGTCATTGTCACAGTCACTACAATTCGCACTCTCCAACAAGACCCAAGGGTGACTCTTTTGCTCCAACCCCTTTCCTTTAAACAGTGAAGCCAGGAAGCACTTCTTTGCATAGAGTTGTGGGACTCTGGAACAAACTACTTAGCCATGTTGTTGAAGCAGAAACCTTGAAAACCTTTAAGAAGTACCTAGATGAGATACTGGGACAGCTGGTCTATTAGATAAACAAGCTTCACAGTCTCCTTTCGCTTCTCAGATTTTTTACGTTCTGACATTACTTCAGATCTGAAGACGTGAATTCTCAGCTAATAAGGCCTCAGATAATAAGGCCAAGTATTATCCAACAGCAGAGGTGCATTATCCAGAAAAAGTACTGGATATTCTCCAAACCTCTGGCTTTGCCCTGTTCTTTTCCCTATTGAAAAATTAAGTAGATGTGACACAGTGCATTTTGGGCTAAACCTCACACCAGTGTTAAAAGGATCAACTGAACATTACTATACAAACACAGCAAAATAGAGGGATTGAATGTTCTGTGACAGTAGCCGGAGATCCATATATACTTGTAACATATACTGCATACCACAGGTTATAGTATTACAATTATTTTTCTTTTTCCAAGTCCACAAAGCACATGTAGGCAGGGAACCAAAAGGCAAGTATCTGTCAAATATCTATGCACAGTCAAAGAGCTTATTTCACTGTTACATGGCCAAGAAGTGTATGTCACCTTTCTTCCTTTGAGTCTTTGCAATTGAAGGGAGTCACCATTTTAGTATCTTAGAGTAGGTTTTCCCAGGGACACTAAGGAAGGTGATCATGGGTAATTGGAAAGGACTAGCTGGTCAACATTTTTAAAACTGTGATTACCTCTTCAGTCTACTAGTCCCAAAGCATTGTCCCCCTTTTTCTATAAAATACTGAAGCCTAGAAACTGGGTTCTGCATCTTAGCAGCTGCTACCCAAACTGGTGGCACCAATAGAAAAAACAAAACATGATGATAACAAGAATGAAATTTGTACAGAAAAACATATTATGAAAATAACCATAAATTCGGATTCCCTCATACTTAAAAACTCTGAAAAACACACTTTATGAGTTAAAAAATTATTTGAACAGTAAGAAGTTTGTAAATTTTACAAAATTATTCACTTCAAAAACTAAGATTCCGGACACCAGCTGTCATATGGCCACAGGTCTTCACTGATGTCTCCTTTACTGAGGACTCCATTGTTGTAAATATTATTTTTGCCTCACTGGAAATTAACATTCACTCTCTGTATTATTTATTTATTTAGATAGATAGAGATAGATAGATACTTTATTAATTCCAAGGGGAAATTTGCATTGTTATGATGATGGGATCGTTTAATTGATATTTTGAGAACCTGTTTTCCACTTGCATTGTTTTCTGATGGTTCCAATCACATCATTTACTTGTCATTAAGGAGGTTGCTATAATGGCACAGGTGTTGACACAATGTGTGATGGCATCATGCAATGACTATTTAAGATGGGTAAATCTCTAAAAAGATTTCTTTGCTTGTGCTTCTGCTCATTTTGATTAGGACTCTCTCAATATTAGTTTGACTTTCGCTGTGACTTTCAGGTTATGAATTGGTTCTTATCCTCAGGCTTCTTTTGCTGGCTATTGTGATCTTTTGCTTACAGAACTGCAACTATTAATTCTAAGACTTTGCTTTCTCCCAAAACTTTTCTTTTCCTGATCAAATACTTCAGAAACTTTTCGTTTTTAGGGTACTTGGCAGTCTGTTTATAACTTTGATATTCTTAATCTATCCTAATATGAAGAGTAACTTTTCTAAAGGTACTGTAATGGTCAAACTCATTCTGAACAGAGCAATTCACCAGCTGCTCCCTCTGTACCCTCAGTACACTTTAGGACACTCCTGTTCTATCCAGCAGGCATTCTGTCTGTGCGAGGCAGCTTATTACCAGTTGATAGTTCAGATCCTGTATTTATCAAAATGACCAGAACATACAACCTCTGAATAGATGGAACAACTACTACTAATCTTTGTTCCTTGGCCCAAGGTAACTTGATACAAAGTACATTTATGTACAACTTTGTGATTTAACATGATGTATGACTAGCACAGAAATCGAATAACAGTTCAGCACTAGGATTCAAATTATACCACTCAGCCACCAGACACTTGCTGGTGAGTGCCGCCCCTATGAGTAGCACCAAAATGGGGGGAGATATTCTCTGTTCCAGATTAGGCTTGATTAAGTTTATTAAGAGCCTTTCCGACGGTGTTATTTTTTTATTGTGTTTTGTTGCTTCCACCAGCTTGCCATGATAGATCTTTATATGACCTCAAGTGTCAGTGACAACAAATGGAAAGATGCTTAACACTGGGATTCCTGAAGCCTACGAAAAAACTTGTAATCTCGGCCCACCTTAAATCCCTTCACATCTCTCCATCAGTGTCTTTTGTTTGGTAAATGCGTCTATCAGCACAAGCAGCCTGTTGTCTCATCCCCCGCCTTGATGAAGCTGAACTCTCCCAGCTCAAGCCAAGGCTTCTTATCTGTGTGTAAGGTTCCTGGAGTTATATAGTGTAAATAATGCAGTACATCATTATTTCACGTGTGTTCTGTGTCTACAAAGATCTGGGTAAATGTAGGATGAAAGGAAATGCAAGAAATGAAAGAAATGCTGAACACATACCTAAAGCACAAACTTTTTCTTTGTTATACTAATAATGATAAGAAGTGTATAATGTGTGAAGACTTTAGTCCAAATATTAAATAAACACGTGCGCTTTTATTCAAGAATATAACCAAAGAAAAAAAAACATGCAATTTACATGTGGCTGTCAATGAGTTAAAAACTCAAGCTCAAATGTCAATCGACAGGAAGTTTACATGTATTCTTGAATGGTGCAGAGGTAAGAACTCCTGCTTTGTAACATGAAGGTCCCAATATAGTTACCTGAAGGTAACAATATAGTGTAATTCAATACAAAATAATAGTTCAAATTAAAATTGCAAGGTTATTAAAGTTAAAAGAAAAAAAAAATTGTGGCGATCTGTCTTGGAACAATCCCATTAAAGAAGATAACAGTCGTTACCCAGAGCTCATTGCAGATTGCAAAAGGGCTCCCATAACAGCTTCAGAGCCCCAAAAATGTATGTCCACCACGTCATGTAAGTAACATACTACTAATACTATGACTAATAGTTTTAACTGACAAAGAATTTAACTAATTTTATTTCCATCCTGTAGATACCCATAACTATTTACCATTGTCCAAGAAAAGGAGACACAGAAAAAAGCATTGTGCAATTGACTGATAAGTAACCAGACAAGAAGAAGTAAGAATCAAGGTTTAAGGTGCGCCTGCAATAATTCAAGGATGCTAGTATGCTATAGATTGTGGGTTGTATTCTAAAGATTACAAATTTTAATGAGATTTAATGCCATTGCAACAACAACAACAACAACAACAACATTTATTTATATAGCACATTTTCATACAAAAAATGTAGCTCAAAGTGCTTTACATAATGAAGAATAGAAAAATAAGAGACACATTAAGAAAATAAAATAAGTCAACATTAATTAACATAGAATAAGTGTAAGGTCCAATGGCCAGGGGGGACAGAAAAAACAAAAAAAAAACTCCAGACGGCCGGAGAAAAAAAATAAAATCTGCAGGGATTCCAGGCCATGAGACCGCCCAGTCCCCTCTGGGCAATCTACCTAACATAAATGAAACAGTCCTCTTTGTATTTATGGTTTTCACGGAAGGACTTGATGATGATCACGTGGACTTCTGGCTTTTAGTCCATCAATGCTGGGACATCATGGTGCTTTGAGTAAGTTGGTGGTGGCGCAGGCCGCCACCACAGAAAAACCGGAAAAAGAAACAGAAGAGAGAGTAGGGGTCAGTACGGATTTTAGTGCCACCATGAATAGTTATTATAATGAATTGAACATACAGAGTATCAGGATTAAGATAAAGTGAAGTTATGAAAAGGCCATGTTAAAGTAATGTGTTTTCAGCAGAGTTTTAAAGTGCTCCACTGTATTAGCCTGGCGAATTCCTATTGGCAGGCTATTCCAGATTTTAGGTGCATAGCAGCAGAAGGCCGCCTCACCACTTCTTTTAAGTTTAGCTTTTGGAATTCTAAGGAGACACTCATTTGAGGATCTAAGATTACGATTTGGAATATAAGGTGTCAGACATTCCGATATATAAGATGGAGCGAGATTATTTAAGGCTTTGTAGACTATAAGCAGAATTTTAAAGTCAATTCTGAAAGACACAGGTAACCAGTGTAGTGACATTAAGACTGGAGAGATGTGTTCGGATTTTCTTTTCCTAGTTAGGATTCTAGCAGCTGCATTCTGCACTCGTTGCAAATGATTTATGTCTTTTTTGGGTAGTCCTGAGAGGAGTGCGTTACAGTAATCTAATCGACTAAAAACAAAAGCGTGAATTAATTTCTCAGCATCTTTCAATGATATAAGAGGTCTAACTTTTGCTATATTTCTTAAGTGAAAAAATGCTGTCCTAGTGGTCTGAAGAATATGTGATTTAAAATTCAGGTTACAGTCAACGGTTACCCCTAAGTTTTTTACTTCGGTCTTAACTTCTAATCCTAATGCGTCAAGATTATTTTTGATAACCTCACTTAATCCGTTTTTGCCAATCAATACAATTTCAGTTTTCTCTTTATTTAACTTGAGAAAATTACTATTCATCCATTCAGAAATACCAGTAAGACATTGTGTTATTGATTCGAGAGAGCCGGTGTCATCAGGTGCTACTGATAAGTACAGCTGTGTGTCATTGCAGGCTAAATGAGTTTCAGATGTCTTTCTGCCTCTCCATATGTATTGCTGAGGACTCACACCACGAAACATCTCAGTTTGCAGAATTGGACTGTGGTGAGCTAATAGAGGAAACCACTTCTGGGCCAGCTATTGTGGTGTTCACAACTGATCACTGGCAGTTCACCATTGGTATACTGTAAATGAATGAGTGTTTATGTGTTTTATTGTTTTCTTTGTTGTTTTTGAGTTATTACTTTTCATATTTTATGTATTTTCTGTGATGTTTGTAATTATATACTGTTCCTTTAATTGTTCTGATGTTCTTTGTACTTTGTGGGTGAGGCACCCAGAGGCGGTGCCACTCTCATATCACAACTCTGGAGAGAAGGCTCAGCTCCAGGAGAACATTTTTTGCGAAAGGAGTTCTGTGACTATTGCTTTTTTTTGTTGGATTGTCTGGTTTTCTTGACTTACTTTGCTTCTGTCCTTAGTTTTCTCTTCTGGATGTGGATTTGGACTTGTTCGCTTTGGATTTTCTTATAGGTAGCCCCTTTTTAGCTATTTTTGCTCTTCTACATTGTTTCAATTAATTCCTTCATTTATAAAGATTCTTTGAGTGCCCTTTTGCTTACAAACCTGGGGATTTACAGTCATCCTTCCAGTTGTGGGCTTTTGCAACATTTTGGGACATTTCTTGTTATTTTGTCATCTCACCTTGTTTGGGGTCTGCTGTGCTGGAAGCCTGCACTAAGCAGCTTTGAGGCTAACTGGATTTGGGATGAGTCTCAATGGGCACACCAGTTAAGTTAGGACTCTGCTTTTATGGTCCTTTTAGGAGGCATCACACAAATTTTGCTATGTTTGAGACTCATAATCATAACAACCACAGTTCAAATTTGTGAACTAAGATGCATCATAGTTGTTATTCTACAGCAATACACCTTATTAACATCTTATAAAACAGACGATAGTTTCCTTCCACAGTATTGAAAGGTTTATCGTAGTGGCATCATTTAAGCAAGTAAAGTAAGTTTGAGCAGGAGTCTGCAAGCAAGTGACTTGTGACAGACTAGTACCCCATTTAATGTGAGATTTATTTGTATTCTAATGGAGGGCTCTTTAAAAGTCTGGAATGACAAAAGGAAACTTGGAAAATGAATGCATGCTTCACAAGTGCTATTTATATTATGGATTTGGCCCATTCATTGTCTGAAGAAGGCAGCAAACATTTACACACATGCCAACACTAACTCAAATAAGTATGTCTTTGGGATGCGGAAGAAAAACAGCACACCCAATGAATACCCCTACAAACACATGAAGGACATGCCTACTGTACACAGCCAGGAAGCTTGTAGGGAATCAAACCTGGAGGCCAGTATCTATTAAGCAGCAGAATGAGTATTATTTTTTATAACTGGAACATGTTTGTAATTGATTATAAAGACTTCAAGTTACATTGAAATATTAGTAAAGGATCTAACAAATGGTTTAAATTCTAAGTCCAATTTTGCAAAATTTGCTCAGAAGATAAAAGGTACAAATAACCATTCTAAGGAACATTTTGGCATGGTGTGCTTAATTTTTTCATTGCAATTGTTACAGTTTCTTTGACTTATTTCCAGTGATAATAAAAACACAGGAAGATCCAAGTATCAAGTAATAGAGTAATTTAGATGGGGACTTAAAAGCAGTGATAAAACGAGTGAATGGCTGGTTTCCAGATCACAAAATAAGTGTTACAATAGTTTCTGAGAACTCAAACATTAATTTGCCATTGTATGGCAAAAAGGACAGGGAAACCACACAGTAGAAAAGGGCAGAAGAATTCTTATCCAGATATAGTATGCACTGAAGGTATCAGCTAGTAATCCTTTTTCTTACCTTTTCATAACATTTTTCCAGACCGGTGTTTACAACTGATAGATTTCTTGATGCTTTCTTTTATGCATGTTATGATTTTCAATTACTGCTCAAATACCATAGCTGAGGACAATCTACTTATGAATGGTTGCACTTGAAATTGCAGTGGAAATCTTGTGAAAAACTCCTGGGCTGCATTTCAGGCCATTTCACTGTCTGAATAATACACCCAAATATTCAATGGTAATGTCCAGAGACAAAATTGGGTTTGCTGCAGAGACTTTGATTTCCTTTCAGCATAAAAACATTTTACATGTTGCTAGGTGAAATGACAGTAAATTGCTCAGGTATTCATGTCTGGAAATTCCATGTGTGGCCTGGGGTCTTATCCTAGGCTTAAATCCCACCTTTGGCATGTTCTTAGCTAGGATCCTTTGCATAATACCTATGTAACACTAACCAACAATCCTTCCATTATACAATCATGTCTTTATAGTATAGCAATCCTACATAGAGAACATGCAACGTCCACATAAACAGCAATTAGGCTGGAATGAAACATGCATCTCCTTGGAGCTGAGAAGCAGCTGATTTAATCTGGTTCCCTACCACAAATCATTGTAAATTAATCACAAATAACTTATTAGATAGACACCAACATCTTCTTAAATCAAGACTGTGATATTGGACAGAAAAAAATTATGGCAATGGGTCTTTAGGGATAAGTCTGTGTCAGCTTTGCATATCTAAACACTGCAATTTTGCCCATTCTTCTTCACTAGACAGTTTAAGTTCCCAAAGGTTGGAAGGCAAAACTACTAGAGAGGAATAATCTTTATCTCCTATCACATACAGTTAAGGCTTTGTATTTATTCTACAGCATTGACTTTTTTGTTGCTTTTTTGGGTCATATTTTGTGTCATAGCTCAACTAATACATTTTCTCCCAAATTCCAGTTAATTTGTTGACTGCATCAGGCCACCTTAGAAAAGCATCCCTTTAACGTCAGGCCACCATCTCCATGTTTGATGAGGGGGGTTAGACTGATGTATAGTGTTATGCCAGTGTCACTATGTGGATTGTGGGATGGAATAGTTTTCTTTATTTTGTTTAGTTTAATTTCTAGGTGTTTTTCTCAGTTTGCACAGTATCAATTTTCTTTCTCATTTTGCATAGAATTATGTATTGCATTTTATAGTATTATGACAGGTAAGGAGATTAGCAGCAAAGAACTGAGCAACTATACAAAAAAAAAGTGTGCCTCAAAAGGACTTTAAATCCCAGGCATTTAACTACTGGTAAGGTATCTGAGAAAACATAGGGAAAGTTTCATGGGCAGAAAAAAGCAATACAGTATACTATAGTAGGATCTTTAACAGTAGGTTCAAGAAAAAGGCATGAGAGCTCATCATTCTAGTAACAAACTAAAGCCTATACCCTGTACAGTGGTGGTAAGTTCTTTACCTTTGGTCATTGAAGAAACAGTTGGGGTAAATCAACATGAAATTGAGAGAGTATTGGAATGTTTGGCCAGAAAGACAACAGGTTATACAAGGCCTATCCTTAAGGTCAGAAAGGGATGGTCATGAATATTCTTTGCAAGAAATTGCATCCTAAAATGTTCTGTTCTGTCAACATTGTTAAGATAACAATAAGTGTGCTTACATTTACCTCAATAACCTGGTTATTCACAGAAACCTGGTTTGTACAATACCATATAAAACCTTATTCCGGTTATAGAAACCGGGTTATTGGCCTTTGCGAAACCTGGTTAACAAAGGTAGATTTCTTTGCAAATAATCCAGCTATGTAGTCATGTAAACCCTTATCCAGGTTACTGTTAAGGATTTTGTTGTCTGTCTGTTGCACTCTGTCTGTCTGCTGTTGTATTTGCTTTGCACATACTGTCAGTAGTCATGGGAAGCAAATATTCAGGCAATCAAATTATTCCTTCTCCTGTCTGAAATAACCTGTCTTAATATTTCATAAATTGCTAAATTTATGTTGATGAGCTGAAGGTACAGTGCTAAACTCAGCAATACATTCTTAAAAGCTGTAGGATAATACAGTAATCCCTCCTCGATCGCGGGGGTTGCGTTCCAGAACCCCCCGCGATAGGTGAAAATCCGCGAAGTAGAAACCATATGTTTGTATGGTTATTTTTATGTATTTTAAGCCCTTAGAAACTCTCCCACACTGTTTATAAATATTCTCCGCACAGCTATACAGTAAACCCTTGTTTATCGTGGTTAATCCGCTCCAGACAGATAAATGAATTTCCACAAAGTAGGATTCTTTATTTATAAATCTAATATGTTCGCAGTTAGAGCATTGAAAACCTGTTTATGACCTTCTAAATGCGTTTTTTAACATTATTAGAGCCTTCTAGACATGAAATAACACCCTTTAGTCAAAAGTTTAAACTGTGCTCCATGACAAGACAGATGGCAGTTCCGTCTCAAAATTTAAAAAATGCAAACATATCTTCCTCTTCAAAGGAGTGCCGTCAGGAGCGGAGAATGTCAGAGAGACAGAGAGTAAAGTAAACAATCAAAAATCAATAGGGATGTTGGGGATTTATGTATGTGAAGCTCCGCGATAAAGCAGCCGCAATGAAGGGATCAATGTGAAGGTAGTCTTTCAGCATTTCTTACAGGAGCGTCCATATCTTCTAAGCAAACAGCCTCTGTGGAAACAGCTCCTCTGCTCACACCCCCTCGTCAGGAGCAGAGAATGTCAGAGAGTTAGAAAGACAGAAAGTAAACAATCAAAAATCAATACGTGCTGCTAGAGCTTTTAAGTTTGCGAAGCGTCGCACGGGAAGCATATCATATATCATTGAGGAGTTTTATTTAATATGTAATTCGTGCTCTGATTGGGTAGCTTCTCAGCCATCTGCCAATAGCGTCCCTTGTATGAAATCAACTGGGCAAACAAACTGAGGAAGCAGGTACCATAAATTAAAAGACCCATTGTCCGCAGAAATCCACGAACCAGTGAAAACCCCGTGATATATATATATTTAGATATGCTTACATTTAAAATCCGCGATGGAGTGAAGCCGCGAAAGTCAAAGCGCGATATAGCGAGGGATCACTGTACACTAAAAATAACTGATTACTTTTTAATGTAACAAATAACATAATGCAATACTTACCTTATTGAAGTAAAAATACCTGCCTTATTTGTGTTTCAGCAGAACTGGGTTAGGTTAGGGTTTGATAAGGTGCAGGGTAAAGCAAGAAGCGTGCCAGGTGCTTTACAGGGCTCAGTTGCGCAGAAAAGCGATATTCGAGCATTTAATGATGTTGGAGCATTTTGTCAAAGGAGATCACCAGAAGATTTCTTGCCCATGTAAATGCAGATTTTTAAGAAACCAGATTTCTGCCTTAACTGAGTTATTCTTCTTAATCTGTTTATGTGCATGCATGTAAACTCACATAGTGATTTTAGTTGCAGTGGGTTGGCACCCTGCCCAGGATTGGTTCCTGCCTTGTGCCCTGTGTTGGCTGGGATTGGCTCCAGCAGACCCCCTTGATCCAGTGTTTGGATTCAGCGGGTTGGAAAATGGATGGATGGATGGATCATTTTAGTAGAAAGAAGATGTTACCAGGTGGATAGAAGAGTAATTTTTTAAATGTTGTTTTAACTTTTTTTTTTCAATTTTTTTCAGTGTTAGACATTGTCACATACATAAGCCTAGTGAGCGTCTCACTGCTTTTGGTTAAGGTAAGCATGACGGGGACTAATAAATAAATGGCTATTTTTGGTGACATATTTGCAAATGACACAGAGCTCCTGTTACACTTCAAAGTGCCTGGCGAGGAATGTGTCTCTCCTCTGTGAAGGGGGCTGAGGATGAGAAGTTTGCATAGGTTAGGTGGTCAAAAGAAGGAGGTCAAGGGAGAATTAGGAAAAGGCTTCTGTGAAAGGATCCGTCTGACAAATTGGGAAATTGTATTTGACCTGTGGGAGAGATAGAGTATTAGAGTGGAACTAGAGGACCAGCAGGATGCGGGATGTGGTTTTCATTATTGAGCTTCCTGTTAGGGTGGATGTTACAAGATCTACTCCTGACTTGATGGAGGGCTCTGTCCAAATTACAATAATAATAATAATAATTCTTTACATTTATTTATTGCTTTTCTCACTACTCGAAGCTTTCACTACTCACGCAGGACCCGGGTCATGAACCTGTGATCTCCTTACTGAGAGGCAGCAGCGCTACCACAGCACCACCAATATGAGAAGAGTGTCATCGAGTAATGCAGGAACTCCTCGTTCTGAGTGCTTCATTAAAGAATTTAAACCCATCACTTCAGAGGTGGCAGAGTCTATGGAACTGTGAAAGAGGGAGGCAGTTTTTAGTATGCCTGGGATGAATGCAGATGTACAGAAGGTAAACGTATGAATCAGTTGGTTTGTAGACAGAGGTTTTAAGTCCTGGAAAGAGACAAATATCTGAAAATGGTAGAGATGTTGTAGAGGTGTCAACTGTAGCCCTGAAAGATGGAAACAAGTAAAAGCATTAATGAATTTCTTTAGCTGGCACGAGAAGCAAGATGTTGGATATATCTTTTGTACAGATCCAGTAGTAAGCCTAGATAGGAAGAAAAGAAACACTCTTGCACCCAGCCAACACAGATGTTGTTATAGCTAAGTCCCATTCTAGTATGCATTGCAACTCCACTGGCCTGGTGAAAATAGTTGTTATCAAAAGAGAACATGTTCAGGGTAAGAACTAGTTCTGCCAGTTTGATGAGGGTGTTCTTGGGAGAATCCTGGACTGGACATCTGTTAAATGACTCTCTAAGGACAATGAGAGTTTGGGAATGAGGAATGATGATGTATACAAAGGTGATGTCCATAGTAAATGTAAAGCAGTCAAAACCATGCAAACCTAAAAAAACTATGAAACAACTGGAGGGCATGGTCAGTACCGTTTAAGTATGGAGGGAGACTTTAAATCAGTGGTCTCATAAGACTGACGAGGAAAGATGAAATATGATTTTATTGCTTATTTAGAGTTTAACTTTTTTCATTCTATGAAATAAGTAAGAATTGTAGTCATTTTTCATGTCAGTGCTCTCCAGTAATGCTTAAATATATTAACAGATTAATACATACAAGTAAGCTGGTAGCTTGTGGCTGGTCATGCAACTTGATTTCTAGTTGCCAATTACTAAATTTGCTGGTATAGCCATTTTATATACAAATAAAAACAAACTTGTGCATGATGCTTGCCCAAAGCCAAGTGAATAGTGTTGGTGCCAAAGAAGTCAGATTTGACACAGTAAAATCTTTTTCCATTTTGCTTTATATATTTGATATGTACTTTTTTGCCAATAATTTTTTTCTAGCCAGTCTTTTATAAAGCCCCTATTTGTCAAGTAATTATTATTGTATGCGCCACTCTCTACTACATAAAGACTATAATTTCTTAACATTTAAGAAAGACCTCCTATTGGCCTCTTTTACCAGTACCCTTTTGGCCTTGACAGACACCCTTTTTCACACAGATTAGCACTTTTGGCATGCTCTCTTCGCTTTTTTTATAATGGACATTATTACACTTGGGGAACTGTCAATGTCTTGGTAAGCTTTGTATATACTTTATGCTTTTCAGCAACCTGAGGTGAGATTAGCTTTACCTGTTCTTTTGTCTTTATGGTCTGTTTTTTCTTAGTAGTTATATAAAGCAATTGAGGGATGCCTTAGGAATAGGGATATTTAACCTGAATTTCTACAGAATATCTATCCTGACAAAAGTGAATTTTGTTACATTAACTGCTTTTAATATTTTGTTTATTTTAGGAGATCAAAGCCATCTTTGACCTCCTGTTGAATTTGTAAATGCTAATTTTACAATTATTTATAGGTGTTTGCTGTTCTGTTTCTGTTATGTTTTCTAGGGAGGCACTTTCTTTGTGTTTTGTGGTATGGTGCACCAATGAGTGGCCATGGAGACATCAAGTGGACAGCTGACCTAGTGCAGTTTGAGTCTAGAACTTTTTTCCCTCACAGTATGTGCGTGGTTTTCATATTCTGCAAATGTCTGGGTGAGTTTTTTTTTTTAAGATGGTCCAGTTTCTGCCTCCAACTCTCATGTTGAGTAAATTGGCCACCATGTATTAGCCTGATATAAGGATCTGTGTATCTAACAATGCTTCTTGCAATAGACTGGTATGCAGTTCACAGTGAGCTACTGTCTCATGTGTGATACTGCCATGCTGGGCTCTATGTGAACCTGTAAGAGAAAAAGTGGCTAAAGAAAACTGATCCCCTACAGCAATAAAATGAGTGCAGGGATGCAGTTAAAATGTGATGCAAAAGGGAGCAAAGCCATAGGTCAGACGAGTTACTGGTATATCTTAGCAAACATGTCACTTTCATATATGCATCTCATCAAGGGCTTGGAGGGCCAGGAACCTATCCTGTCATCATTGAGGGGAAGGCAGGTGCCAACCCCTCATGTGCATAGCCACACTTACACCCACTTATGGCAAACTTTATAAAAAAAAAGCCTAACCTATGACACAGAAGTCTTTGTAGATGTGGAACTAAACCCAGAGATAAATGTAACCATCCCTTCCAGTTACCTGTGCCCTAGTTTACAGAATAAGGACCCTCTCTTCAACTCTTTGCTGACTAACCCTAGTGGTGCCTACACCCCTTACTGACTCTTGATCACTTGAGTGGAAAGGCTAACCACAGATTTCTTTAGTTGAGCTCAATAAGCCATTCCAGTTTTTACAATCATCCTTCACTATTCCGTTTTCTTTTTCCTTGTATTCTCTGCCCTGTTCTGTTTTTAAGCAAGTGGGGTTCCAACACTTTTATGCCCCACCCTTTATACAAATTCCCACTCATACTATTTCCTAGTTGGAACTCAGTGCTGATTTTGTGTTCAGTACTATGTAAGCCATCTCATCGATCAGTAGTTAATGTGGCAATTGGATCTCCTCTCTATGCATTTTATTGCATGTAGGTTGGTGTCAATAGGTCCAGATTTTCACCAGACCCAGTCTAAATTTATTTCCTGTTTATTATACCCCAAGTAAACAACATGCATGGAGGCCGATTTCTGAACCTGTCATTTTTGTCTCTTCAACAGACTAGTCCCATTTATGCACATGTTTTGGAATTATCTTTCAATCTTTAGTTTTTGGTCCTGGATTTCAAATTTTCTTGCATCCGCTCTCTCTACTTGCATTCTTCTTCTCCCTGACATTTTTTACCACTACACCTTTCTTTATTTCATCTTTCCTCTGTGCAGCAGAAGCTTTTTGCCTTCTGGGTTTATCATTGTAAAAGTTTTTCATGGCTTTTGCTGGAATTCTTCTGATGTTCTCTCTCACTCTCTGCCTGCAAACCTTACATTTTCAATTTGACTCTTTTGGAACTCTCAGTGGCAAGTATCAATGGGACTTCATTGATCATTGGTCAAATATGATACATTTTGTGTATGGGGGATGCCCCCTGGTCTTAACCACAGTCCTGTCTGTTTGCTTTTTATATCTCCTAGGTGGGAATGCTGCGGTGCCGCTCCTCACTTGTTAGTTCATTCAGGCTCTTTTATTGTTGCTATTTAGAATTTTGATCTCTGCATTGCTGGTTTGTGGTCGATGAGGTATAGGGTGAGTATTTCATTATAAATAATATGAACTTTAGAGTTTTTTTTAATGTTGTTTTATTTTTCAATACAGAATTTGATCAAAAAGAAAAAACATTGAAAAAGAATATATTATTCATCCATACGGACCTGACATACTGCTTACAGACTACAGCAGAGAGGTTTAGTTATAAGTTTACTAAATTTGTGCTGTTTTTTGCAACAGGTTGTACTCTGTGCAAACCCTCCTCTTCCAGCATTAGGCTGTTTCTAAACTATTAACTGGCACTCTGCTATAAGTGCTTGCCCACAAGGATCCCATTCAAGAGCCACAGCTGTCTTTGGGAAAGATTAATTTGGCCAGCATTAAATGCCATCTCATTTGTTTTCGATTTACAAATGATGGACTGTGGCCCAAGAAGAAAAGTAAATCAGCCTCTATGGTTTGCCACTGTCAGTGGTGGAAAATCCATCTATATCTGTAATATTATCCCATAACACCTGATTAATATTAAACCGAATTGTACAGCTCAAACAAACAAGCAATAAGTTATAAGGGATTGAAATTACAAGGCAATAACCTCATTTTCTCTTGACAGTTCTGCAGAAAATATGACACAAAAAAGTGAAAAATAAAGGTGTAAACTAAAAAAAAAAAATCAGTGTGAGTGAGCATTATTTATTTTTATGTATAGATATGTAGACAAAACCTTTTCCTATTATAGTGCTTTAAGTAAATAAATAGTAAGAGGCCTAATTTTTTTTCCCAGAAATAAAATCAAAGCCATTAAAAAGTATACAAATGTTGCTTGGGTATTCTGTTGAAAAATGGGTGTCCTTATATCTTCTGTATGAAGATTAAATTCTCCTTTTCTTTTCCTTATTTTTATCAAAAAGGAGATTAAAAAAAAACAAAGGTAGAAGTAAATAATGGCACTGCCAGAAAATGAATCTTTACCTAGTACAGTTCACAATGGGCTTTTTCACAAGGCTCTTTAAAATACAATTTTGTGAAAATACGATGAAACAGAAAATTGAGGAAGAATCCCAGGTGATATAAGCAATGTGGTACTTCTTAGAGAATACATAAACCATACATTGAATATTGACAGGAAATTATCCTCAAAATATGAAAAACATAAAAAAGCTGATTTATAGGTCATGTTATAAAGTAAAAAAGATATCAAATATTATTTAAGATATCCAAGAAAGAGTGTGGCTGAAACTGGATCAACTTGCATATCTCAAACTAAATATCATTTTATTCTTTCAAAATGCTCATTGTTATTCTATGCAGTTTGGCAGTTCTGAAAACATTTAATGTATGAGTAAAATTAAAAGAGGTATTCCATAAATCATAATATTTTACTGTAATTACAAAAATATATGTGTCTTGAAATGTCTACAGCAGTCAAGTACAGCTTTTGGCACATATTATCTGATAAAATAAAGAGCTGCCAGATGAGATTTTTTTTTGTCATGATGTCATTAAAGCACTGGGAACTGCATTTTCTTGGTTAGATCATCCTTCCCCATTGTTTCTCATCATTGTCACTTTGTCTGTACCCCCTGTGCCATCTGCAACAGACAGATACCAAATCCCACCTCCACCCTCCTTTGTGCCCCAAACATGGGGGGGGAGTCCGGGGCTGGGTGCTTAACCATCTGTGTACTATTTAGAAACACCCATGTAGAAGGGAAAATAACCTGCCACAATGCCTCTTGATATTAAAAAAAAACATGCAGTTGGGATAAATAAACAAATAAGTAAATAAATAACTTGAGAAAAGACATTAATTCAATTTATAGAAGGTGGCATACATCGCATAATCATTGTTTTACAGTGAGCATGTGACTTTTTAAGAGTAAAGGCAAGAGTGCTTTGTTAATTAAATATATACATTGTTTTCCTTAACTTATGGAAACAAAAATATTTTGGGCACACAATTCCCTAATTATATCACAGAATGTATAAAAAGAATTGTTCCCAATAATAAAACACTAGGGTCTTATCCTACAGTAATTCTAATATATTAGTAACACATCTGCTTACAATTTATTTATTAAATTGGCTTTAAAGCAGAAAAAGAATTTTGTTACCACTAAAGAAGCTGGCTGTAGTTGATGAGTTCAGTCTTTCCCTGCCACTTGAAGCACAGTGACACAAAATGAAGCACAGGACATGAAATCTGGCAACAAACAATATCTTATAACTTCTGTACACAAAAATTTGAGAACAGCATTCAGCATTTTTGCTCAGTGTTTTCCATAGCATGATGCACCAATCACATAGAAAAATATTATGTTACACTATACAGTATACAATATGTACTACATATAGTGGCCTTGAGGGAGCACAGTTCTGCAATTAGCCTAAAGCATAAAAAAAGAAATGTCATTCACTATAGCATAAAGTATAAATAGAAGTGTACTGAGTAAAGCTGACACAGGACAATAACAAGAACTAAGAACAACAAACTTACAGCTTTGTAACGGTGAAATGATATAGAGGATTAACTGCACTTATTCATTAGACTTTACCTTAATAATTCTTCTCTTGCTGTCTCCTATCCACCCTTTCCTTTTGTTCTCTGACTTTGCTTCCTCCCTCCAGTTGTACTATTGCCAGCTCTAATCCTCCTGGATCTAAGTATGCTGGGGTGGAGAGCGCAAAAGACTTTTAAGCCATAACCAGTCATCACTTCCAGGACAGGCCCAGGAACCACTTCTAGGTGTTATGACTTAGCAATAATTTTATCCCTGACTTAAGTGCTGTATACTTTCTTTTAACTTGATATTTGCCATTTTTTAAATATTGTTTTTTTTTAAATATATTATGTTGATTATGTTTTGAAAATTGTTTTGTACAATAATTATTAATTATTTGTGTGTTATGTGATTTTATGGATATTCTGTTTCGTGTAATACCCCCTTTATGTAGAATTGCAATGGGTGTGACAAACTTGATTTATTAGCTGGAGAACATAAGGTCATAGATTAATAAGAGGAGACCATGCATCAGGCTTGTTGGTTTAGCTAATAGCTAAGCTGTCCCAAACTCTCATTCAGCTACTTTTGTTAAGGTTGTCAAGGTTTGTTCTTCAACTACATTTCTTGGTAGTTTGTTCCTGGTTCCCACAACTCTTTAGTAAAGAAGTGCTTCCTGTCTTCAGTCATTAATGAACTTCCCCTTAATTTCCACTGGTGTCTTAGAGCATGTGATTCACCACAAAGCTTTGGTTGGAAGTACTTCATTAATGACAATGAGGATTTTGAAGTTCTGGATTAGATCCCCACGCAGTCTGTTTCACTCAAAAGTAAAAAGGTTTAATTCTCTGAATCTGTCACAGTACAACATGTCCTTAAGTCCAGGGATGCATTTGATTGCTCTTCTCTGAACAGCTTCCAGTGCTTCCTTGTCATTTTTGTAGCGTGGTTACCACAACTGCACCCATTATATAGTCTAATGTCCCTTGATTTATATTCAATCATTTTTATGATATAACCTAACATTTTATTCACCTTTTAATAGCTTCTGCACATTAGTTAGATGATGAAAAAATTGTGTCAACATAAACCCCTAAATCCTTGTCATAGGTTGCTTCCTGTAGGACATTGTCTCCAATCTTGTGTTTATAATTGACGTTCCTTGTAGCACTTTTCAGATTTCTCTATCAAACTGTATTTTTCAAATGTTCACTTAGTTCGGAAACTTGCCCAAGTCTTCTTGAATTGTTTTTGCTGCCTTCTCAATTTCTGACATTCCTCCAATTTTAGTACCATTTGAAAATGTTGCGAGTTTATTAACTATACTGAAATCTGTGTGATTAATATAAATCAGAAAATGTAACCATCTAAGACAAACCTCTAAGAGACTCCACTGATGACCTCACTTCATGTGGAGCATTGTAGGTTACCTCTGATGCCTACAGTTTTGTAGTTTTATAATTAATCTTTGGTGTCTAAGTCTAAGAAAATGATGCCTTATGCTCTGTTTTAGCCAACTAATGTAGTTGCCTATTCAAAAAAATCCAAGAGATTGGTTTGGCAAGGTCTTCCTCTCGTCAGCCTATGCTGGCTGTTTTTTTCATATGTTATTTTCATATAGGTACTTTACTAATTTATTTTTTAATACAGTTTCCATAATTTTGCATGTTACAGAAATAAGACTTACTGGTCTGTAATTACCAGGAGCCATTTTGTCTCTCTTTTTGAAGACTGGAGTTACATTTGCAACTTTCCAGTCCTCTGGTACTTCTTTCACAAGTGACTGGTCAAATATAATAAGGGTTTATAAATGACATCTTTCATTTTTTTCCAATGCGATTGGTAAAATCTCATCATGTCCAGGGATTTTATTAGTATTTAATATATTTTCAAAATCTTGGAACTCGGAGCTTGCTTTAAACTTCTGCATAGGACATTCCATTTGTTTCTTCCTTTACAAACACTTAGGTAAAATATTTGCTTAGTTCATTTGCTATTATCTTCTCACTTTCAATTATTTTTCCTTTTATGTCCCTGAGGTTTCTTAAATTCTCTATTGTTGTGTTTTTAGTGAAGTAGTACTGAAAAAAAAATACTTGTTGTTTTTTTTGTCTTTTTACATCTTTGAATGTTATTTTGATCTCTTGATATAGTGTCCTTTATTCTTTCAAGTCATAAATTTTTGGCTGTTTTTTTAATTATCTTATACAGTGATCCTTCCAGTTTTAATAATGCTCTTATTTATCCATTTCACCTATTTTTTAGTCTTTTTGTTTTATTAGTTTTAGGAATTAAATTATTTTAAACAGAAAGTCTCTGATGAGACATCATCTATTATTTATAATTGCAGAGTTTTTACTTTCCCATTTTGTGTTTTCTAGATACTTCCTCATCCCCATATAGTCTGATTTCCTCAAATTATGTCTTTCTTTTTGGAATACTTGTGCTTTCAAAGACAAACTGGGTGATGAAACAGTCATTTGCCATTAGCACCATTTCAGTTTTTACTTTTGTATTTCAGATAGGGGCTTCTCAATCAGTTTTTGGAAGGTTAAAATCTCTCATGATCAATACATCCTCTTTATAGTACATATGTTTATTTTGACTAAATAATATGTTGTTGCCCAAAAATATCAGACTGTGGTGGTGTGTAACATACTCCAATTACCAAATCTCTGGCTTTCTTACATGCCAGCTTATCTCACAGTGCTTCTAACATAGCCTCTTCTTCTATCTTTAATTTATATGGACCTGAATGCTATTTTTCACATCAAGTACCACACCACTTCCTTTTCTTCCTGTCTGTCTTTTCTGAAGCATGTATAGCCACTAATATTATATTCATTTCCACCACTCTCATTTAGCCATGACACCTTAAATCCTAAAATATCACATTTCCAAATCAATACTGTTGCAACCAGTTCATGAATGTTCTTCTAATTCTCCACACATTCTAAATGAGGAAAGCTACTATTGTATTTCTGGTCAGCATTTCTTTTGGTAGATCAGAGTCTGTAGTGAGAGAAACAGAGAAAAGACAATTCCAGGATGCTGGTCTAAGAAGCAGAGTTTTAAAGAGAAAGCCATATCTAAAAACTAGCAAATAAAAGAAAAAGGTAAATGGGCAAAAGAACATTGGACGAAATATGACTGAAAAAGCATAATATGGTCAGCATCCTTGAGTCATCTTTCGTCTGTTTGCAGTTGACACTGATATTTGGTGTGTACTTAAGGAAGCAGCTACCTGAAAACATGTAAGAAATTTGTTTCTTAAACAGCAGACCCTGATCACCTTATACAGTTGTCCATCTGGGCCTTCCTCTTCTTTTTATATCTTTGTCAGATTCAGTTTGACCTCTTCTGTTAGTACAATAATAGACACCAACATTAATAGACTGACATATTTCACAAGAAAGCTGTTTCATTTTCATTATTTTTTAACCCAAAACAGAACTTTAGGAATTCCAGTACTTTGCAACCCAAGGTTTACCTTCTTTATTGAACAGAATAACACATTTCAGCTGTGCTAATGTAATTACAAATGTTTCTCTAATAACCAATTAGCATTTAAACATGACGATTTAAGGATATGCTAAGGGAGTTTACCACTAGGACACTGAAGAAATGTCACCTGAAAACAGGACTTTGAAGTCATGTAAATAATAAATGAAAAATCAGTTATTTCAAGCAGCAATAGCTATTAGCAACATTAGTAATGCTTCAGATGTATTTTTAAATCAATTTAATACTGAATTTGTGTGTGTGTGTACATGTATGCGTATGTATATATATATATATATATACACACACACAGAGTAGGGGAAATTAAGGGGAGTGTTCAAGTATGTGGTAAATATTTTAATCAGGTCTCATTTATCATTTGAAAAAATACAGCTTTTAGATCAATAACAATAATGTCCTTGTTCTTTCTCATGTTAGTAGAAATTTGTTGTTGTCCTGGCTCAAGTATATTTCCTGTTTTTTTTTAAATGTTTTTTTTATTATTTAAATATAATTTTTCAAATAGTTTTTAATTCTGTTTATGATGTTGTTCTTCATTCTGTTTTATATATTTGATATTGTGCTTATTAGTTATTGTCTAAGGTTTTATTAGGTTACCATTACATGCATTAGTTTGCTCTGTTATTGTCAACTGCCCTGTTTTATATATATATATATACTGTATATACAGTACAGGCCAAAAGTTTGGACACACCTCCTCATTCAATGTGTTTTCTTTATTTTCATGACCATTTACAGCCCTCCATCACTCTCCTTCTTGGTCAAATAGCCCTTACACAGCCTGGAGGTGTGTTTGGGGTCATTGTCCTGTTGAAAAATAAATGATCGTCCAACTAACCTGACTTCTGCACAACACAACTGCTGGTCCCAACCCCATTGATAAAGCAAGAAATTCCACTAAATAACCCTGATAAGGCACACCTGTGAAGTGAAAACCATTTCAGGTGACTACCTGTTGAAGCTCATCGAGAGAATGCCAAGAGTGTGCAAAGCAGTAATCGGAGCAAAGGGTGGCTATTTTGAAGAAACTAGAATATAAAACATGTTTTCAGTTATTTCACCTTTTTTTGTTAAGTACATAACTCCACATGTGTTCATTCATAGTTTTGATGCCTTCAGTCATGAAAATAAAGAAAACACATTGAATGAGCAGGTGTGTCCAAACTTTTGGCCTGTACTGTATATAGCAGTATACAGTAAATGGTGCAGCTGCTGGTCTCACAGTAGTTTCGGCATTGTTGATTCTGATTTGTGGCCTTTTGCTTTGCTGTTCTCTTAATGTTTGGATTTCCTTGGTTTTAACATGTGCTATTTATTGGTGGTCTACTGGATTTGTTCACTGTTAGGTTTCCTTATTGGCATGTACAAGTCGTGGTTACTTTATTAGGTTCTTTAAGAAAAACAGACTGCTTTTCCATACAGACAAATTATGTGCTTATAGCTCTATATAAATAACATGCAACATTACAACATTAGGAGCTTAAAGATATGCAAAAGATTTAGTTGTTGTTCGAGCAAATATTATACAGACCTGGCCTAAAGTTTTGAGAATGACACAAGTATTGGTTTTCACAAAGTTTGCTGCCTCTCTATTTTTAGGTCTTTTTGTCAGATGTTTTTATGGTATACTGAAGTATAATTGCAAGCATGTCGTAAGTTTTAATGGCTTTTATTGACAATTACATTAAGTTTATGCATCCATCCATCCATCCATTATCCACCGCTTATCCAAGGTCGGGTCACGGGGGCAGCAGCCTAAGCAGGAAAGCCCAGACCTCCCTCTCCCCAGCCACCTCCTCCAGCTCCTCTGGGAGGACCCCGAGGCGTTTCCAGGCCAGCTGGGAGATATAATCCCTCCAGCATGTCCTGGGTCTGCCCCATGGCCTATATTTGCTGTGTTGGCCCTTCTTTTTCAAGACCTCTGCAATTCGCCCTGGCATGCTGTCAATCAACTTCTTGGCCAAATCCTGACTGATGGCAGCCCATTTTTGCATAATCAATGCTTGTTTTGTCAGAATTTGTGGGTTTTTGTTTGTCCAGCCCCCATGGCTATGGACCCAAAATTTCAATGTTTTGTTACCGAGCCACTTAGTTATCACTTTCGCCTTATGGCATGGTGTTCCATCATGCTGGAAAAGGCATTGTTCGTCATCAAACTGTTCTTGGATGGTTAGGAGAAGTTGCTCTCAGAGGATGTTTTGGTACCATTCTTTATTCATGGCTGTCTTCTTAGGCAAAATTGTGAGTAAGCCCACTCCCTTAGCTGAGTAGTCTGATCCTGGGACTTAGGAATATGAGCTGCGAGAAGAGACTGAAAGAGCTGAACCTTTCCTGTTTAAGCAAATAGAGTTTAAATAGTGACTTTAACTTATGAAGGGAATTAGTACAGTAGATCCCACCCATTACTTTACAATGCATTCTTCCAAAAGGAACACAGGGACAGAGTTGAAAAATTGTTAAGGGCAAATTTTGCACAAACCATATATAGTGTTTTCTCTCATACAAAGAACTATAGGCACATAGAATAAATTCCCAAGTGGTGTGGTAGAGAGTAGAACTTTAGATACCTTCAAATCTCATCTCAAAGGTGTTTTGGACAAAGTTGATGAGTAGGAATGGAGAGCCTGTTTTCATCAAAAACCTTTCTTATGTTCCAATCTCAGAAACAGCTGTTTTCTTGGGATTTTCACAAAGTGTAGTGTCTAGAGTTTACAGAGAATGATTCAACAAACACATACTATCCAGTGAGAGGTAGTTTTATGGGTAAAACACTATGCTACTGGGAGTTATCAGCAAGAAACAGACAGATTTTTTCATGTTAACAGAAAAGCCACAAATAAATGACATTTCTTTACAATTCTGGTGTATGTGCAAGGGCATCTCTTAAAACAAAATGTGTCCGACCTTGAAGCAGATGGGCTACAGCAGTAGAAAACCATGTGTGGCTTCACTCCTGTCAGCTAAGAACAGAAAAATGATGCTACAATAGGCATATGATCACCAAAACTGGACGATTGGAGACTGGAAAAATGCCATGTGATCTGACAAATCTATCCTTTTAAAAAGATTACTTCCAGCAGGATAATGTACCATGTCACAAAGCACACATTGCCTCAGGCTGGTCCAAAACACGGGAGTTGCTTTTCTTTTACTCCAGTAGCTTGTACAGTCCCAGGATCTCCATCCAATAGAACTCTTTTTTTATGTGGTGGAATGAGAGCTTCATAATGTGGATGTTGGCCAAAATATCTTTTAGAACTGTGTGATTTTATGAAAGTAGCATGTAAGTTATGTAAGGACGAACCACCCCTTTTAAAAATTAATAACAAGCTTATTCACTTTTTATCTTTGATGATAAATGTACTGTATATTCTCTCTGTATATTAACAAAGAATTATATAGATTTCCAAAATGCAAATGAAATAAAGACAAAGACGCAAAGCAAGCAAGTTATAGAACAGACTAATAGAGAACAATATTTTTTGTAAAGGATAAAACACCATTTCAAATCCATTGTACATAGCTTATTGCAGTTCATTGTATAGAACTGGAAAAAATGATTAATCATCGTTACACTGACAAGATCAGGGTGTCTTTCTAAATTTAACTGATGGATAATTACTGTGTTTAGAGAACCTACTCTAAGACTAATTGTGACCGTCAATGAATTAAAAAAGTACATGACTGCAAATACAGATACCTTTCAGGGATCAGCAGTCTCTTAGCCATTCAGCAGATTTAAGAGACAGTGGCATGGGAGATGCTCTCACTGGAAAAAAAAAATCCTATCCTTGTCTATAAACTGTCTGCAAAACATCACACAGAGTATTCTGCAGATATGTGGCAGAGATTTGTATTTTATGATAAGGCTGAAGTGGAGCATTTTGTCTGGAAGCTGTATTAATGTTATTTGGTTGCAAAATTTCAACAGTAAAGTATTTTACTTAACATCATGTTTTGGGGATGATTCTTAAAAGTAATACATGCCAATCCTGTCAAGATTCACAGAAAGAAAAACCTTTAGCATTCTCCCAGAAAGCTATAACTTGGAAGGGAGTGGTTTGCTTTTACAGGACAGTGATCCAAAGCACCCTTCTTAGCAGCACAGCAATGGCTATTAATAAAGAAAATAAACAGCATTGAATAACCCAGTCAGATCCCTTGCTTAATCCCATCAAAAATTCATCAAGGTAACTGGACAGTAATTTAAACATCCACAGGACTCATTACCATGTTTTAGGAGTGTCATCATAGCCAAATGTTTTGAATGCCTGTAGAGAAACTACCAATAATTTGTTATTACCAGCAGACACATAATTTAATGCCCACATATGATGGACATTAAACTCTGCTATTTTGAGCAGTAAATTAACCTTTGTCTAGTATGATTTGAATTAACAACTGATGCCTATTATCCACCATATAGGGATGTGTGCTTTATAAGTATCCATCCACACAAATATGAAATCAGCTACAGAGCTACATTTAAGAGGAATAAATCCATACAGATTGAAGGAGAATTTCCTGCAAAAGTTGACATTTTTCACAAGAGAAGTACTGAACCCAGGGCAGCATAAGGTGGATGTAGGAAAGGAATGCTGGTTAAGGACAGATGTGTGGTCTGTAAAAGAGACAGATGCAAAAGAAGAATTTGTAATCAAAGAAACAAGTGACCCTAAAGTCTAGATTGGAAGTGATGACTGAAGGGAAAGAGAATATTGTGATAGGTTTTATTAGAAGTTAAGATTCAAACAGATTTAAACAAATGTGCAGAGTTAGCAAGAGGAATGTGAGAAGCTGATGAGCTGACTGAGAGGGTTGCGACAAAGGTGTGACTCGGGAATACTATTTCCTAACCTACTGCATCCAAGATGCAATGAAAGAATAAAGACTGAATACTTCATGGCACTTCCAGTGGTTATTTGAGATCGAAATAATAATCAAAAATGTAATATTTTATCATTATAACAAAGTCTAATATAAAGATAATTTTATAGTATTTTCAAGACTTTTTAATAATATTTTTTTAATAATAATATCAAACATAAGGTATAACATGCAATCTATTTTAAATTTTAATTTGGTGAAAAAGTGACAGTTTTTATTTTAAGTTTATGCATTTGACATCAGATATTCAGAAATGGAGTCAACTATTTTTACTTTTATATAGTAAATTATTTTTCTTTGTTACAGAAAAACATTATTGGCATGGTTTTCCTACAGGAAAAATTCTATTGTAATATTTCTTTGCACAGAGGTTCTGTTTATATATGAAAGCAACATTGACTGCTTCTTATTAGTAGATACAATGCACTGCAAATAGGGAAATATAATATTCTGTTCCAAACAGGGGTTTAAAGGGTAACAGATGTATCTCTCAGTGTAAAGAAATGAATTCAATGTTTTTGTTTGACTACAGTTTTTCTGTCTCCCCGGTTTCTCACTTAATGCTTCTGTGGACCCTGTCTATCACAGAGTCCACTCGAAAACGTGCCTCCCGTTACTGAATAAGCCCAGAGACTAAATAGGGTATTTGGAAACATTACTGCTGCCTTCTTTAAGGGTGAGTACATTCTGACATGACTCCTCTTGAGAATTTTTAACCAACTGAACAAGGAGTGTTCATCCTCGTGACCTTTGGAATAACTAAAATGACAAAATGTGGCAACTATACTGCAGTCTAAAATCCAAAAAAGCACGATAGGTGATGGTTATTTAGGAGGTTAATTAATCATGCAGCCAGTGATATAGTGTTTTGAAGGGTATAGGAGGCATAAACAGCTAAGAACTTGGAATTAAAGCAACAGTAGCTTAGTAAAGAATAGGCAAGGCACTATCTCCACTAGAACATAAATCTTAAGATTCAGCTACTGAAAAGCAGCAGCCTATCAGAAGACTGCACTAATTATGAAGTAACTGTAATTACTGCCTTGATTCATTTGCCATATTCGTTCTGAGTGTTTTTTCCACACTTACGTAATCATAAACTCTGCCCGATTTCTTGTGTCACTTTGTAACAGTCTAACCCATTACATTTCTTAAATCTTTAAAGACTGTAGAATCTCTTAATTTTTAAGCAATGTAAAGCAAGTGGTTAAGATGTTAAATTTCAAGTAAACAGAAAAGAGTGGGTCTAAAGTGTTGGGTCCTAGTATTACTTCCTTTGGTATAAGCCACATAGCTAGTCTCCTGCTTGTTGAAGTCAAGGAGAGGAATGACTCATCTGATTATATGACTTTTGTTGTTGCTCAGTAAAGTCCATTTTCTTGCAAACATTAATTTAAAGATCTAAGTGGGGATTTATATCCTGCAGCCCAACCATAGAATCTCTCTAATGTAAAGTTCTTCATGGGCAATTCTTGGTTAACATCCTGCTCCTGTATTAGAGTGGCATTTGCAGTCAACTGATTCAGTTTTTTATTTTTACATTGCATCATGAATCAGTGCCAACGTAATGTTAATCATTGTTCTTCTTGATGTTTTATCATGTTGAGGAGCATTCATTTGTGAAGTTTCTACAAAACAGACCCGAAAAAGCCACCCTCTCTTAATCACTGATGTTCAATACATGGATATATTCGAAAAATCTTTAAAGTAAAACAACCTAAATTAACAATGAGATCAATATACAAGTAATTGAAAAATTAAAGGAAACACCTTAAGTAATTGATGGATACATACATAGACATGGTCAATGAGGTATTTGCAGAATTAAAATGTATTCATGCATAAGACTGCCAGACTTACATGGCTGCAGTTTGTTTGATAGGACAAGGTGTTACAGTCCCTGACAAATTCAGCACAGCACTTGCCTTGAGTGGGGTTAGAGATGTCTTCTGTGTTGGGATCACATTGAAGATGACCACTTAATGTTGTTTCCATCAGTAAAATGCATCATCGATTGTGTACCCAGGCCTCATAGGGTGTTGCGGTCTTTACCACAAGATACTCTCAGCTGACGCAGGCCCACCACAGGCTAATCAGACCTGGGTTTGTGTTGCATGGTTACTAAGTGGTCATTTGGCAGCCCACACTGCCTCCTTTTGCTTCAGCCACAGCTGTTGACTGCTTCTTTCTGTGACAGTTGTGAGTTCATGCTGGGCCTACCCTCTAATGCCCATTTCCTTCAGCAGCCTTTTAAAGGAAATGGCTACAAAGCCCCTGCAGCCCACCTCTATTGGGTGCACCTTCACATTCCAGTCTTGCTCCTCTGCCTCAGCTGCAAGATTGGCATACTGTAGCTTTATCTTTCATATGCCTCATCGATAGCATTCTCCCAAGTTATTGTACTAGCATTATTGTACTAGACATATTGTTAAGTCATGTGACCACTACTAGTAACTTAAAATTTTCTGGGGCTCCAGGAGATGTACATGAGGCCCAACATGCTGCTAGGGGGCAGTGTATAACCCCAGTGCAGAGCATTGTGTTTTGGCTCCTGAGGAACACTGAGGAAAACTTCCTATGTGGCTTTTTCCAGATGGTTTTTATGATGTTGGGAAAATCAGCCTGGGACCACTAGCAGGCACTCTAGCTATCAAGGCCAAGAACTTTACAACAACATTGGAGACCCCAGAAGTAGTTCCTCAGGTCACAGGCCCCTTCCTGCCAACATGTTGGTGAGTTTTACAAGGAGCTTGAAGTCTGGTAAATGTTTGGCAACTGGCTCAGCAAAAGGGAAGAAGTCTAGGATGTAGAGAAGGTGTTTATGTTAGAAAAAGGTGAACAATGGAACACTGCTTAAAGAGTGGCAAGCAAGTGGACCAGCCACTATATGTAAGGTAGTGATGTGTCGTTCGCGAACGAGCCGGCTCTAAGAGCCGATGCTTTGAAGCGAACGAGAGGAGCTGATGCCCGTCGAGCAGAGCCGAAGTTTCAGCCGCTCCTGCTCAGCTCTGCTGAAAATCCATTCGGCAGGGGCGGGACTTTATTTATATGGGCGCACAGAACACACTGGCTCATAATGCCGGCTCGTTCACGAACGACACATCGGACTAGGATCGTACCACTATGTGAAAGAAGGAAGGGGGGCAGATGCTCCGAAGACAGCGAATGTTGGTACAGGCCAGGTACACAGAGCGACACTTGTCGCTGCGACAGACGAGGAGCCAGATTTAAATGCAAGTGCATCGTGAAGAAAAAAAAGAAGAGTAAAGAAATGAGTGAAAGCTGAAAAAGAAGCAGCATCTGGCTGCATTTCAGTGATATTGGAGACTGCAAAGCTAAGTGCAGAATTTGTAATAAGAAAATATCCGTTAGAGCAGCAGGGTCAACAACAAACCTGCACAGACATATAAGAACCACCCACCCATCCGTGCAACTGGAGGAGAGCGCGCCCTCTCTCCTGCCATCCACTGACCCTGGAAAAGAGACAAGTACTTCTGCTGCAGCATCCACTGTCTTACCGAAAACTGCAGGTATAACAGGGTCTTCAGTTCAAACCAAAATAAGCACATTTATTCCAAAACAAATAACGCCACACAAACAAATACATGTCGATGAGGAGCTGGCTAAAATGATAGCTAGCGACCTACAACCATTTTCCATTGTGGAGGACATTGGATTTACAAC
>JANRMT010062792.1:22314139-22331155 GCA_026402145.1 Polypterus bichir lapradei | reverse complement strand
AGGGGTTCAATACAATACAATACACAGAACAGAACAAATCCTTAATAAAGCATAATAATAAAAATTTTAGAAGTACAGAGCAGAATTTAACAGTAGATGATATCATATAATAAGATTTTGATATTTTTAGAGTGCTGGAGACCTCATCCGTCAAGCTGCCTCCCCATTTGGCCATACCTCCAAAGAGCGCAGAGACTTTTGATCACGTCAACGTGTCTGCAAAAAGTGGCGTCTCCTGACCTGCAAAAATACTATTAAAGTCAAGCAGCCGGCGTGCACGCATAGCTGTGCCGGCAAGGTGCTTCGCACTTTCTTTTGCACGTATACTCTTAACACTGCAGAGGACACAAAACAAATTTTCTTTAATTGCTGCTGATTACCGTCTTTAAAATGTAGCTTACCCGAAACCACTCCAGTGGTGCTCAATGTATCTTTACTCCTTAAAACGTTAATGTTTTACTTTTAATAACTTATAGACTACATTTTATTTTTTTCACTTCCACTCTGTGAGCGAGGCCATTGGGTGATCAGTTATATATATGTGTACAGTATATCTATATGTGTATATATATATTTGTGTATATGTATATAAATGTATGTATATATATATATATATATATATATATATATGTATGTATGTATATTCACACTCAAACCGATTATGACAGCTGCAATCCAAGCTGTGAGAAAACACTAAAAAGGAGGCGTGTCAGATGTCGTGGTACATTTTGTGATGCAGCTAGAGAGAAACAACTTCGTGACGCTGCTGCCAAATAAACAAAACAATTACTTTGACAATCATGTTACATTATTTTTAAAATGTTTCCTTTTCTTTTTCATAACTTCTTTAACATACATTGTCAATCATGTTACGTTATTATTAAAATGTTTCCTTTTCTTTCTCATTACTTCTTTAACACACTACTTCTCCGCTGCGAAGCGCGGATATTTTGCTAGTATATATATCTATACTAATAAAAGGCAAAGCCCTCACTCACTCACTCACTCACTCACTCACTCACTCACTCACTGACTCACTCACTCATCACTATTTCCCCAACTTCCCGTGTAGGTAGAAGGCTGAAATTTGGCAGGCTTATTCCTTAAAGCTTACTTACAAAAGTTAAGCAGGTTTCATTTCGAAATTCTACACATAACGGTCGACAACGTCCGCCATGTTGAACTTTCTTATTTATAGCCCCATCTTCACGAAATGTGGTAGGCGGCTTCCCTGCACCAACCGAAACCGATGTACGTACTTATTTCGATGGTATGATGCCACTGTCGGCCGCCATATTGAACTTACCAATGCCTCTAATTTTCCAACTTCCCGTGTAGGTAGAAGGCTAACCCCATCTTCACGAAATTTGGTAGGTGGCTTCCCTGTGCTAACCAAAACCGATGTACGTACTTATTTCAGTGGTATGATGCCACTGTCGGCCGCCATATTGAACTTTACAATGTCACTAATTCTCCAAATTCCCGTGTAGGTAGAAGGCTGAAATTTGGCAGTATCATTCCTTACAGCTTACTTACAAAAGTTCAGCTGGTTTCATTTCGAAATTCTACGCGTAACAGTCATAACGGTCAACAACGTCCTGTCATGTTGAACTTTCTAATTTATGGCCCCATCTTCACGAAATTTGGTAGGCGGCTTCCCTGCGCTAACCGAAACCAATGTACGTACTTATTTCGGTGGTATGACGCCACAGTCAGCCGCCATATTGAACTTTCCAACGTCACTAATTCTCCAACTTCCCGTGTAGGTAGAAGGCTGAAATTTGGCAGGCTCATTTCTTACAGGTTACTTACAAAAGTTAAGCAGGTTTCATTTTGAAATTTTATGCGTAAGGGTCATAATGGTCGACAACGTCCGCCATCTTGAACTTTCTTATTCATCTTCACGAAATTTGGTAGGCGGCTTCCCTGCGCTAACCGAAACCAATGTACGTACTTATTTCGGTGGTATGATGCCACTGTTGGCCGCCATATTGAACTTTACAACGGTCTTTGTTACTTATGGGCCCATCTTCAAAAAATTTGGTACGCGGGTTCCCAACGCTAACTTTATCCTACTTATGTACATATATACATCCATAGCCTGCAGCTCTGTCACCATGTGAGGCGGCGTTGGGTTCCCCATCCCAACGCCTCCCACATTGTTGGCTGCCTGCCTATATAAGGCCGTCCGTTGCTCCGGTCTCTACATTCCCTTCCTTGCTTTGCCACGGGATTCACGTCTCCCTGCTGATAACTACAGCCTTTTTATTTAATCCACGGCTTCTCCGCTGTTTTATTGTTCATTTATTACGATTATAGTTATTGTGTAGGTATTTTAGACTTACTTTACATTGTTTAGATACCCATTTCCTTTATCGTTCCAACCGTACCCCCATTAACATGTCTATCGAGGTGATCAGCATCGATCAAAGAACTGTCACTTACCGAGTGGTTTCCATGCCCGGTGATGGCAACTACCTTTTCCATTCTCTTTGTTACATATTGCACGGCCATGTCAGGCTCACTCTTGATATCCAGAGGAACATTGTGTCTTATGTATTGAATGACTGGGACAGGTTCAAGGTGTGGACTGATGAGGGCACAGGAGATAATTATACTACACAGGAGCACTATAAGAGTTAAATGCTTAAGCCCTTCACCTATGGTTCTGCATGTGAGTTGATGGCTGCCGCTGAATTGTTCAGTTGTCGCTTTCAAGTGTACCGTAATGGCCAAATATTTTACACCTTTCGACAACTGCCAATGCCTCTTAAACATCTTAGATTCACAGGTGACGATTTCAGTAGTGGACACTTTGACGTTTATGAATGTTTAAACTCTCAAAAGCTGGATGTGAAGTTATCGATGAAACCGGTTGTGTGCTTACAACGCTTGACAGATGCCGAATGTCACTTCAACATAAGTCCTGCAAATACTGTCGTAATTGAAACAAACCATGAAATTCAAACCAATTATGACAGCAGCAATCAAAGCTGTAAGATTTGAGACAAGATTACTTTTCACATGGCCAACTGTACGTTGTATGCTCAAGAGTAAGCTCAGCGCACAGCTTGGTCATATTACAACCGGAGGGCCGAACTGACAATGTGGTATACAAAGAGATCCTTAACAAATAATTATTGGTATATTTTCCCTCAGTTTAAAAAGGTTTAATTTTCTTCTTAATAAAAATTTTAAGGCAGTACTTCGCCGCTGCGAAGCGTGGGTATTTTGCTAGTATATATATATATACTGTATGTATATATGGTGAGACACAAAAGTAACTCAACTTGGGGCTTTCCTGGAAAACCATCTGGAGGTCAGCCAGACATGAACCATAGAACTATATGCCCTCCTACATGCCCTCTCAAACTGCCAACCGGCTAGGTATATCCTGTGAAAATCCCAGTCAGCATTTGCATGACAATCACTACACGAGTTGCCGCGATAATGTTGGGTGAAAAAATCAAACAGCGAATCAACATCAAATTTCTCATGAATATTCTCTTTTTCCGTAAAGCAGTTATTGACGGACAAAAACATTCCTGTCCTCGATCATTCTCCCTATTCACCTGATTTGGGTCCCTGTGATTTTTACTTGTTCCCAAAAATCAAAAGTGACCTAAAGGGAACACATTTTTCTTCAGTGGATGAAGTGAATCAAAAACGGCAAGCCTGTTGATGAGCCTTAAGCAAGAGGACTTCCAGCACTGTTTCAATCAATGTAGTATACATATGAAATACAGAGATCAGGTAGGGGAGTATATAGAAGGTGACAATGTTTAAAATGCTGTAATTCATGAATAAATATATTTTTTTTATCAAGCCGGTTATTTTTTTTCTCATCTAGTATATTGTAAAAAATGAGAAAAGAGCCACAAAAATAGTTTGGGCAGCCATCCGTATAATTTTTCCTGGCTGCAAATGGATGAATTTTTAGTACAGATGTGAACAGGTTTGAGTCCAAAACAGAACTAACTGTTGAGGGTGAGATGTTGGGTTTTTAAAATGCGGCAGATGAAGTGACGTCATCGAGCTCATGACCAGAAGGGGCATCTTCTGGACCGGAAATGACGTCATAGGGGCCAGGTGGAATTTCCTGTAATGGGTCTGCAGTGGAAAAAGAGAAAGGATCAGTGCACCTTACCACCCCCTGGTCTGGTGTGGAATTACCTTCCTTCAAGCCCTTTAGCTGCCTCCCATGCTTGTGTGTGTGACTATATATTAACATATATATATATATATATATATATATATATATATATATATATGTGTGTGTGTGTGTGTGTGTGTATATATATATAATGTATATATAGCATGTTGCATGTGATTTGAAAAATGAAGTTACGTCACACAGTCAAACAAAGCACCTCAAAGCAGTTCAAAAGATCTACATCTACTTTAATATTTTTTTTTCCTTTATTATTAAACACAAGTGTACCAATTTAACTATGTATTAAAAGCTTTGTGACACTCTAATATGCACCTCTTAATGGAGCTCATAAGAACCTTGCAAAAAATGCTCTGCTAATACTGATTACCAGGAACACTGTGTTCTAGCTTTTGCTAATTTATTGGCAATTTTATGTTGTGCTAAACAAAATATAACAAAGTTTCCTTTTTAGAAAAAAAAAGGTTGTAGACAGAATCACGTTTTACTGAGGTACTTACTCTATATTAAAGCGAGCTAGTGTTGGCAACTGTTGTGTAATCAAAGAAGCACATTCATACAGCAGGAGTTTGCCAGAAAACACACAAGTCTTCAGTGCTTTTTATTGTTCTTCTTATGCTCATAAATACATCCCAAAATGCCTCATGTTGTTTCCAGATAATGGTGTGTACCAGAAATGTAACAAACAATGCTTGTTTCAGTAATAGCTTGTTTTGCATCTTTAAGCTGAAAGAAATCATCTGTTTAAGGGATACAAATGGGCTTACACAAGGGTGATTCCCTTAAGAGGATTGGACTGTAGCTGCACTGTGAGGAAACAGGTTTTACCTTTATTGCCATTGCAAGACTGGGAATGCTAGCATATTATGAGGTCAAAAAAGCCACCGCTTAAATAAACGGAGTTTATAAGATACAGGCATTCATCTGTTAGTGTGTAACATTTTAGGTGGTTAAAGCAATCATGGAAAAATGTAACTACAAGTTAATAATGAGCAAATTTTACTGTTTTATATTTTAAGGAAACTGCTGTTTAATATACGTATACTCAAGCTTTTTATATACTATTTTTTTACCTGAAAGTTCTCATTATTTTTAATTATTTTATTTTTTAAATGATCATTATCTTCTTCTAAATTTGCACATATGTATATAATATGCAATGATAAAAATACTGTAGTTAATTATATATATATATATCTTAGAGTCAAAATTTGATATTGTATTAATTTCCCTTTTTGTCTTTTGTTAGTATTGTATTTGTGTCTGCAGTCTGTGGGAGACATATAAGTAAGAATTTCATTCTACTAACTACACATATCAATTAAAATTAATGCAAATAAGCTGAACATTTTTGCATTTTATCCAGCTAAGAATACAACTTCTGAACTCCAAAAATATAAAATGTTCAATGCAAGATAAGACTTAGCACATATAAAAATTAAATCAAACTATGTCATGGATATCTACCAAAAACTAATCACTTTCCTTTAATATCATATTAAGAGTTGCTCTGAATAGGCTGATTTGACAATTTAAAGATTTCAAATAAGGTTATGACATTTCACATAGATCTAGAAAATAAGAATATTTCATAAACAAGACATTAAAAAAATTAAATATTGTGAAGACCCAGTGGTGCACAGCTCCCTAAACACTCGACACAACAGTCGCAGGCACAAATCACTGCAACACAGACATTTTTATGTGGGTAAGCACTTTCCATCGCTCCCCACTGCAGCCCATTGCCACTCCATCAGCTGAACATTGTGGGGTAAAGCATCCTGTCCTGTTGTTCTCCAGGATGGGGAATTGACATGGTCTGGTCCACAGCTCTCTCCTAAAATGAAAAGACAAGAAGGAGACGGGGAGGCACTGCACTGATGCTGTCTCCAGGCGTCTATTGGTACCCTAAAGGTACAGCGCCTCGACCCCTGGCCCAGATGGTGACACTCGTAGCACTGTCACTCCCCTCTTCGTATCCAAAAATGGAAATGGAAGCAGGGCGGGAAACCCTGCACTGGCTCACACCCTGCTGAAGTCAGCTTGTCTCTCTCCATTGCTACAGAGAGTGGCCCTCCACCACACAGGCTCACATGCTGCACTGTTCAGAGACCTGGTCTTTCTTTTCCAGGTCTTCCTTCTACTCTGGGGCACAGTGATAGTTTGGGTCTCTCTATGACATGAAGAAAGACCCTGCGGTGTCTGCGCCCCCATGAGTCTACTGCTGGTATTTGACACACACAAGCCAGTCCTTTTCATGCGCCTCAACTGCTTACACCCCCACCGCACAAAGGGTCATCAAGCCCTGTTCAATTGTCGGAACCCCTGCTATTCAACACCGTTCAGAACCATCCTGGATCAATTTGCATTGGGTTCTAGTGTTCTGTACGGTACCCACGACACTCACCTGTACCACCGCATTTACTGTGGTGGAGTGTCCTCTGCCACACCTGCTTAGGTACTCCTCTGCTGTAATAAAGAGTGCACAGATTGGAGACCTCTCTCCAACTCTCATTCATCAAAGACGCTGTTAGTTGTCTCGGCTGGTGGAGGAGTCATGCATAGGTCTTCCCTCCTTGCCAGCCACAAGCAAGGTGACATGGGCCTCTCCTGCACATGCTCATTTGGGTGCTCTGGAGGCTCATGGGAATTGGATGTATGTTGGCGATGAGCCTCAATTCACTGGCAACCACCTTACCCCCCCATGACTCCTTACCTGTTCTGGGGAGTGTGGTTCGGGCATTCACCATGCCCTCTCTCATTGTGGGGTCCTGTCCATCTGACCGGAGCATCTAACCTGTCCATGCCATATGTCTATAGGGTGGTTCTTGCCGTCGGAGATGTCTTCTGAACCTGCACAGACTTTGTTCTCTTCAGAGACGTACATCAGCCACAGGTGGGCATCTGGGCTTTTTTCCTCTGGGAGTTAAAGGCAGGCAAAGGCTGTAAAATTTTGGGGCTTGTCATACCTGGGCCCAACACTTACCTCCATTAACACTGCATCACTCAGTACTCCATCCACTTCGTTGGCCTTATCTCTTCCCACGCCAGGTTCCTTTCCAATGGCGACGCCAAGTACCTGGCCCCTCACTGCCTTTGCATTCGACCTGGTCCCCTTTTTTCCCCATCCTGTGTGGGAGCAGCATTTCGGTGAGATTCTTTGAGATGTCTGCATGTGCTGCTGCACATGCTTTGCACTGTATGTCGGGGTTGGCCCACAAGAAAATTTTTTAATTCAGGTCTCCTGCCTACAATCAGCCAGGAACTCCCATCTGTGGTGACACTTTTAAAGACCCAGGAGTTCACAGCTCCCCAAACACCCGACACAGCAGTCACAGGCACAAGTCTCTGCAATACAGAGGTTTATTATTTACTTGGGGAAGTACTTTCCCTCGCTCCCCACTGCAGCCCAGTACAAACAGCACACAAGAGTAAGGCACTAGTATACAGTCCCTTTCTTCTCCTTATTTCTCTCTCTCTCAGGTCACAGCCTCCTCCACTCCTCCTCACAAGTGTTGTCCTTCTCCTCCCAACTCCAGCTCCACGAGTGAGGTGAGGCGGCTCCTTTTATGTTACACACTAGGCTGACCCGCCTTTTAAGGCGACCGACTTTTAAGTTGACCACTTCTTAAGGCAATTCAATATGTAGATCAATTTGATATTTTATACAAACTCATTAATTTGGTTATATTGCATTTGAACGGTATTACTTTAATACTCGTAGTTTCTGTTATTTTTGTGATGAAATTTAAACTTTGTTTCTATATTGAGGTCGCCCTTTTGAACACCCCTGATATTTACTATGTGGTGAGGCATTTGTACTCCATCAACATTAATTATTTCCAGAGACATAATTTTGTCTATTTTTCCAGCGCATCGCGCACAAAAGCAAGGGAACGATGAGAGCACCAGAACTCTGCTCACATCATGTCGCTTCGTACCGCAAGCTGCAAGTAGTAAGTCTGTGATAAGCGGAATACCGCTACGCTTTCCACTCACGGGACGGAAGGACAGTCCCGACCGCTTTTATATAGTAAGAAAGAAGAAGAAGATATCGCACAGTCTGGAGTAGAAAATCATCTTTTACCTGGAAAACGAAACTACAAATCCCATCGTGCTTTGCAAAATGGATGGGGCGTGTGTGAAACTCTGTGCTACTCGCATAGTCTGGAGTAGAAAATCATCTTTTACCTGGAAAAACGAAACTACAAATCCCATCGTGCATTGCAAAATGGATGGGGCGTGTGTGAAACTCCGCGCCTGTATAGCACTCACGGGACGGAAGGACAATCCCGACCGCTTTTATATAGAAGGATATGAGCACTTCAGCACTTCATGACTAACTACCTGGATGGAATTCAAACCCACCAATTTTTCCTTTCTTTAATAGATTTATTAATCCCATACTCATGGATCTTGGCATCATAAAAAAGACTGAACTCCTATGGTTGAGTTTCAACCTAGTAGTCAAGAATACCATTTTGCATTTTCCAAAAGTAAACCAAATGGAAACCATACTAAATGTTCTTTCTATTTTTTCAGTGAATTAATACTGGCCACCATGTTTGATGACTTTGAATAGAACAGCTCCAGTTTGTAGGTAGGAAAGGTAAGCAAGAAAGGATACCAGGCTTAAAAAAATGTGGAAATCATTTATTTTGTGTGTAAATTGTAATCTTAAATAAACGCAGCCTGAATCTTCTCAGTAATAAACCTCCCACTGAATCAAATAGCCTCCTCTCAGATTTGAACACTTGAGAGGGGACTTTTTAAATAAACCATTTTAGAAAAACAAAAATATATGCAATTTAAGTGGGTGGTTTAGGTGCTCTGGGAACCTGCTGATATAGATTATTTGCGTGTGTGTGTGAGTGTGTATGTGATGAGGTTTACTGAAATTAAATTGAGATTTGAGAATTTTTTTCAGCTCAAACTGAGATGTCTGTGTTGCTTCATACAAGTGGCTACATCATCAGTGCTCCTGTGGAGTCTCATTGAAGCTCACAGGGATTCTAATGACCACACAGCTACTGGCGTCAAAACTTCACGTTCCTTATTCCAAGTGAACAGTTCATTGAGGAGAACCACTTTATGTACACTATTCCCTATTAAGTAGTGGGGCAGGTGAATAATATAAAACAGTGGGGATCAAGCAATTTTAGGGCATATTATCACTGCCTAGATTAAATGCCCTAAAGTATCAAGAAGACTTTTCTACCTCTGAAATGAGAAGTGCAAGTTTCTATTAACTATATATCATTGTTTTTTAGGATTTTTTTTCCCACAGTGGAATTAGTTGAAAATTTCAGTAGATTTGTGCAAATGACCACTATTAACAATCCTGTTGTTCATATTTTCTCTTTGATACTCCAATACTGCTGAGCTCCTCATCCTATCATGGTCAATGAGTCTTCAGGGACCACATGTTGGCTGTATGCAATTTTGACATAATTCATTCAGTCATTATTCAGAGCTTGTGACCATACAATAGGTGAGGAAGGGGATGCACACTAATCGGTAAATCCAGACTTTTGTTCAAGGACTTGGTCTCACTTTTCCCCTGTTTTTCTGGTCTGCTGACCACAACACTTTTGCAACTGCACTGCTGGTGTAAGTCATATACAGTGCCTTCAGAAAGTATTCATATCCTTTCACTTTTAGCACATTTTATTTTGTTGCATCCAGAGGTTTAGCTAGTACTGGGCCAAGGTAGTCTTAGGCCTATTCACTTTCATGACAGACCCACCCTGTAGCTTAGGTTTTCACATTTTTTTAATTCAAAATGATAATGATCCTATAGTGCACACATACATTTTAGCACACATCTCCCTTATCAGTTGATAAAAACATAAAAAATATCAATTGATTATACGTATAACACAGCTACATCATCAATGTTAACTTTACCACTAGAAAAGCATGTTTAACTCTTAAAATGTATTTGGAAAGTGCATATATGGATGGTAATTATACAGCATCAAGGTTTAGAAAATAAGATTGACCTAAAATGTTGCCAACCACAGCTACTCAGAACATTTGACTTTAACAGGAGGCTATCAACTAATAACTTACTAAAGTCACTTTATGCTATCAATGCTATTACCGAGTGTGCTGAAACATCTACAACCACCCAGAAAATGAAATGCTGAAGTGTCGGTAGGTAAAGGAATTTTCTGATATCCACAAGCTACCAGCACAGTCCGTATTAAAATTTCCAACTTCTATTACTGCCGGCTTTGCGACTTGTGGATACAACAGGTAACAGTGTGTGGCTGAAACAGAGGGCATTGAAAGATGCAGTTTTAGCATGTTTGTCATAATCTATTTGAGGACAGATTCACTTGAGCATTCAGAGCCTGGATATGCACATATCAGATATGCATACACAAACAGCAATGAATGGCAAAAACAGTGATGGACTGTTAGCTGTTATATAATGCTACATTAGTCAAAACTACAACGGATATTATTTGTCCATTTGTGCCTTGCGATAGGCTTGTGTATTAACAAAAGGTAGGCAGTCAATTTATCTTCTCCATTTGTAAGTGGATTTAATTTAGTATTAACAAAGACCATTCAAACTTGACAAGGAAAAACACAACATTAAAAAGCAGCCATTTACATTAGTATGACTGGACTTCTAAATTTACTGGTTGCAGCCCTATGCTAACATCATTTAAATGAATTGTTTCCTTCATCAAACAACATTCAATACCCCAGAATCAAAATGCAAAAGCTGAATTTTGGAAACGTTTGCAAATTTATTAAAAATAAAACACTAAAATATCACATTGAAACAAGTCTAAGCACTTTTGGCAGTGACGGCAGCCTGGAGTCATCTTGGAAATGATGTGACAAGCTTTACAACCCTGAATATGGCTATTTTCTGCCATTCTTATCTGCAGGTCCTCTTAAGCTATGTCTGATTAGATGGAGACAGTCAATGGACAGCTACTTTCAGGATACTGCAGAGATTTTAGATTGGGTTCAAGTCCGGGCTCAGGCTGGGCTACTCAAGGACTTTCCCAGAGTTGCTTCTAAGTTACTCCTGTGTTGTCACTGTTTTGTGGTTAGGGCCAGTGTTCTATTAGAAGGTAAACATTTGGTCCAGTCTGAGATCCACAGTGCTCAGGAGTAGGCCCTCATTAAGATTATCTCTATACTGTATTATCTTCTTCAACCCTGACTAGTGTCCCAGTCCCTGCCACTGATGACCAATACCACAGCTGATGCCACCACCGCCATGCTTTACTGGTGGAATGGCATTACACAAGTGATAAGCAGGGCCTGATTTCCTCCAGAAAATCATGTTTCTTATAGTCTGAGGCCCCATCCATACTAGTATCTTTCCTTTAAAAACATTTGTCTCCATTTTCAACTTTTGTCTACACTACCCCAGCATTTTCAACTGACAAAAAGTAATACTTTTGAAAATGCTCTCCAGAGCCAGAGACTTGGAAATAACAGGATGATGTTTAAGTGTGAACAGGCAAACACAAAAATTTCTGGAAATATACTTATTATGTAGCTCTTCCCTGATTAAATCCTGCTCATTACAACATCTCATTCCCTGATTGGTCACCATTCATGGAAGAAAAACATATTCAAACATAGCTGGCATAGAGTAGTTGCTTTTTATGATGATGCTTGCTTACCTGTAAGCATCTAAATTGCATTTTATGCAATTTTTAGAAATCGTGGTCAAGTGACAGTCATACTGTAAATGTGCTCAAACAGCACGAGCATGTTATGTCCCAATGACATTTGATGACGTGGTTGCTCAAACTATACATTTAGGATGCACACAATGAATTTTGGGAAATTTGATACCGACGTCAAAAAATAAGACCGCTTACACCACAAGACAGCCAACTGAAATTCCTGACATGACAGAAATTCTTCCAAAAATGCGCAACCCATTAGTGAGAGGCAATCGGGTACCACAACCCTTTTCATACTGCATGTGAAACGACTTTTGATAAAGATGAAATTCAGGTCCATTCAGCAAATTGGGTGACTGCAAATCAGGCTTAAAATGGTGCCAAAATCACAGAGTGTATGCCAGGTTTAAGACATCTGTGCTGAGTGCATTCCTAGTGTGGGTGAATGATTATGGTATGTATGAAAGTATGGATGAAAATACTAAATACGTAAATGATGTTATAATGCTAGTGTAGACAGAGATAATTTTACTTTAAAAACTACATTTTTAAATGAAAGGTAGTAGAATGGATGTAGTCCAAGAGTTCTTTAGATGCCTTGTTGTAAACCCCAAGTGGGCTTTCATGTGTTGTCTGGCCACTCTGCCATAAATCTCAAAATAGTGAAGTGTTACAGTGGCAGATGTCCTTCTGGAAGTCTCTCCCATCTGCACACAGGATCTGTGGAGCTCATTTAGAATGACCATTGGGTTCATGATCACCACTCTTCTCAATTCCCTTCTACCCCATTTGGCCAGGCAGCCTTCTCTAGAAAGAGTTCTTGTTGTTCCAAACTTGTTCCATTTAAGGATTATGAAGGCCACTGTACTGTTAGGAGCATTTAATGCTACAGAAATGTTTAAAACCTTCTCCTGATCTGGGCTGTACACAAGCCTCTGACCTCATTGCTTGTTTTTTGCTCTGATACATATTGTCAGCTGTGGGACCCTATATACATAGGTGTGCAGCTTTCCTAATCATGTCCAATCAATTAATTTGACTAGAGGTGGCCTCAAAAAAATGTGTAGAAACATTTCAGTGATGATCAATAGAACGGGATGCACCTGAGCCAATTTTCAAGTATCATATCAAAGGATCTGAATACGTGTGTCAGTGTGATATTTCAGTTTTTTTAAATTTTTAATAACATTGCAAAAATTCCTAAAATCCTGTTTTCACTTTGTTATTCTGGAGTATTGAGAGTTTATTGATGAGTGAAAAGAATGAGTTTTAAAAAACTTTAGCATAAGGCTACAACATAACAACGTGACAAAGTGAAGGGGTGCGATATTGAAGGCACTATAAATTCTTGAAAACCCAATGGCTTACTTTCATTTTTTCATCTTTAATTTACATATGTGAGACTGTTCAGCCAAGTATATAAGTGTCATTTGAAATAAATGTATTTATTTACACAGCTCTACATGGAGAGTATTGCACACAAAATCACACATTATATAGCAATACTAAATGTCATGTGTCCATGTCTTTATTTTTACGTCCAATTTTCAAGCTCCATTTAAGTTAGGCTTTATTTTTACTAGTTCTGTTTTATTAGGTTTAACAAGCCGAATTTCAGTTCTGGTCCATTCAGAGTGTGTGTGGAGTCTGCACAATCTCCCTGTATCTGCATGCCTTTTTCTGTGAATATTCTTGTTTTCCCAAAGATGCAGTTATTTGACAACTCTATCTTGGCTGAATGTGAGTTGGTATGTGTGTAAGAGTGTGCCCTGTGATGGACTGTCATTCTGTTAGGGTTAGTTCTGCCTTAAACTAGATGATTTTGCTGAGAAAAGTGACAGTAACCCTATCAATTGGATTACACTGGCATAAAAATGATGGGATGCTGGGATGTTTTGTTCCTGTCCAGTTGGCCATCTCTCATGTGCTGCAATTGTGTTGTGTCTTTAAGCCATTATATTCACAAGAAGTGGCTGCTAAGTGTTATGTTTGATTCCTGGAGAACAACTGCATCAAGCAGAGCAGTGGATGTTAAGCTCCCGAGAAGCCCTCAACGACTCTCAAAGGAGTGAGCTGTCAGCTCCTGAAAAGCCATCAGTGTTTTGCTGAGCAGCAGGTTATCCATCTCACACCAAGTAGCATATGTGTTTTGTTTCCTTCCTGTTAATGCTTGTCCTGAGCAATGCTGGCCTTCTGGCTCCCAAAAAGCCATCCATACGTGTCAAAGAAGCGGCTGCTTCTTTAGCTGTTCGATCTTCCACTAAACACCAGAGTTTTTTCTTTGTTGGCTCTAAATGTTAAAGCCTCCCTTAGTTATTTTCAAGATAGATTCTAAACCCCAGCCTTGTTCTTTTTCCAATTAAATGGTAAAGTTAATTTCTTCTTCCTTTTCCAACAAACAGTGAAGTTTTTTTTTTTATTTTTGCTGCTATAACTGCTGCAAAGGCTCTAAGATATATAGAGTTCTCAAATTCTTCTCTGTGACAACAAAGATGTTAACAATTTTCTTTTGTTCTTCTCTCAGTTGACAGAAATAATTACATGTGTTCTCTTGACCAGCATATATTAAAGTTTTATTTTCCTTGACTTAAAGACTTCCTGTTTCTTCTAAGCCCATGACAGAAAGCCAGAGGAGTGCAAACACTGACATGATCTAGCTGAGATTTTTGTCTTTCCTACACTCCAAAAACATGCTGCTTTGCTAAGCAAATTTTAAATCACTCTACTCTCTGATTGTCACATGCTTTATATTAAATATCTCATATAGTAATGCTTATGCTTTTGGATTATATTATACTACATCTGAGACACAGCTACTTACAATCCGTGGTACGCTAAAAATCCACAAAATGAAAAAAGAAAAAACAAAACTATGTTCTGCCATCCAAATTATTGTGGAGACCATTTGGGAAATGACCAGAAGACATGTCAATCCAAAAGCTCACCGGTGTGGAGGAATGTGAGAACACCAGAGCAGAAGCAAGTGAGGTGGAAAAATGGGAGAGCTCTTAGAGCGGTTTATAATGGGACAGCAGGAGGCTTATAGTCTAACTTCCACATAAAAAGACCAAAAAATACTTATTTTATCAGACTCACTGGGGCAACAGAATTTTGTTCGTTTATTTTGTTTGTTTGAGCTTGAAAATAAATTAATTTAGATGTTGCTTCCTGAACCGGTGTCATTCTATTTCATGGCTGTCAGGGGGCCAAAAGTGACAAAATTATTTGTTTTTAAGACTGTGTGGCAAATAACTTATATTTCTTTCAAAGTCTTGGGTCTCCTTTTAACAATATTAGGTTTTATCCAATGGCAAATATTGTATCTACATTTTAAAGTCTGACCAAAAAAAACTTTTTGGGAACGTGCAATAATACCTTGAATTCTAAGAGATTTTTTGACTCTTTTGACTTTTCTGCCTTTTCCAATTTGAAATCTGAAAGTTTACAGTAGATATTTGCTAAACTAAATACAAATATGAGAGAGTTTCTTATTTCAATCACTTTCTGTTCTTTTTATTTTTTGGTAGGCGGAGAGCAGATTTAGGTTTTGGATGATTAACTGTATTAATAGTAAAAGAAACAGAGCATATACTGTAACTTTTTTCCTTGGCTTTGGCTTATATTAGCCACATGTTAAGATGTATGTGTTTTTTTAAGAGCTGGAAAGTGGCATTATATGTCTTTATACACTGAAAGCTTTTTTTCTGTTACAACCTACTCCACCTTCAGGATTAATTTTTTACATAAAATACAAGGTAGGTTTGTACACAACCCCACAATACTGAGAGTGTAATTAATTCACAAAGAATAATGCATTTGCTTTCTGGAATTCATGTCAAGCCACTGGAACGGTAGCTTGTTTTGATAGTTTATTTTTTAACCTTTCAGAATAATAAAAGCAAATTTTCATCCAAAACAAGCTATTTATTAATGAGAACAGAACAAGCATTGACTGTACAGTGCAATGTACAAGCTGCAAAAAATATGTTTATCATAATTTTAAAGCAATCCCTTTTGTTAATGTGTCTTTTTATAATTAGGTCAGTCTACTTCAGTTTGCAATGTATTTAACTGGGAAAAATACAAAAACAGGCATTTGTCAAAGGGCACTGACAACAGATTCCTGTACAGACATTGCTTGGACACTATTCTTCTGTGTTAAACTGATTTTTAAACCCTGATGTTGTTTATTGTACTTTAGTCTGGGTGGGGGTCATGTGCAATGCACAGACATAGGACACTTGTGTGGAGTATTTACTCTTCACTATTTGCAGTGGTATTGCAGAGCCTTGTCAGTGGACAATGGAGGCTTTTCTTTTCATTGGCAACAGTAACCGTAGTACTCCTGACCAGTCAATATTTGCTTATTCTTTTTGCAGTAATTAGAAGAGATTCCACTATAGAACTATTACTTTATTCCCCTGCTTTGACAGTGACCTCACAAAATTTAGGATTATGATCTGTACCTTTTGTCTTTATACTTTTAATATACAGATTTTATAATGATTGTTATGTTCTTTCTTATTGCTGTTTGCATTTTCAAATTGTTAGATTTCTTGATAATGAAAACTTTAAAAACTTTAAAAATGTATTATTCTTTACTATGTTTAACACTTATATTGACTTAAATGGTTTCAGAAGTTGATGTCATATTATTAAGTAAAACAGTAGATATAATCTCCAAATTATTTCCAAAGAAGCATTGCAGAATGGATGGATAATAAGGCTAAAATCGATGGCATTCATTTGAATATGAGAAGCACTACATAAAAATGTTGCAAAGTATAAACAACCAGGCAAACCTGATGACAGTATTCAAACATTTTTAAATTTATATTGTGTTTTAAATCCATACAATCTTAAATTACATAGAAATTGAATATAATCATCAAAACAGCAAGTTACAAAAATATCTTTAAACATAACGGTTTTTGTATCCAATGCCTAAGAATGGAGAACAGAATATTCCCCATCCTGCAAAGTTTGTACTTTTTTTTGCTGTGTTTAAATCTTGAGCACAAAGATACTTAAGTCCAGATGTGAAAATTGCAGCAGCCACTCTCTTAGCAAAGAGTTGCTATTAGAAAAACAGCATACAGGATTCAAAACTCAGAGACAACAGCAAGCAGAAAGTGTTATAGATAGATAGATAGATAGATAGATAGATAGATAGATAGATAGATA
>JANRMT010062792.1:22284633-22309204 GCA_026402145.1 Polypterus bichir lapradei | reverse complement strand
ATAGATAGATAGATAGATAGATAGATAGATAGATAGATAGATAGATAGATAGATAGATATTGGTTCAACCTATTGTCTAATAAAGATTACAATGTAATCTGTAGCAGTTACATTTAGGTATTTCAGTTACCCTATACATTAATGTAAAAGATACCTCAAAGTGCTTTGAGTTTATATTGTATGATTTATCCACTGGTAGTACCTACCTTGTGCCCAGTGATGTCAAGGAAGGCATCAGCTCTTGAAATCTTGAAATAGGTTCGGTAACTTTGGAACTATGCATTTTGAAAGAAGTCTATTTGTTTAAATAGTACAACAGAATATAATACATGTACAAGCAGTTAAAAACCTTATACCTTATTAAGCATTTTGTACAAAACCATTATCCAATGTTTCCTCTCTGAATACAAAAGTATCAGCTACAGACACACGAAACCACATCCAGATATGCATTAATGCTATTACGACTGAACTGAAGGATAAAATGTCAGCTTTCATGAATGACCTCTAATGAAGGTAAAACCAACAAGCCTTCAAACTAATTTGCATTTTAAAATATAACATCGGAATACATTAATGTATTCTTTACAATTTCTTCTTTTGAATAGGTAGTCATTACATTTTCAAATATTATATGAAATAAGTTTAAAAAGAGATTAACATTTAACAAAATTTTAAGATTACCCAGGTGCTGTATCTTGAAGAGGTTGGATAAAAGTGACTTTCTTTATGCATAATTTTGTAAATATGAATAAAGCTGATATTTGCAAACTGATTTATATATTTCAGTTTCACTACAACAAACGACAAAAGATTTTTATTATTTTCAATCTTGAAATAATACCTTCTTAGGAATGAAAACATCCATTGAGGATACATCAGCAGCTCCACACAGCAGTATGGTGAATGCTTACTATTTGTGTGGATATTATGGAAATATAAATTCCACTGAATACATATAAAACACATACGAATCCAAAATATCATGAATTAATTATGTCCTCTACTATGTGTATAATAATCACACATAAGAATTATTGTAAACTTGACGATGCTGGCATTTACCAGACCAGCAGCATACTCTACTGAAACTCTTCATTCCCATCCTACTGTGAACTGGCAGGCAAATGGTGCCTGACTTGTGAGGAGTGACACTGTGATATCCTACTAATGAAAAAGAAATTGAGGATGCTGATAGAGGAGAGACCTCAACAGTGTAGTGCCATATGGTACTATAAAGGGAAATTGTAGCATAACACCCCTATAGCCAAAAAAAAAAACAGCAGTCCTTGATCCTTCAGTCTGAAAGTCCAGGAAAGATTTTAAATGCACTACAAGCTAGTTATTGCATATATGAAGTTGGGTGGTAAAATCTTAGAAGAGAAGGAAGGGGCTTGGGTCATGAGAAAGAGATGATGAGAAATGGAAGATGAGAAGGATAGTGGCATTAGTGGAACTTTGGGTATGGAGAAGCGGATGAGCAGTCCAAACATGTACTTTATTTTTAAAACTAGCAAAATACCCGTGCTTCACAGCGGCGAAGTACTGCCTTAAAATTTTTATTAAGAAGAAAAGTAAACCATTTTAAACTGAGGGAAAAAATACCAATAATTATTTGTTAAGGATCTCTTTGTATGCCATTTTGTCAGTTCGGCCCTCCGGTTGTAATATGACCAAGCTGTGTGCTGAGCTTACTCTTGAGCATGCAACGTACATTTGGCCATGTGAAAAGCAATCTTGCCTCAAATATCACAGCTTGGATTGCTGCTGTCATAATCGGTTTGAGTTTCATGGTTTCTTTCAATTACATTAGTATTTACAGGACTTGTTGTGTTGAAGTGACATTCGGCATCTGTCAAGCGTTGAAAGCATACAACCGGTTTCATTGATAACTTCGCATCCAGCTTTTGAGAGTTTAAACATTCATAAACATCAAAGTGTCCACTACTCAAATTGTCACCTGTGAAACTAAGATGTTTAAGAGGCATTGATGGTTGTCCAAAGGTGTAAAATATTTGGCCATTTCGGTACACTTGAAATCGACAACCGAACAATTCAGCAGCAGCCATCAATTCACATGCAGAACCATAGGTAAAGGACTTAAGCATTTTACTCTTATAGTGCTCCTGTGTAGTATAATTATCTCCTGTACCGTCATCAGTCCATACCTTGAACCTGTCCCAGACATTCAATACATAAGACACAATGTTCCTCCGGATATCAAGAGTGAGCCTGATATGGCCGTGCAATATGTAACACAGAGAATGGAAAAGGCAGGCGGCATCTCCGGGCATGGAAACCACTTGGTAAGTAACAGTTCTTTGATCGATGGTGATCACCTCGATAGACATGTTAATGGGGGTACAGTTGGAACGATAAAGGAAATGGGTACCTGTCTATGTCTAAAATACCTATACAATAACTATAATCGTAATAAATGAACAATAAAACAGCGGAGAAGCCGTGGATTAAATAAAAAGGCTGCAGTTATCAACAGGGAGACATGAATACCGTGTCGAAGCAAGGAGGGGAATGAAGAGACCGGAGCGACGGACAGCCTTATATAGGCCGGCAGCCAACAATGTGGGAGGCGTGGGGATGGGGGACCCAACGCCACCTCAAACGGTGACCGAGCTGCAGGCTATGGACGTATATATGTACCTAAGTAGGATTCAGTTAGCGTTGGGAACCCGCATACCAAATTTCTTGAAGATGGGCCCATAAGTAACAAACACCATTGGAAAGTTCAATATGGCGGCCGACAGTGGCGTCATACCACCGAAATAAATACGTACATTGGTTTTGGTTAGCTCAGGGAAGCTGCCTACCAAATTTTGTGAATATGGGGCCCTAAATAAGAAAGCTCAACATGGCGGACAATGTCGACCATTATGACCGTTACGTGTAAAATTTCTAAATGAAACCTGCTTAACCTTTGTAAGTAAGCTGTAAGGAATGAGCCTGCCAAATTTCAGCCTTCTACCTACACGGGAAGTTGAAGAATTAGTGACGTTGGAAAGTTCAATATGGCGGCCGACAGTGGCGTCATACAACAACAACAACAACAACATTTATTTATATAGCACATTTTCATACAAAAAAAAATGTAGCTCAAAGTGCTTTACAAAATGAAGAAATAGAAAAATAGAAGACACAATAAAAAATAAAAATAAGTCAACATTCATTAACATAGAATAAGTAAGGTCCGATGGCCAGGGTGGACAGAAAAAACAAAAAAAAAACTCCAGACGGCTGGAGAAAAAAAAATAAAATCTGCAGGGATTCCAGACCAAGAGACCGCCCAGTCCCCTCTGGGCAATCTACCTAACAACGTACAACGTACATCGGTTTCGGTTAGCGTAGAGAAGCCGCCTACCAAATTTCATGAAGATGGGGTCAGCCTTCTACCTACACGGGAAGTTGGAGAATTAGTGACATTGGAAAGTTCAATATGGCGGCCGACAGTGGTGTCATACCACCGAAATAAGTACGTACATCAGTTTCTGTTAGCGCTGGGAAGCTGCCTACCAAATTTCGTGAAGATGGGGCCATAAATAAGAAAGTTCATCATGGCGGATGTTGTCGACCGTTATGACTGCTACGTGTAGAATTTCGAAATGAAACCTGCTTAACTTTTGTAAGTAAGCTGTAAGGAATAAGCCTGCCAAATTTTAGCCTTCTACTTACACGGGAAGTTGGAGAATTAGTGATGAGTTAGTGAGTGAGTGAGTCAGTCAGTCAGTCAGTGAGGGCTTTGCCTTTTATTAGTATAGATACCTTTTATTGTACAGGGGGGCCCTGCCCCATACTTGCTTTGCTCGCCAACGCCCGTGTGGGCCCGAAGCGCTAGCCAGTTCCCGGATCTGCCGCTTGCGTATGGGGAAGTGTATGTACAATTTAAATAGCTTGTTGTTTTCATGGGAAATGTTACATATGCATAATAGAACTAACTATTTTATATTACAGTGAGTAACTAACCATAGTTAAAAATATTAAAATGTAATAAATTGAAAGAAAATTATGTTTCATGTTGCGTTAGAGGTATTTGTTGAGTTTTACATTTTTGTTCTGTTTGGCTTTGAAATTAACACGCAAATACTTTTTAAACTTACACTTTTACTGTAACAATTCAGTAAATACAATATTTGGAATTAACTTTTCGTCAATATTGCATTGAATTTTGATTCCGTGTTTGGACTTACATCGTGACAACACAATGTATAACTGGCCGTGAGTGAATATCGTTTCTTTCTCTCTAATAAATAAACTGACTTTTTCAAATGTTTGTTCCTATGATTTTCTAATTGTCATAGCAAAAGCTATTCTAACGGGAAACTGTAAACGTTTTAATACGAATACCATTATAGGCTGTAGAATTTCTAATACGTCCGATCGTTTAACTCTTTCGATTCTATGTTGCATAGCTTCTCCTTGACCATAAGTATAAATCTGACCAAACGGTGGCTTCCTTGAAATTAAACTTGTAGTAGCTTTAATTGTTGTGGGACCACAGATTCTTATAGCGTATGGTCTTGAATTGTGTAAATCTACGTTTTCTGCATTGAATGATGTGAATGCAAACAGATTATTGTAGATTCAAATATTTTGCCTGTAGTGTTTGTGGATTTCACTTTCACCAAATAAAAAATCTTTTAATTCTTGTGGATATACCTCTTCATTGGGAAGAAACACTACTTTTCTCTAATGGCAGCACGAATTAGACGATCTGCAAGTCTCTCTGCATACTTCTGTCATATAACCTATGTCCATATATTCGATCTCTTCTTGCTGTTCCGTTATTTCACTGAGTAATAATTTCCGTTTGTTAGCGCTAATGCGATCTTTACTATCATTTTTTTGAGACTTTCAAATTTTAGTACTTTCATAATCTCTAACCTGCTCTGCATGTGTATCTCGCCAGCGTTTTTGAACCTCTTTACGATGTTATACTTTGTCTTCTACTCTTTGTCTTTTATTTCCAACTCCGCTTGGACCTGCTAGGTTTTCAATTCCAGTTGATCCGGCTGATTATTGCTATCCTTATTTTCCGTAATTTTAACTTAGAATATTATTGTTTTTTTTCTCTCCAATGCTTTTGGGCCTTTTTTCAACGCACTGCCCTTTCTTCTTCACTTAGTCGTTGACGTTTCATCTGGACTACATCGAAGGAAACAAATAGATTGTATGTCTTGTATTAAAATGAGGAAAATGTAAAAATTTATAAGAGCTGAGAGCACAGGAATTGTGTCTGACAATAGCATTCACATGAATGAGAGGTGAGTGGACCATGGGCATGGTTGTAAATGTTTGAGAGTAGGGCGGGATTTGTCAAAATCTCTTGGCAAAGTCATGTCTCACGGGACTTGAAATTATCTCTCTGAAAAGTCTCGTCTCAGGATTTCCTTTTATTATAGAAAGATTTTGTCCCCTTTGTTAAAAATAAAACAATCAGCAATTTTACAGCATTCAGTATCCTTGAAGACATGCAAGAAGAGTGCTCTTCTTTAACATTCATTATAACTGCACAGAATCTTAGCCATAAATGCATCTAAGGAGGTCACCTTAGTCAGAATGAAACCAAGAAGTGACATTTCTTGCAAGTTATTTAGTCAAGAATAAAGGCAAAACTTAGGTGGATTTACTCTTTTTCTGGCAAACATCTCTAATTCCTGGGATGACTATAAAACTTATTAATTGTTCTAGTAACATTTAGTTTGTGAGTCTTACTATGAATACTGTGTGGCCACTGAATATATCAGCTTGCTGCTATTAGTGTGTTTTTGTAATCGTTAACTATACTACCTGATACACTGAAGTGATGCAGATTACTTGTGGAATGCCAGGGCAAATTTTTATTATAACAGCAAACAAAAAAAAAAAAAAAAAAAAAAAAAAACAGTATGAAATTCCAAATAATGAAAGCAATACAAACCTAATCAAAACCGATCAAATATAATTTGTATTTTGTATTCCACCTCCCCACCCTCCGGCAAACTTTTACACTACAAAAAAAAAATATTCAAAACTCAAGATTTCAGCCAAACTAAAATTTGCAGAGTTTAAAATAATGGAATTGTGAAACATGAAAAGATAAACCACTCTTTGCCATAGGCAGTATGTTTATAAGTCAGGATATAAAAATGTTGAGGCTTGGCTGCCATCCTCCAGAGTTTGCAAGATTTATAGAAATCATCATTAATTCTTCGAGTTCACAGCTCCAAATGAAAAAAGAAACTCCACTGTCATCAATTTAGAGGGCAATACAATTATTTTATCAGGTAAAGAATCCAGTAAACATACTCTCTTCTTATAACTGAAAAACATAAAAGATTCCTCAGTTAGGACATTAAAAGAGGGTAGAAAGGGACATTTTAATTATTTGAAATGTCAATGGGGGAAATCTATCAAGTATGAATCATGGAGAGAAAAACCGATACAGTATTGTAACATTTTGTCTCACAATATATTATGGAAACACTACGTAGGCATATGAACCATAAAGGGAATGACAGGTTATTTGTAAAGAGCTACATTATAATTTCAAATACCAGAAAAATCAAAATAAAATTGAGAAACTGCATCAAAAGCACAAAAGCAGGAGCAAAATCAAAAACAAAAAAGAATCAAGGCCCAAAGTTAGTTTTGACATTATCTTTTTTTTTCCACTAACTAGCCCTACAAATAAAGGCTTGTTTTGAAAAGGGATCCAGCACTAGAATTCTAGGAGCTGTACACTGCCATCATTAAAAGTGGAACAAGATAATACACATTGTCATATGACGTCCGCACCATGTGAGCAGCCAAATGCACAGTAAACAGGATGAAAGGAAAATGGTGTTGCAGTTAAAAAATATAAAAAATGAAATAAACACATAAAAATAAAAAACACTGAGCAAAATTAATTCATAGAAACTACACCACTGAATTATTGTATGTATTATATCTACCTACAGTGTTTTCAAGGTTCTTCAATGTTATGATTGGCCAGCTCTCAAACACAAAAAAGACTTCAATGCAAAAAGTTGGTCTCAAGATACCTATGAGACTAAGAAATAAGAATCAGTCTAAACCCAAACTTAAGACATGAAACACAGTAATTCAAAAATGGCAATAAAACAATACATACAAGACAAGGAAAAAATCCTGGCTGTAAAATAACAAAGCACAGAAGGGAGTTGAAATATGCTGTTTCAAGTAGCTAATCCCATGGTAAATAGCTGTAGATAACAGGTGTCTTAAATAGCTCTCAGGTAACTGCAGCACTACTGACCACAGCACCTTAGGTCTGTAAGCTAAGTGGAGGTCCTACCATACCTTATAAAGTAATGTAACCACACTTTACTAACATGATAAAATGGTAACTGTTAAACTAAAAAACATGCAAGTAATGATAAAAACTAATAAACTAATATAAAACATTTACAAAATCAGCAACTGAGAAAGGAACACTGCACAAAATGAAATCTAAGCAAATGAAAAATATTTATTTCATGACATTAAATCTTGTTTTCCTTATTGTAAGGTTTATTGACTTACCAAAAATTTTGTATTTATTATTATTTAGCTTACTTTAAGAAACCTTGTCATGGAAGTTTTGCTTATCCCATTGGCAGATTTTTTTTTTGTTAAATAAAAGCAAAAGAACTCCCACGTAAAGTTTTTGCAGTGAAAAATTAGGATAAATGAAGGAAACGAATGAACAACTGTTAACAAAACTAAAGCAGACACGGGGAGAACATGCAAACTCCATGCAGGGAGGACCCAGGAAGTGAACCCGGGTCTCCTAACTGTGAGGCAGTAGTGCTACCCTCTGCACCACTGTGCCACCCTGCAAAAAATATTACAGTTACAAACAATTAAAATCTTTCCTACCAAAAAACAGGAAAACCACCAAACTCTGGACAAGCCAATGGGCACTTTTTCATTCAATTTTAATTTTCTCATTATATACATAATACAACAATAATATGATTTGTGACATTATTGTGCCACCATTATATACGATGGTGTCATACTTTAACTGGTGTCTGAATTTTGGATCTTCCACATTAAAACCATGATAATGTTCCTCTAAAGCAGTTGTTGAAACTGAGAGCGTCTTAAATGATATGAAAAACCTGCAGAAATTATCTTATTATATACAAGATTTAATTAAACCAATGTTGTCATTATGGACTAATTTCTGAGTAATCTTTTTATGTTGCAAAACTAAACTTTTGTCAATAATATAACACCTGTAATCATGACTTAAATGGGGCTATAATACTCGGATATTTATTAAAAGGACTCAAAAGAATAAACAAAGTAGGCATGAAAATGGCAAACAAAATAGTTTAACCCCCAGCTCTTGTGAGGGCCGCTCTTGTGGTCCTCATCTGTCAATGCACATCTTGACCTGTCCCGTACCAGGCCCATAGGATAAATCCAGGCTAAAATGTATCATACCCTTTTTACCATGGTGCCCAATCTGATGCCAGCTTTCCAATTTCAACTGTGCTCCAAAACGTCAGTCCGTGACATTCCCCCTGAAAGTCCCCTTATTCTTCCCTTAACTTCCCTATAGATGTGGAAAGGAACAGGTGTAGCAGCCACCAAAATTCTATAGTACACCTGTCTGCGAATTTCCCAATCCTCTGCCAACTTGCCCAGTTCCTCATTCTGCCAAAACCAATACCATAATGTTCGCACCTCAACCTCTGTGATCTTTCAATAATTACTCTGCCTCTGCTAATACAGTGTCCAATACTTGGCCATTTCCACTATATTCCATAAATCCACATCATAAAATCAGAAGTCTTCTGATTTTTCTCAGATCTTGCATCCCGGTTTATCATTTATGACACCAAAAGAGTCATTCCCAACCTAATTTTATTCTACACTTGTTGCCAGTCTGCCTAGTCTTATGCAAGTTTGCTAGGCTTACAAATTCACATGGTAAGATCCACAGACCCCTAGATCTAAAATCACAACTCACTACCCCAACCTGTCTTGTACTAAACCCATAGGAAAAGTAAAACCTACATTTTATTCTGCCTTTATGATCAGGATATCTATAATTTCTTGAACATAAATTTTGCCTTCCTTTCCTTCAGGCCTGAAAATTTCTCAATTACTTTTTGACTAAATTGGGTTATTTCACTAAGCCTGCCAAAAAAATAACCTCATGCTATTGACTAGATCTGTGTTTCCTAACCTTTTTTCATTAGTGGCACACTTTTTGTAACCCAAAATCATCCCAAGACTCACCACAATTTTACTAACCACAAACACAGATACTGTACATGTGCTCAACTGCCTGAAGGGGCAGAACTACCGGTGAAGCCAGTAGAAAAGGAGCTACAACATCAGTGTTTGCAGACATGGCACTTAGTAACCACTTTGCTGGCATCTCCAAGCTGCTTCACCCTTTTGCCTGCCCCTCTCTGCGTCAGAGGCAGCTCATATGCCAGCTATCCACCAGCCCTGTGAGACTTGCTGGAGACCACACACCAAGAGCAGATGGACTCTAGCAGTCAGGAGACACAACCAAAGTGATCTAACATAGTGATCGTGGAGCTGCTTTTATGTCAGCTTCAGATATTCAGAACTGTGCACTTTCATAAAGCCAAAACTTCTGCCTTTTACTAAAAAAAACCCTTTTCTCCTAGAACAATATATAAGATTATGGTTCACCTCAGTCACCCCATTTTCCAGATCACATTTTCCCTACTGGGATATCCCTATCAATACTACTAAAGAATCTTCTCAATGACTTTGTTTTTACACGTTTGACAGTTATCTTCACCATTGCTTCCTCCATTTTTTTATAGAACCAAATTTTCCATAACAAAAATTTTATGTTATTTAAAAGCCTTACTTTTTTTTAAAACTGTCTGTACATAAACATTTGCCTACCAGGACATAGTCTTCCTTTTGCTTTAATATTGCACTTTCAGAATTGTATCTGCAGCTATTTGCTAAACTATATCACTGAAAAGTTCAAATTTATACTCAATATTCCCCACTAATTAAATATGCTACTTCAAGAAATTTGCACTATTAAAATTCCATCCAGGAATAGAAGTCAAATTCCTATACAGTATTGCTCCTGCCGTACACTTGATAAAGTAATTATCACTCCCTAACAAATTCTTTTCATAAATATCTCATTCTGCAACAACAACTATATTAGAGATCAATAGCAGATAGTTTATTTTGTCTGATGTCACATATAGGCACTATACCTCTAATGTCATTAAGCATGTCAGCTGGTGATCATCTAAAAAATTCTCCACCACTATGTTGTAAGTATCCACAGCAACAGTATTAAGTACAACTTCTACATAGATACTATTGCGGGCAGCGTCCCAGTGGCATCATTAGGTTCCTCGCCAGGTTATTCGTGGTCAAACCCTCCCTCGCTGACCACCTGATGGTTTTCACATCATGGATGTTTTCGGGATACGATTAGCTACCATTCGAAAGACATGGCCAGCATAGTCGACGGTGAGCAATGATGTTATGGAGACTTTTCAGGCCACTTCATCAAAGCAATTCTTTGTTTGTAACATGGTTGAAGTAAAGGATGCCAAGAATCTGTCAAAGGCGTCACTGATGGAACACATTGACCCAGTGTTTAATCCTGGCCATTGAATTCCAGGTCTTGCATACATATATTGCTGTGGGTATAATGATACTGGCATAAAGGCGAATCTTGATGTTAATTTCAGTGAGCTTTGAGGACCAAATGTGACACATCCTCTTATATATTGCAGATGCTTATGTCTTCCTCTGTATCCCCATCCTTGCTAATCATGCTTTCCAAGTAAGTAAACCTGTCAACCTCCTTGAGCTCGTCTTGTTCAACCCCCATCCTGGTTTCACTGCATCCACTTCCAACTCGCATGATTTTCAACTTTTCGGTGCTAATCTGAATCCTGATCTTACTGGCTTAGTGGTGCAGGGACAACATTGATATCTGCAGGAGGGCATTGTCTTCTGGTACCAAAGCGATGTCATCTGCAAAATCCAAATCCTCAATCTGTATCTTCAGGGTGAAATTGGCAGCCATGGTTCGATCTTTCAACTTCTCGACTGCAATTAGTTTCGGTAGTTGATTCAAATTAACTGTTTAGTTTTAATTTGATGGTTGCCTTGACGAGGTGATGGAAATGAGTCAGTATCCATTTTTGTTTCAGTGGCAGTTTGTAAAACTATATGGGTAAATTTGTCTTTTTCTTGTTGAAGCAACTCGAATATGAACAAATATGAGGCATATTCACTTCCAAATAACATATTAATTACTTTTATTTAACTTTTAAGCTTTTGTTCATATAATATGAAGTGCACTGTTAGCCAATGAATAAGCTGTTGCTAGGCTGGACTCCTGACTTATGAATGAGGCAGGGTGATGGGTCTTCAGTTCAAAGGCTCAGGTGCGTCTGAACACTTTCCATTGTTGTGTACAAGAGTTCAAAGGTAATTTATTTAACAATATTTTAGTAAAAATACACGTTTGGGACTTTATGAGCATATTAACTGGATAACTTCATATGTGGGTTATGTGACGATTTACATCATTACAAGGTACATGGGGTAACGTAAAAAAACGCATCATTTTTGATTGGAGTATTCCTTTAAGCCAGGGACGAACCCGTTTGTATCATAACAATTATAGTTAGCATTGTGGGTTTTATTTATAGTTTCTTGTACTCTAATCAAATTGTTACAGAAAAACATTCAGAGATTCATTGTGCAAGGATATTAAAAAGGAAGATGTATTAAATAGGTAATTGATTTGGCTGCTGTTGTTTGAAAAATGCTACAAACCTTTGCTGGGCACATGTAGGAAACAGAAATGTAATGTTTTACTGACAGTCTTAGGTCATCATTAAATTTATGGATCTGAAAGGAGGAAAGTACAAGAACATTCTGGTACAAAAATTTAAAGGAATGCATATTAACAGAAATACGTATCTTATAGACTTTTAACAGATTTAAGAAATGCACTACCTTCCTTAGTAAGCTGCATTATATCTGGGTTTCTTTTATTAAGTGCTGTTACTAGAGAATTTGCATATCCCTCTATTTTTGTGCAACTAAACAATTTTGAAGAATTTTGGCAATTTTTAATTATTCATTTATTTACTTTATAATTACTTTAGTTTTTTGTTTTCTTTACCAGTAAATTTGACATAGGCATTACTATTCACTTAAAATGATAATATATGTATGTGTAACTTAATGTTTTACACTTGCTACACCTGTTTTATTATTGAATTGTTTTCTGTTGAATATTACACAATGTCAACATCTTTTGTGTCATTTTTTGTATTTAAGACAGATCCTTCAGTTAACATATTGTACACCCACATGCATATATACTGTACATATATATGTATACTGGGTAGTGGTGCTTATTTTCCAATTATCTGGTTTATTAGGTGTTTTCAATTATTTGAAATCTGAGATAATAAAAGGAAGAAAAGTTTAAGGAATGCACCTTCTTGGTTTAGCATGGATTCTATTTTTTATGCCTTGCTTGTTACTCCAACTATTACTAATTATCATCATGTTACTAGCGATGAGATTGTGAATCACTTGGTCAAAATATGGGACCAATGTAAAAACACCTTACGGCAGAGATGCTGTTCTTTGTAGTTTCATTACAGAATAAATTAATATTCTGTCTCTCCCTAACATACACACTATTTAATTTATGGAAATCACTAGGTATCTAAACCTTTAGGACTGTTATATTGGCAATGAGTTTGCACCCTTTGATTAACTCTGTCTTAAATATAGACTTTCTCCAATTCACTTTTTTTTCATCTACAAGTCAGAAACTTTGTTGAAAGTAATGCACCAAATTTTCATAATATTCCAAAACTATCCAGTAATGAGAGAATATTGGTAATGTTTCTAGACTTTATCAATTAACATCATAATATGTACCACTAGATCTTAGGCAATGTTCAGAAAGAGACTCCTTTCTCAGTCAGGGACTGGGCCTAGCTATGAATAATGTTACGTAACCCTAACCTTTCTAGGTTATATGTTTTGGGACTTTTTTAAATTAAGATCTTTTTATAAGAAGATATTTTTTATCTCTTAGATAGTGTTGCATTAAGAACTGTTATATTTCACCCACTGTCCCTCCCGCAGGTGGGATTCAAATCCTTGTTTTATGTCTTCTCTGTTCATTTTTGATTTTTTGTTTGTATTAATTTTTTTCTGTTTATTTGCAATTCCCCCTCAAGTGGATCTTTTTGGAACTGTTCAGGATTGTGTCTATGTAGGAACATTGGCTGAAATATAACATAACTTCCTGCCCAAGGGGTGGCTTCCAGACACAACAAGCCCCTCCACTGTCCAACTCAAGTAGTCCTATCCCTTAGGTACAAAATGAAGAGAAGACTGGAACATGGCATGGCAGATGAGGCTACAAGTCTGGAGTCTAGCACAGCAGATGAGAAAGTTAGACCACCTCCTAGTAGCCCCCACAGTTCAGATGAGAAAGGAATTCGGTCACCGCCTCCTGGTGGTCCCAGCAGGGCAAGTGAGACAGGCAAACAACCTCCCAGTGGTCCCAGCTGGCACCTGCTGGTAGGGCTGACTGGTCTAAAATATAGAAGCTAAGGGGTGAGTTTTTTTTTTTATTTTTTATACTCAGCTCTAGTGTGTTTGAAGTCCTTGACTGTAACTTGGAAGTGGGCCCTCCAGGAGTTACAGTCAGCAACTCAGGTAAATACATGCAGTTGCTCGCTTCAGAGGTCACAGGAAGCAATGTGGATGTGTCCCCTCTAGAGGTAACAAGTAGCAAATTTTACCTCTAGGGATAACGAGCAGCAACTCGGGTGATCCCCCTTAAGGAGTTATAGGTAACCGTCATTTCCACACTCATTTTCACTTGGAACCTCAGTCATGCTCTTGGCAGTCCTTGTGATCTCAGCAAACCTTGGGACTTCGAGAGTGCTCTTGGCTGACTTCACGAGTGACAACTTAAAATCCCTCTCTCGCTTGCAGCTGGAGATGGGATCTGGAAGAACATTCTCAGTCATAGCTTCTTGGGTGTTTTTTCTAATCATAGAAATCTTTTGAGTAGTTGGGTGAATAGATGAGACTACATACCGTGGAATGGATGGTGTGAATGTAGTGTGGAAACCTGGTCAAGGTGAGAGGGTCGAAATGTAGGCCAAAACAGGAGACTTAGCTGTTGTCTTAACCTGCTGCGTGTGTATACACAAGCAGCTGCCTGAACTATAACAAAGGCAGAAGCCAGCTTCCTTCAGCATCCAAAAAGACAGATAGCATACAGCTCCAAAAGTTACAAGATGTTGGCTTCAGACATGCAAACCTCCTCCTCGTCCAGATTGCTAAATAGTAATATGTTTGTAGATGTACCATCAGAGACAGGCTGGTATTAAAGGTATCATAATACTCAGAATCATGTTTTTTTTGTTTATACTACTGATTCATTTTGTTGAGTGCTCAAATCATGTACAATAAGTCATTTCCAAAAACATTCAGTGCTTATTCTTGGGCTTTGTGAATTTCTGGAATTTTGTATGTCTTTGCTGTGTATTTTGACTGCTCTGGATTCGTGATTAGGTCTTTTTTTGCTGTTGGATTGCTTTATTGCTTAGGTAACTCCTTTTGTAGTCTGCAGAGCCTATTTTTATTCTACAACCCTTTTGAATAATACATCTTCTATTTATGAAAATTCAATGTCAGAAACAGCTACATCATTTTAGCAAAAAATACATTTAAAAGATCCTTCAATGATTTATTGATTACACACATACCAGCAGATGACACACTTTGTCCAAGTGACAATATAAAGCACTTTGCAATTGATGAAGACTCCAGGTTGCTCAAGTACACAGTAATAATTTTAAGTTACAAATAGTAAGTTTGAAGACAATAAGGTTGCTGTGGTCTTTATTTAGATTTTGGTTTGAAAATAACAAGGGTTTCATACATATATAAAAAGCTATAAAAAGAGAGATGATGCTCAAAAATTCTGTTACATTTGTTTTCTGTTTAGGATTTTTGCATTTAATTAATCCATTTCTAACCTTTAATTGTAAAATTGACAATTGTAGTTTTGCATTAAATGTGTTCATGTAACACACAAAGTTTGTAAATTAATTTATGGACAAGAAAACATATTTTTGGAAAAAAAACTTAAATTAACAACATAACACTCTCCTTGAATTCATAGTTTAATTATTGCTGTGTACATCTAGTAATATAAATATGTGCTCTACTTTCATAACTTCAAATTTCATTGCAGTGAAGTGAATGTGCTTTGCAATTGATGATGGGCTCACTTTGCTAGAATTGTGCAATAATCATAACAATTTGAAATCAATAGGGCTGCTTTGTGGTTTGTTTAGATTTTCTTACAAAATTACAGAATACGTTTGAAATGCAATTGGCATATACAGCAACATGCCATTTTTGTTAAGTGTCTAAATGTATGTGTATGTATATATACATATATATACTGTATATATATATATATATATTTATATATCATTATTATGACATTTCATATATATAAAATCAATTTTAATGCTATGTATATTTTGCTTATGTTTTCCAGTTCACAACATAGATATTTGAGGACGTTTACTAATTTAGGTTATTTTTTTTCCAAAGTAACTAAATAGTTCCCTTTACTTGAATAAGTTTTTCCAAGCCTACTTTCTTACTTTTACATGAGTAATTTCCATGTCAAATACATTTACTTTTACTTAAGTAAAATTTTGTCAGTGTAATAATGTTTCAAGAGTAGAGTCTTTTTCCATCTCCGCCAATAAACTCACCATGATTTCCTATGTTACATTGTTACCAATCCTACTGATGCTTTTTGCCACAGCTCATTTTTTTTTTGTAATCTGGAAACTCTTTGTCATGTGCTGCTTGCTGCTTTTGCTATGCTACATGCACTGTTTTTAGGATACATATAATAGAACTAAAGAAAACTGAAAAGGACAAACTATATCTGTGAAAATGTGTTGGAAATGGGCTTTCTATGCTGTCTCGTGAGAATTTTCTGAGCAAATATGTCTCACCACAGTCATAGGATGGAGATATGTTCTCTCTGCTGCTTCCAGAGGAAATTTGCCCAGGCTTATGCTTTATTAGATTTTCAATTGTGTCTTTGTTGCTATTATTGTTGTATGTCGAAAATAAAGATTTAACTATTACAGCTTTATAAAGCGGGGAGGCCTGACCTTAACTTTTTTGATGCTTCATTATACATGAAGAACTACCTCAAGAACCTTTTGGGCCCTCTCTGAATTGGCTATAGGAAGGTTGTTGACTGTTCGGCTTGGCCAAATCTAATTTTGTGAATATTTACAATTTTGGAGCAATTATATTTTTTGACTAAACCTTGTGATTGATAAATGGTAAAAATATGTTAATTTGTGCAGTGGGAATATGCTGTTAAAAGTGAATTAGGATATATGTATGCAGGAAGGTTACAATAGAAAGTGGGGATCATTCTTTCATCCTTTGTCATGGTGTACCTTGTCATGGTGTACTCTTGCAATACAGTAATCCCTCCTTGATCGCGGGGGTTGCGTTCCAGAAATCCCCGCGATAGATGAAAATCCGCGAAGTAGAAACCATATGTTTGTATGGTTATTTTTATATATTTTAATCCCTTATAAACTCTCCCACACTATTAACATTATTAGAGCCCTCTAGACATGAAATAACACCCTTTAGTCAAAAGTTTAAACTGTGCTCCATGACAAGATAGTGATGACAGTTCTTTCTCACAATTAAAAGAATGCAAACATATCTTCTCTTCAAAGGAATGCGTGTCAGGAGCAGAGAATGTCAGAGAGAGAGAGCGAGAGAAAAGCAAACAATCAAAAAATCAATATGTGCTTTTGGGCTTTTAAGTATGCCGAAGCACCGCGATAAAGTGGCATTTTTTAGAGGAGCGTCCGTATCCTCTAGGCAAACAGCCTCTGTGCAAACAGCCCCTCTGCTCACACCCCCTCCGTCTGGCGCAGAGAATGTCAGAGAGAGTGAGAGAGAGAGCGCGGGAAGCATATCGTATATCATTGAGGAGTTTTAGTTAATACGTAATATATGCTCTGATTGGGTAGCTTCTAAGCCATCCGCCAATAGCGTCCCTTGTATGAAATCAACTGGGCAAACAAACTGAGGAAGCATGTACCATAAATTAAAAGACACATTGTCCGCAGAAATCCGCGAACCAGTGAAAAATCCGTGATATATATTTAGATATGCTTACATTTAAAATCTGCGATGAAGTGAAGCCGCGAAAGTCAAGCGCGATATAGAGAGGGATCACTGTACTGATTTCAAAGGCAGGCCTTTATTGTAAAGATTTATCATTATATGATAGCTTGTAACTGCACAAGAATCACTGAATTGGCTTGTCTTTTTTCATCCTTTTATGGTACGATGTGCAGGAAGGTTCCTTATATATAATCACATTTCATTCTTCCACACACCACATCCATAAGAAAGGAAAATTTACATTAATAGGGAGAAGTCAGAATAAACCAGTAGAAAGCCAACTTAATGAATCAGCTTATTTGACCACTTTCTGTCCTTAGAAAAATGAAACACCCTATGAAAGATTTTCTTTCTACTTTTTAGTCTTCTGTAGCTCCCCCACTTCCATAGCGTAGCATATGTAAATAACACTAGTGCCATGCACCAGTTATATTACACCATTTCTGTCAATAAGCCCTAATGACCATTCATTTTTTGAATCACAGAATGTATAACAGAACAAAAACAAAGGGAGAACACAACAAATAAACAAATCTGAAATAAATATGTTCCAGTTTCTCTGAAAAAGTCTTGAATGACCTTGAACATAATTTCTGTCTGCCTCTCTTCTTAATGTCAGACCTCTCTTACTCCCATCAGTTTTTGCCCCATTCTCCTCCTGTCTCTGTATTATAAAACCCCTATTTGTGAGGTAGTTTTAAACTTTAAACAGGCTTCAACTCCTTTAGAGGACCCTGGGATTGCTACACCCCTGAGGCTTCCATTGACCTTAAATCTTTCTCATGTTTGAACATGTTCCATTTTTCATTCATTGGAACATGTTCCTGAAGTGCTCTATTTAAAAATATTTTATTAAAAATACGTGTGCTTGGGACAATGTGAGCATATGACTGGATGACTCGACATGTAGATTAGATAGATAGACAGATAGATAGATAGATAGATACTTTATTAATCCCCAAGGGGAAATTCACTATTTTTTATGCTACATTAGTAATTGTGAGGATGCTTTTGACATTTAATAGTTTGCTGTTGTCCAGCATTGGTCACCATACATGCCTATTCTATCAGAAACTTATCTCTGTTCTGCATGAAAACATATGATGGATGAGTATTCCTTTAAAGGTGGACTCTCCAGGTTAGTTCTGAAGCTGCCTGCATTGTCAAAGGAACAGCACTATTACACAAATTCCATACTGGTGATTGTGTGTCCCTCTAGCAAAGAGAAGGTGATGCTTGTTCTGATTGATGAGCTCCCATAGCATGTACTGGTTCTTCTGCCCTCTAGTATTTTAGGGGAGCACTCCACTCATCTGCCCAAGCCAACTTTCTGTTATTATAGACTATTCTGTACTGTTCTGGGCCACACATCCAGGGCATGCAGCAGTTTAGTAGCCTCTGCATTCCAATAATGAATGACATCATAACAACCTTTTCTGCTGCTTGAGTATCACAGTCTATTACTCTCTTGTAAAAGCTACATGTGGGACCTAGATCTTCCCTGTGCCACCCCAGTAATGTCCTTGCCAGGGCCTCTTCTTTTATACTTGGCAAGTGGCTGTATGTACCAAGAGAATTTAAACATACACACGTCTACACATTTCCTTTTAGTTTTCTGATTTACTTGATGCTTATTTTTCCTAAAATACTTCATTATTTTTTTTCTTATAAAATGTGCACGTTGTATTGTTCTCATAGGCTTTGAAAATTAGTTGCTTTCTTTAACAAGGTAGATTTAAATAATTGCAAATAAAAACTACAACAAATTCAAGGATAATATCTTTATTCATAAGAATAATGGTTTGCACAACACTGAGATGCCCATATGGTATATGTTAACATTTTACTTTGGCAATAAAACATATGACCCCTAATAAACACCCTGTTTTCGTTTAAAAATATTGTATGTTTTTTTAAGAGAATGCTGATTAAAAAATAACTGCACTGATAACAACTTCATTGTAAGAAATCACAGTAAAAGTGATAAATGAATTTTAATAGGGCGAGATCTCTCACTTAAAATTTCTTGTCAGAATTACAGAACTCTCTTTGTTTTTTGACTCTTTCTCATGGATTTATGAGAATATTGCTTTCAGAACCCAAGCAACTTTTTGTTTATTAAAATAAGTTAATCTTGTGATATGCCAGACATGTTGTAAGTAACTACAGTAAAGCATTGGCAGTACAAAATATAAAGAAAGCATTGTATTTGATTCAATGATGCATTAAAAAACTTTGCTTAGAAAATAACTCAAGGACTAGGAAGTCATTATTATTACTATTGTTGTTATCATTATTATTACTTCTACTTATGCATTTCACTTTATTATGGAATCAAAGCTAAAACAATAGAATCACATACACAAAGTATTATTTATTTATTTTTTAAAGTCTGTAGTCTAGCTTTGTTTTTGTTTCTAAAAAAATCCTTAATTCATGTATTTACAAAGAAAATAATAAATCATCTAAAATTAGTAATGAAGTTGGCAACTAATGCTGGGAAATTCAAGTTGAAAAATTCTTAGAATACTTTTAAAGCCCTTCCAGTATGCCTCTAGAGACTCATCAATCAGAGGTATGGTCACATAAAGTCCAAATTGTGTCATTTGGCTGGGCAGTCTTTGGAAAGGACAGTACAGTTGATGCTACTGGATTGATTCCACGGCTCAGAGGGATAGACTGGATAAGGTTGCATTGAAAACTCTCACACCTTTTGTGATTCATTTAATTATTAACAAAGTGAAACTAATGTTTTTTTATGGAAAATAAACTCTTCAACTACAGTTCAGTTAAAGTTTTAGCCTGCGTTATTATTTTCATGATCAACTTTTTATAACTGATTGGTGTAGTGTACAGATCTTTCTGATATCAAACAAAACAAGGAAGGACATACAAAGTAAAACATTAAAGCAATTCTAAATTGGTTAAAAGCAAGAGATTAGTGGAGCACAGAAAAAGGAAAAAAAAATCAGGTAAACATTATTTTGAACAATAGCAATGTCTGATGAATGAACTTAAGCTGAGCTGCCAACTATTAACTAGATGCTCCTGGAGATGAAGATGATGTTACTCCTGAAAGATCTCAAATGTCTACTCAAGCTGAATAACCTACTTACTATTCAAGAAAAGGCTCCATTGCCCCGTTTTAGGCCACATTTATTAAGATCTGAGTAATAACTCTAAAGTAACAGATGGGGAAAGGGACTGGTGGTCCAATGCTGCCAAGTCACTCACAAGTGTGTCTCAGATTTACAGCCATATGTTCCTTTACCTCTTTTTGGCCTTAACTGCCCAAAAATGATCAAGAACAGTAACTAAATGGCCAGTCCAATCTGTGGGAAGCCTGCATGTTCTTATGCATGGTGCTGATTTGGATGCTCAATCTGGGCCTATTATACTGTACTTGAATATTTAACAAAGCTGCATACACAAGATCTGAATGTTGACAATGTAGTCTAAAGCAAAAAAAGTAAAAAACAAAAACACATATGCATAGATGTATAGGGCCATTCTTGTCAAGTGTGCAAAATACAGTGAAATATTAACATGCATGTGCCAATTAACATACAAAACATTGCCATACTCTAAATTATCATTGACTAGTAATTATTAAGTCTTACCTTAAAGCTTGAAGCCTAACTGAAAACTCTCAGAACAAAACTTACAATACTATCTTCTTAAAGTGCATCATTATTTCTCTTTCATTTATTTTTCTGAATTTGGAAAAAAATGTCTTTTTACATTCCCTGCATATACATATTAATATCATTCCACATAATTATATTCTGAACTACATTATTTTTCTGCTCACAGATGTATGTAGGGAATACTGTGTACCGGACACAACAGATCTGCTTAGAATTTCAAGCAATCATTTTTCATGAGTCATCCGTCTGTTGGATATATGTACAAACATGTCCTCTTTGTTTTATTATTTGTTAAAAGTTTAGAAATTGAGAGATGCATTTCAAGATTAACTTTGCTTAGGCAGGACAAAGAACCAGGGACAGGAAATACTGTACATACTGTATGAATGACACTCGGCCATCATGGAAATATTTTGCTTGTCAAAGATCAATAAAAACAAATTACAAATAATGGAGCACCTGTACTGTTTCTTGAATTACACTGAGTTTGCATGGTGTCAGACATGAAGCTGTTAGATAGCGACTTACTTCAGCAACACAGTCAGTAGTGAAACTGAGAAGTCTCTGTTTGGTAGGTTACAGAAAACAGCTCCTAGTTAATGTCTGGAGCTCTCAGACATTTTTATTTATCACAATCTCCCTTTTATTTAACAAATCAAATTAAAGACAGAAAAGTACTGTGTTTTATATATATCAGCAGGAGATCCTATTTTTCAAGAACAGTTAATTTTTATTACTACTTTTCATGTTCTCCCTTTATCACTACAAGTCTTCTTTTTAAAGTTTTTAGAAGTTTATCGCTTCCCCTACATAGTTCACTGTTTTTTGCCCTACTGCATTGGAATACTTTCTTTGAAAATCACTTCAAAAACAGAACTCATGAAAACTCAATATTTCAGTAAATCAGACCATGTTTATTATGTTATTAATCTGAACAAGATGTGTAGCGGGCAGCACGGTGGCGCAGTGGTAGCACTGCTGCCTCGCAGTTAGGAGACCTGGGTTTGCTTCCCGGGTCCTCCCTGCGTGGAGTTTGCATGTTCTCCCCGTGTCTGCGTGGGTTTCCTCCCACAGTCCAAAGACATGTAGGTTAGGTGGATTGGCGATTCTAAATTGGCCCTAGTGTGTGCTTGGTGTGTGGGTGTGTTTGTGTGTGTCCTGCGGTGGGTTGGCACCCTGCCCGGGAATGGTTCCTGCCTTGTGCCCTGTGTTGGCTGGGATTGGCTCCAGCAGACCCCCGTGACCCTGTGTTAAGATTCAGCAGGTTGGATAATGGATGGATGGAAGATGTGTAGCTTGAGGACTGGATTCCTCAGTCACTTAAGGTCACAGAAATAGCCTTGAAGGGTACCATTCTCACTTCAAGTGTCCACCAATAATAATTATGACAGAAAACTTCACAAAGCAAATAGTAACATAACATTTAATTATCCATTATTAGCTCATGCTGAAGAGTTCTCCTGTGTTCTTAATAAATGATTGACTACTTTGGTAAAAGAGTATTCCTATAACCTCAAAAGTTCTATGACTGTTACCTGTAAGCACTGTGATGTCATCACATCTTCTTCAACAGGCTGAAGCTGCAAACTTTGTTGCATCTTATTATAGTAAGTCAGGCAATGTGATAGACTGGCGCACTGTCCAGCAGTTGAAATGCATTGCACCTAATGATTGCTTATATGGGTTTCAACTGCCCTGCAACCCTGTTCTGTATAAATGGGTTAAAAAGATGGATGGATGAATTATTGGCAAACCATAACATGTAATATTTTAGATATCAAGAAATGTTGTTTTTTCCCTCATTCTTGAACAGTTCTGCCTAAATGCTGTAGATTAAATTTCTAAATTAATTCTACATTTAATCTGAGTGTTTGCATAAAACAAAACGATTATCATATGAACATCACAGTTAAATACACTCTGTACTATACTATCCTGTCTGCAGTGAGAAAGATGACAACTTGTCATCTATGCCAGTGCCAAAAAAGGATTTAATTGGGTCATTCTATGGAGTACAAGTGTTGTAATGAAAACATGTGAAGAAGTCTGGGTAGGGGCATAATTTCTCAGTGGCAAAATGAACCAGCAGCCCAACAACATGCTTTTCCTTCAGTATTCTAAATGTTGTGATTCAATAAAATGGGCTGACGTTACACCACTAAAGTACGGTGTTAACCTATTCTGGATTGTATCTTTGCTTCTGGTTTTAGGAAAGGGTCTAGCTGTTCACTAGCCAAGTTTGATTAAGCAATTAGCAACAGTGATGCATTGACTGAAAATAAAAAAAAAGACGCACTTGTATACAGGATTGGCTGGGAGTGGACAGTTACTCCATGAGAATTCATAATTGCCAATTACTGAAAGTACTATTTGGCTGCATTAAGTTTAGTAACAAATATTTAGCATGTGCTTTAACTTTGTAAGGAAAAAATGTGACAATAAAATATCAAATATAAATTTACAGAATTCTAATATAATAACCTATTCCTCATCACTAAAAATATAAATTGAAAATTATTCTTCTATTCATAAACATTAAATACCTAAATCTACAATCACAAAATTAATTACACCAAGACAACGAACGAGAGTCAGATTTAACTTTTTGTTTTAATTTTATGTGTCATTTTATTTGTCATCTACCAGTGTACGGCACAAATTAATTTTGTATCAAATACAAGTAAATGCATTCTGGTGTCCATTAAATACAGGAAGGAATGAAACAGTCTAGTGGCAAAAATTACTCCATATATTGTCTGACTCATGTCATAAAGTCCTGGTGGAAAAACAAAACGTTTTCAAAAATACCACATTTCAAATAGAGCAATACAGTTCAACAGCAGCTCCCCTCCTTTTCCTACTTGGAAGTACAGCCAAGGCAATATGCCACTGCAGATAGTGTTCTTCTCAAGGAATAATTTCTAGGCTTTGTTAAATTCCACCTTAGAGCTCCCAGTTCTTTTTTTGGGCAAGGCTTCAAAAGTCAGCCTGAGTGGAGCCAGAAGCTTGCATTATCATCCAAGGTTTCTGACACTGTTGCACATGCTGCTCAAGTTTGGCACATACAAGAAAAAGAAACGGATATACTGATAAACACAAAATTGCAACGTGCATCAGAAAGGTTAGGAAATTGTGCTGTGGCAATCAAAGACTAATGATAATTCAGTTTTTAGTTTAAATGGAGATGGTTAGAACCTACTGACCATTTTATACATCTGTAGTAAATAGGCTAAGCTGTATAAATTAAATTTTGTATAATTAGTGCTCAAAATAGTATTAACAGTTTTACTTTAAAATGAATGTGATGGACACATATAGTAACACATTTCCAACAAGATATATGCAGATCTATGCATGTAAAATAAATATTAATAAAATATACACTTGTTGAAATTCCAGTATAATGTGGGAAAAAGTGTAATTTGCTGCAAAGTTATTTAAACAAAAGGTCCATATCTTATGAAAAAAGGCAAGAATAAATTCACTCAATTTATTAAAATGTCGTTTATGGAAAATATTGAAACTGCAACTGTACATAAAATAGCCAAGAATCTTCAGATACTATCTATATTACAGCATGTATGCCGAACTATTGAACACAACACACACACGCACACACACACACACACACATATATATATATATATATATATATATAT
>JANRMT010062792.1:22184498-22284233 GCA_026402145.1 Polypterus bichir lapradei | reverse complement strand
AGGTAATCTTGTTTAATGGCTTTAATGTATTAATAAGAAAAATGTGCTTTCAATATGACATTCAGCATTCAAATATGAATGTAAAGGGAAAACAGGACATGTATAAACTATATCATTATTTGATCAGGTTTTGTTAGCAACAGAAATATGCACTTGCTTTCATGTAAATTAAACAAATGGGCAGGACAGACTGTCAAAGGTAGAGTTTTAAGTTTGTAGATTAAGTTAAATAGCAGACATGAAAGTAAAGGATTAGCTCTGGGGCTATAGATAACTATACTCAATAACAAATGACTTATAAGAATGACAGTATTTTTCAAAAAAGCAGCTATTGAGGGCAAAAAGACAACTCTATCTGAAGGAATCTGAATATATGAATTACTCTTTGGAAACTGAGAACAAAATGTTTCATCAAATTAAAAAAATAAAGAAAATAGCTTGCCTGGCTGTTGATTACTAAATAATACAAATATTGATCACACTTATTTTATTTTACTGGAATGCTGTGTGAAGAGGTCTGTAAAAGCTGACATTCAGTCTTTGCTAGTATTTCACACGACATTACCAAAACCTTTCATTTTTATTAATATTCTTGCTTCATACTGGGACTTCAGTTACTGTCTTTTATCAGGCTGTTTTGCAATTGTAACTGTATAATACTAGCTGCACCTTTAATAATGTATTGTTAATGCTGTGAATATAAAGGCCTAAATGTGTTCTTACTTAAGTATGTTATTTGATTTTTTTTTGTTTCTTTTATTTGAGTGTTGATCTTTTACATTTTTTGTTACTATCCTTTATTATTATCATAGCAGTTATATACATTTTTACAGGAGTGTAAAGAACTGTGTTATGTATACTATATACAATTAATAATTTTATTAAAGCTATATAAAGCTATTATTTTATAATAGAAAAAGCTACTGTATAGACAAGAAAGACGCAAAGCTCTTTTAAGTTTTCAGCAGTCATGGCTTTACAGTCCTTACGGTTTCTTCTTTAGAAAAGCGCAGCTTAGATGGAGCAAACTGTAAAGCAGAACTTTTTCCACTGCGTTTTCCTAAGTATTTGCTTCTAGATGGACACTAGCACTCGTAAGACTGTTGAGGCATTGTCTGCTTCATTTCCTAGAATAGCCCCTTTAGTTAATCACTCTGGCTTTAAAGGGAATTTCCTCATGGAATTCTCTACAGCAAAATCTAATCAACTGACCTACAACAATGGGAGCCTTTTTTTTTTTTTTTTTTTATTCAGGGCGGGCTCAGTACTGTAGCCTTTTGTGTGAGATGAACCCTCCCAGTAGGAGTGGATAGCCAGTTGGTTTGTGTGTGTGGCTGCGGTGTGGTGAGCACTCTGTGCATGGATACTATTGACCAGATGCTCAGGGCATTGGGTAGTGCGGGCCTCCCTCTCTGTACGCCTCCATCATCTCATGTCAAAGGACCATTACCTGATTACCTCCCTTGCCTGCCTAGATTTCCATCAAGATAAACTGAAGGAATATTCTGACGGCTGTTTGTTTTCCAAGAGCTGTAACAACCAGGAGGAACTTTAGAGTTTGAATGTGTGCGTGCCTGTCTTCTGGCTTATCAGTGGTCAAAGTTGAATCATAAGTTGAGAGAAAGACACAAGGAGGTGGGGTTGCCACCTCCCGTCCTTATTTTTTCTTTTCTTCTTTGGAGAAGAGACTGCTAAGTTTTTATGTGGCATGTTGGCTTCTTGCTCCCTTTTTGCTTGGGTCTATTTGCATGGAGTTTTGGTCTAAAGTCTTGGAGTTCTCTTTGCCAGCAAGCTTGCAACACTTTAAGAAACAGCAAGAGCTAACAGAGAGACTGACAGGGTGAGTGACAAGTTGTTTACAGGTTTCCTTGAAGGGCCCCGCTGCTATATTTCAATCTGTCAAAGTTGCTTTTCTTTCCACAGAACAATGCCTGATTGCTTTTTCTGTTCCCTTTCTTTTGGCTGTGCAGGTTCCAGGCCCAGCGTTGTGAATGGCTCTATTAGTTTTTTTTTTCTTCTTGCTTTTTTACCTTTGACAACAATATAATGTCGGCGAATTTCAGTTTGTGAAACAAAATAAAAGAATAACCTGCTGTCCACTTGATCGGCTGCCAGCAAAGCAGGGATGTAGTCCTGAAGTAAACAAAAATACAGAGATATTTAAAAAGAGTGTTTAATTTCAGTCACTTCAGTTACCCCGTCAGTTAAAACAAGAAGTGGGCGCAGAATGAAAATGACCGGTCAACATTCGCAAAACATACTTACAAATGAGGCAGAGTCCAGTGAAGGAGAACGAGGGCTTTCCGAATGCAAAAGAAGAGGCAGCCGGGAGGAAAATAAAACGCGGCTGGGGAAAAGACGTGTCTAAACGGATAGATGTGCAATTTCCACAAAGTGCGGTTTGCACTCGCATGTAAGGAAAGGCATTACAGGCGCCAAAGTGCTTCTCCGGTTGGTCGCTTCGTTGCGCTGCTTTTGTGCGTCTGGCCCTTTAAGGGATTTTTTTTGAGAGAGTGAGAGAGAGAGAGAGAGAGAGACAGAGAGACAGAGAGAGAGAGTCAGTTGTTTTAGAGGTTAGGGGATCAATGCACAGGTTTCTTTGGAGGCTATCGGAACTGCATGTTGTGGAAAGAAGTGGTGAGAAGGAGCAGCTTTGTTCAGCATGCTTACTGATCCTGATTTACCTCAGGAGTTGAAGAGGTACGTTCAACTTATCGCAGAGGGCTGCCTGCCTTCTGTGTTGTCAGGGTTCAACTGGCTACTCAAACACACACGCGCGCGCACACACACGCACGCTGGCGCTGTCCCACTCACGAGAATCTTTTAACTTTAGAGCATTTGTCGGTAACTAAACAAATTACCGTTTGAGTTGCAATAGGCTGTAAAAGGTTCAGGCTCTGGATGAAAGTGTTTAACAAGCTGTGCATTCTGACTTGACAGGAGGCACATATGCTGTCAGTTTCTTAGCAAATCGAAAGCATAACCCTAAGGCAGCTTTGGTCTTTTGCATGGGCAATGCTTGTCAAGTTTTCTTCTTCCTTTTTTTTGCTTTCCTGGTTAAAATACACATTGTTGCCAGCCAACGAAATGATCACATCATTGTTTTTTGTAATATATAGAAAACTGTCAAACTTTCAATTTTGTTTACCGCGGTGTTCTACTTTACAGTTGTTTAACACAAAAATACAGTGCAGTAAAGCAGGCTTCTGTTTTTTGTTTTCAGCTTACTAAACAAGTCAATAAACACTTACAAACCCTTGTTTAAACGCAGTGTATGTGTATATAAACTATATATACACTCAAAAAGTATACACAAAAATACAAAATGCATGTGTCTCCTGTATATAAAGATAACATTTGCTTCGCACTCAATCTGTTCAGTATCTTACACAGCACTGTGTGTGCTATGTGCATTGATTGCGTGTAATTTATACGTATTATATGTGGATATTGTTCATATAGTTTGTAACACGCAACTGTGTGTATATCTGTGTTCTTAATGTGTTAGATGTGTATGCATTTTGTGTGCATATGCATTTTTATGTTCTAAATGACCCGTGTATATCTATACGTACGCACACATATTTTGTATGTGCTAAATAGTTTATAAGGTATATGCTAAACAGTTTTTTTTGTTGTTGAATAGGTGGAATTGTATACACGTATTCAGAACTCCCTAAAGTATTAGAATATAAAAAATGTCACATGGAAGTGTATATATATATATATATATATATATATATATACACATATATATATATGAGATCAGTTCTCACATTTGTCAGCCTTTAATGTGGCTTTCTTAAGTTATTTTACAGTAGTATACATGTGAAATGTAAAAAAAAAATTAATGCTATAAAAAAGCTTAATATTTAAAGCCCTTTTGCTCTCAGTTAAGTGTTGACTTAATACAAGTGCAGTCTTTTTTTGTAAATTGACAATTTTATTTTATTTAGCTGAACTAATGTTTCCGCAGATGAAACTAATCTTTTGTTCAGAGATAAATTGTGGTTCTTATCCCATGAATTAAGGGTACATTTATACGTTATTAAGCATGTATGTTTTATAAAGCATTTATCTAGAGTAGCAAAAAAAAAGGAGAGAACAGATATGTAGCATTAAAAATTTAAGAGATTACACCCAGATAGGCAGCATATATGGAGATAAATTAAAGGATTACATTGAATTAGTAAGCGGATGGTTAAAACTCTGCCTTCTCGTAATTTGGGCTATCAGTTAGAAGTCTTCTATTCATCCTGTCAGTAGCAGATTTAATTCTGACTACCTTAACAGTACTGTAAGTATCTATACCATGAGTTTGGTATGGGGTTGCCGGGGACGGGGGGTTAGGGTTGGGGGGGTTTACTTATGTGCTAGATGTCTTATCTGTTAGCAGAACTGCCAAAAAAATGTTTTTTACTTATGAACTGTTCTTACAAGGCACAGCTTGCATGTTGTACATCTGAAGTTTTCTGGAATAAAGTAAGTCCATTGATGTCATTGATCATTGCTGTGTTCCTTTTTTAGTCATTTCATTATTTGACAACTATCTTCTGAAATATCAGCCTCATTAGTACTGTACTTGTGGTGTACATTTTACTGGGTGTGTAACTTAAACTGACACATGAAATAGATGTTAATACGCTAATAGGTTCAGTGTGTCATTTATGAAAAGGTGTCTTAGACTCCATTCATGGATCGCTAAACAAGTATATCAAAAAGCTACTCTCAGGTCATCTTTGAACTATTCAAAAATGGCAAAGACTGTCATATTTTACTTGTATTTTTCAGTTTTTGTTTTGTAAATATTACTATATAAATATATTAAACATCTGACATGTACAGTAAATGGTCATTTTATTTCACATCAGTGAACTGAAATGTCAAGAATCTTGACAGTTACATTTTGACATATTTATGTGTTTTGTTTGTCTTCTGAGAGCATGCCTTTGTTTACTGCCATCTGACAGAAGTGAATTGCTTCTCAAAAGCATATGTAGATAAGTTGAAAAAAGTCATTAATCACACTGAGTTATTTTATATTTTAAATTGCCTAAAATATAATGAGCACTGGGTGATTTGCCAAAAGTCTATCTGTTTATTGTTTTAAATCTAATATATAAAAATACAAAACAAATGTTAATATATTCTTTAAATACTGATTGCATAGGAATAAAACCTTTTTGACCTCTGTAAAAACCTGTGATGATGCATGTGGCTTTATTTTAGCATCAGAAAACTATTATAGCACTTCTTTTGGTTACCTTGAATAGTTTTGCAAATTGAATTTATATATTTATAATTTAGAACCTCGGCTTTCATTTACTGTCTGATATAACACAAATGATTGATTGATTTGTACTGTTTTCGATAAAGTTCATTTTGACCAGTGCATACCAGAATTAATATACAAAAATTGTGTTTTCACAAGTTTTAAATATGTTACTGAAGTTTTACAATTCTGTTACTGCCTCAGTTTGCACTTTTTTGTGCTATTTTGTAAAAGTATGTGTGGTCAAAAGTCTGCATGATTGGTTTATTCAGAATGTAAAAATGACAGTTTTATAAGGGGATGTTGGAGGGATTAGGAAAAAGGACAGAAAGTCTGCAGGACTTTTAGCACTCAGCCATTTGTCTCTCCCTATTAAAATGGTAAACTATCCGTCAAGCCCTTGTGTTATTAAACTGTTTTTGGTTTCAGTTGCCTGAGCACTGATGGAGAGTGAACTCTGTTATCTCCTTTTTTCCCAGTGAATTTCTCAATGCGTCATTTGCTGTGCCTATTTGCAACAAACTGCCTCATTGTCTCACCCATATTGTTAGCTCTTGAGAGAGAGTTGATAACCGTGTCTCCATGTAAAAAAAAAAAAAAAAAAAAAGAACAAAAAAGAAGAAAAAGAGTAAAAAGAAATCCAGAGCAGAATGCTAAGTTGTACCCCTATGTAGACCTCCCTAGTGTTGTCACCTGACCAGACTGCTGTCCAATGGGGCACATCCACATTTGTTTTGAGTTGTTGTGAGGTTGGAATGCCTGGAAGCCAAAATTGGAGAGTGAATTCCTATTCTTCCCTTGTGTCTTCTGATGTGCTATTGAGCACTATGAAGCCCCTTTCTGTAAACTCTGAAAGCTTGAGGCCTTTTACCATTTTTATACAGTTTGATTAAGGCTGCACTTGAGGAGTTAAAAAAAGTTTACAGCATCATCATAAGAAAGGATAAATATATGATACAAGTATTATAATACCACAGCATTGCCTGAAGCCCCTGTTTGGCTGGTCGTTATAGTTGACCCTAAGTGATGTTTATTGGTATAAGCGATTTTTAATTAAATAGTAACAATGTATTTATTTTTTGCATCTCAGATTACAATATTTAAATAAATGGAAAGTAAGCAAATGAATGCAAATATTTTCACTCTAATATGACACAAACCTAATAAAATATGAAGCTATGGCAATGCTCTGCAAAAACTCATTCTGGCCATAAAGTTAATTTAAAGTATGTATGTTTCTGTTATTGAGCTTCATTCAGCGTATGCACATAATTTATATAATTTGCTAGGCTGATTTAGAGATACATTTTATAATAGACACATGAACATTGGTCAGCAGAAATGTTGAAGAAAGATTAAGGCTACCTATTATAAACTACACTTGAAGTACTTGTTTATGTTTATGTTTATTGAAAACTTATAATGTATCTTAGCTTTATTTAAAAATAACTTACAATTAAAATGAACTATAGTTGGAGTTGTGTGTTTTATAGTACTAGTGTTTGGAATAATAGTTAAAAATTTGAGATTTTAAAAAAATCAGTAATGTAACAGTTCTATGTTGGGATTAAAAAGCAGGAAAGAAAAAAGAAGCAATGTCATGTAACATGTATTTTACCTTACATGGAATACAAGAATTAGTAATCCTTTTAATTTAAAGCTGTTAAAATCTTGTAAGACAACAGCATTTTAGATGAAATATTTATTTAGTTGTGAAGCACTGAATGAACTCTTTGTGCTGAGGTAATGGAGAAGTTCATGATGTATAAGGGAACATTTTAACTAGGAATTCGATCATCTGATAATGACGGGGACTCCGTTTTTACTGTTTGTCCAGATGCTGAAGGGAATTCTTTACAACATGGAAGCTATACCCTGCTTCAGAGCAGGCTGTGCTCAAAACCGTGCACTATATGGGAAAGTAGAGTTTATTTTATGTGTACAAAATGTTGCATTGCCAAATATAGAAGTTTTTATATTTTTTGAAATTAATCATACAGGCACCGTATATGACAATATTTCTTAAAGATTTGCTATAGTACTTTTTTAGGTGCAAAGAAATTAGCCAGGAAGGTTAGGAACCAGAGAAGAGGAAATTACACCATTGCTGTTGTTTGTGATGTTGTGCTGTTGTTTCTGTTGCGTTTGTCAGTTGCTGCTAAGAATTAGAATGAATCATTGATATCTAATTAAGCAATGCTACAACTTACATTTTAAAGTGGAGCATTTTAAAGAAACATCTGTAGGCCTAAATTCAAAGTAATTGAAAGCCAAGTTGATGAACTCATTAAAAAAATGAAATGTGTATGGTAAGGCACTTATTTTTCACAATGCATTATTCCCATAACCATCTCATGCAGAAATATTTTATGGCAATTGAAGCTTAAATGTAAGAAATAATAAGGCCAAACTTTTGGTATAACCATTAAACTTACATTCAAAAGCCAGTTAAATAGTGTGTCAGTGTTTTTACACATGTGTGTCAGAGGATCTGCCTAGAAGTACTGTTAGCTTTACTAGCAAGAGAGACATCTACATAGAATTTAGCAAAGGGATGGTGTGTAATTCTGAAGGAAGCTACGGGATGTAACTCATTCTCAGGGTTAATTATAGCAGAATTTTAACACGTTCCCCTTCAGAACAAAGCTGGTTGTAATGCCCATTTGGTAAGACTAGTATTTCCATAGGTGTTCAAAAAAGACAGTTATCTGCTGTTTTAAAACACTCAGTAATGAAAAGTAAACATGATTTGTAATCACTGAACAGAATGGAAGAAGAGACTTTTTGAGAAGCAAGTTAGGTCTTTTAATTCCCTCCCTGGTCAAGATTTTCTGAGTTAAGAGTGTCATCTAAGATAGTTTTTTCCTGTTGAATATACTGAATGTGTTTATTCTCTTGTGTGAGTACTGAAGTGCAGAATGTTTTTTGCTAAACGGCAAGGGTTCTCTTTTGTAAATAAAAGGCAAAATAGTAAGGGAACCATATCTTATTTAGATTAATCCTAAAAGTTGTTATGGTAGTATTTATCCCAGTAAATATTATTCCCAATTAGCTACTTGGTACTCATCAAAATCTCTATTGATTTGGTAATATTTGGCAAATCTGTTGACCCAGCAAATGTGATTTTTCACAGTTTTGGAGGCCAAGTGCGAAAATAAACTTACCAGGCATATCTTCTTACATATGGAAAGGATAATTTCCACAATTACATTAATTTTACAGCTTTAAAGAAATGCATTTCAATTTCAGAACTCTGCATAAAAATCATTTAAATAAGGAAGCCTCTATAACTGCAAAACTTTAAGTTGACCAGTTAGGAAGAACAATATTTCTGTCTAAAATGTGAATATCTATAAAGCAACTGAGTGACTGAAAATTGTTTGTTTGTTTAGTTCATAATGCTGTGGTTTGATCTGAATGGTGATTAAATTATGAAAGGCCTGGATGTGGAGAATGTCAGAGAGCAGATTAGCCACATTTGCATAGCAGAAAACACCACAATTCATAGTCTTCAATGCCCAGACTCTGTACAGCAAGTCTTTATTAGTCTTTACTCAGCCATCTGGTTCAAAAGTTGCACTTTTATAGTAAGGACTGAAGAGTGTTCATATATGACTAGAGTTACTATTTAGTGATCTTCCCCAAACAAATGCTTTTCAGTTATCTATTCTGTAGGTAAAGGCATATTGACAACTCGACACACTTGCCTCAGTCATAGCCCAAAGAACATAGCCCATTAAGAACATTTAACTCTCCTGAAATGTTTCAAAATACTATATACTTCACACCTTACTCTTTCTGTGTGATAAGATGGTTTGCTTTGCTTGCTAATTGTACACAAGCACCATACCACTAGCTAATATTTTTGAATCAAAGAAGATTTAGCATTGTGTTTTAGGCAGTGCTGCATTAAGGAAAGATTTGCAAAGTTTTCAAGGCTTTTACTGCATATTTTCTGAAATGCAAATTTGCGTGTGAAAATGATCGGAAATTTTTTGTGCATTTTAATAAGCCCGATTGAAAACAATAGGTTCTTTTGCAGGTGGAAGCATAGCAAATCTACTGTTTTATGGTTCATGTGAATTATTATTTTTTAAGTAAATTATTTTTTCTTTAATCTGGTTGATCTGGCCATGGTATTTTGAAAGAATATATTTGAAGTTAATTAAAACCATTAGTTGACTGCTAAAATCTGAAAAATAATGTTGGTCAGCATTTACATACTGTATTTGATTCTTCTATAGTATTGAACTGTAAATGTATACCTCAGTACCAAATACATTGCATGAATGTGACACTCCATATGATGGTGCTGTAGAGATCCCTACATTAATTCATAGAAGTGCAGTTTCATTAGGAAGATGTACGACAAGAATGCAACATGAAACACTATTAGTGTGCATGATGGGTTGAACCTAAAGATTCAAATAATAAACTGCCTACTAAACAACAAGAGCAGTGATGTGTTGTAAAAATTTTGTGGTATTTTCACATGGATTACTATGACAGAAGCTAGCAATCATGGAGGTCTGCTGCTGCTATCATTTCTCTTATTGCTGTGAAAGTGATTGAAGTGCTTATTCACTTAGCTGCCTGAGGTTACTTCCAGGTAGACTGAATTCAGATGAGCTGCCTTTTTTTAAACATTAAGAATACTGACTCATCACTATTAATTTCAAATTAATTTCTGTGGTTTTTGGTATTTGGCCATTTTGTTTTTTATTTAGGCGCACAGCAATAAAGACTAAATATTAATGCTTTGATTATAGTTATTCAGCAAAGTGTCAATGTGATTCTGACTCTAGTGTATTGTATATTAGATTCAGTTACTGACATGAATGGCATTAGTGTTCATTTAGTTAAAATTAGACAAGATACAACTTAATTTGTCTAAATACAAGGCACCAACTTTATGTATTTTACTCACAACATAATGTACTGAGACACTGCCTCTTTATTAGGAAGTGAAGTTACCATGACTTCAGTTTAATGTGTCATTTCGGCAGTCTAAACATAAAATTATTTTTTGTTTATAAAGAATGTATTTTTTCAGAAGTATGCATTTAAAGTTAAAAGTAGTTTTTTAATGTTTTGGATATATACTATATATATATATATTTAAATATATATATAAAAGCATACATAATACTCTGTTTAAAATGTTCACAAATTAAGTTTATTGTACATTAATGCTCAATATGAGCTTAAAATGCATGCCTCAGAGTTTTCATTTTTATTACTTTTTAAATAACTGAAGAGAATTTAATTTTAGTAATTTCTGATATTGTTTTTGTATGTAATATGAATAATGCTCTGGAAGCGTGATTGATTTTTTTTTTTTTAGGAGTATAGGTCTAGGTTATTTGATAATGTGTATCGTTGCAGTAAATTATGTTTTGATGTGGTTAAATTACAGAAGCAGTGACAACAGAATGTTTCCATACCAAAAGCCGAATAAAAGAGACAAATCAACAACACGTGCCTTTGTCTTTGTAGTTAGTGTTTTGAATAGGTATCACTGTTTTTATGATTTTTGTATGACATGTTTTCAGTGTTACTTTTTATAGCTTTGTGATGTACAAATAATATACAGCATTTTCAGTCCTGGATTTATAATTTTAAAATGTAGCATAGCTGTTGATTTAAGATATGAAATTTGTACCTACCATATACTGTTTAATTAAGTTAGTATTGAGCAATTATAAAAAAGAAAAGAAGCATCTTAATTCCATGCTATTAATATAGAAATAGTCTTTTAGAGGGACAGGAACTATACAGTGTACAAGCTTGCCAAGATAACAGGGCAAACATTCCTTTTATTTTATGCCTATTTATAGTAGGCTTAGATCCCACGCAGACCAAAAACTAGTGTGCACATATTCTGTTAACCAATAAAAGTAGGAAGAACTCTGAAGTGGAGGGGGTAGTGAATATAATCTGTGCATATAATAAAACAGAAGAGGAGAACTGCACTAGATGAGTTACAGTGGCAGGGTCCACCCTAATCAAATAACTTTAGTACTGTGGCACAGTCAATGGTTTATTTTCAACAGTGTTATATTTACAACTATAGTCTGCCTCTGGGTGCCCCATTTTACATAGCTTTTAATATTGGCTGTGCTTCACACCCAGTCAATGAAAGAATTGTTTATTTCTATCATAAATAAAATAATTCTTACTTATTTATCAAAATTGCCTTTCATTATGCAACTGTTCTACTATATTGTTTGAATATTAAAGGGTCATTCTTGTCACCATAACCATTGAATTTTCTTATTTACTCGCTTAATTACTCACTTGCAATAATATTTTTAAAAATAAAGAGGAAAATGACCCATTGTAGTAGTCTTGTTGTCAGGGACAGACATAACATGGTATTATCACAGGAACGTGGGAAGAACCCGACAAGGACTATGCAGAGAGAGAGTGTGAGAGAGCAAAAACCTAAACTGGTAATTAAAGAGGTTCTCCGCAAATCATTAAAATAGGATTTTTTAGGGGTTTGTAGGTTCTTTATGTAAAGAAGCCAGGTGCTGAGGTTAGCAAGGTATTGGTGGGATCTCACTGACATTAACAGAAGGCAGACAATCCAGAAGGTTTTATGGGTACCTGCCTCAGTAAATAAAGGAGGATTCTTTGGTCCAGGAATCCCTGTAGATTTATAGATAATCTCTGACCTTGTGGAGGGAACAAAACTGTGTTTGTCAGGCTCTTTGATGTTATGGAATTTATTTTTCATTTCTGTTTTTGTTTTGTTTAACCATGTTGTGTTATTAATTATTTAAACTTCTTTCTTGCTGTTTTTTGATTACTTTAAAATTTTAGTAAGTATAACTGTCTTGAGCAACAGCATGAGATGGCCTGTATATTGTATCTATTACTATCTTGACCTTCCATTGTTTTAATGTCATGCTACCTCTTGAATTAAGGTACATTTTCTTTGCAGTTACATTTATTGAGTGGTAGACTTTCCTTGCTGTGAAAGTTACCATTATAGACATTTTATTTAGCTGTCCATCCATGTTCCTAAACCGGCATATAAAAAAAATTTAACTTCACTTGATTTGTTACTTGATACTGATTAGTTTGTCCTTGGAGCCATGATTAACTTTGAGGCTGTCGACTATGAAACTTCTATTCTATTTAAACTGAGCTCTCTGCTAAGAAATACAGTGTACAGAGTTTGTGTAAAGGATTGTCACTGTAAAATGCTGTATTTTGGGTCTTTTGGGTCTGTTTAGATATATCAGATTGATGATGTGGGGTAAATCATCACTCAGTATTTCAATAAAGTGATGCATGTTTTCCCGTAATAGACCCTGCTTAAGTGCTTTTCAATATCCCATTAAATCTGTGAGCGAACTGTCATTTAAGATTTACATTATGCTGCATTTTGCTATTGTGTTGTTTATAAATTAGAAAAATACATATTCAAGATAGCACATCCATGTGTTACCTTATACATTTTGCAGTATTAAGTCTGGCAGCTGACTTGTATCCCTGAGCCAGGTTTTTGATGTGACTTCAAATACGGAAACATAAAAAAACCCACAACTGACAGATAGTGTATCTGGCGGAGCAATACTTTTATCTGTAGCAGAGTGATATATTTCTATCACAAGCGTGTAAACAATTTCCATTTCATCAGATCATATTTCTGCAATAACTGTTTTTATAGTCTAAAAAGAAATTCAAGCTCCACCACGAGACAAAATTAATATTTGCTCTCTAGACTAGTTTGTGATGTTTCAAAATTGCAGAAAATCAAAGTATTTATTTATGTTTTCTGTATGGATTGGCCAGCAAAGATGAAAGTTCATTTAGTAAATTCTTTAGTCCTGTAGAATGGAATTTTTTTCTTATGAGTGCAAAGTTGCATTATGCTAATGGACCCTAATTACGACCTTAGAGACTTCTTGCTTCGTGTTTTATGTAGTATATTAAAAGCTTCTTTTTTATCTGTATATCAGTACATGCTTTAAATGTTTTATGTAGGCTATCCACCAAGACAGGTCTGCCAACTTTAAATTAAATTGCTGATATAACCTCTTGTAACCCCTGGGATTTAATATTGTATAGTAATTATACTTCAAACATGTTAAGAGAAATAGAGGGTTCATTAAAGTCTTTGCTTTGAGTTTTTTTCTTCACTTATACTAAATGGCTAGTTGTGTCAAAGGCATTGGGGCTGACCAGTGTAATGTAATTGAACTGTTGTTTATATATACATATATCTATTTATTTTTTTCATTTCCTTTACTGTTATTACTTAAGGTACATTTTTGTACTGTTCTGTGTGGTGGAATTAGAAAAAGGGAAACATGCAAAAAAATGATTAATTTCTTATCAGATGTGACTTAAAAGCCCTTCTGTGACAAGCTAAACATTTAAACCATCCGGCTTGGTTCATATGTTAGATCAAGATATTTATTCCTTTCTTCTTGTATAAGACAGCTAAAGAGTTTTTACCATCTGACTGCTGGCGATATGCAGAGTTAGAAGCAAGCCATCATTTTATAAATGCCATTATACATTTATTTATTTTTGAGAATACCAAGGACATCAAAGTTATCAGAGGCTGCTTATATTTGTGGTTGAATGGTTTTATTTTTATTCTTCATTCGGGGATACTAAAACAATTTCTTCTCATGACTTATTTAAATGTCGGCTGTCAATGGACCAATGATTAAACAAAGCCATCAGGGTATATCACATTATATCATTCAGATATGAAATTATTTTTCATTTCTTTCATTCTATCCCAAAGGCCACCTACTGGCTCCCTCCCGAAAGAAAATTTTCCACCATAAAATGTGCAGTAAAGGTCCAGCAACTTGCTTCATCCCATATCTGTTGTCATGGGATTTTGAATTCTGCCCTCTCCATAGAATGGGGCAGCCCTCTAGGGGACTGCTTTGTTGAGTCAACGCATCAAGCATGTTTCAGCTCTGTTAATATTTTATAGCTCAGATTGAAGTGTGATTGTCAAACACACATCAGGAAACTATCTGGCAGGACCTGAAAGGCACATTCAGGTCACTGAGAAAAGTAGCTTCCAGAGTGGATACTCTGCAAGATTTCAATTGATAGAATTTTCAATTCATGTTATTATTATTGCTATTATGAATAATACTGAAAATTATTCCAGTATGTTTACAGGGGGTTATATATACATTTATTTTTTATGATGTAATTTTTTGGGTTTTATTTTTGATCAAAACATGTTTTTTTTTCTCAAATATTAAGTAGGCTTTCAGTGATAAAGGTGATTCAGATAAAGAAATGTTACAGCACATCGAATGTCTGTATGTGAAATGGTCTGATTTCTGAATAAGACATGCCATAGCAATCTATATATATAAAGAGAGAGAGAGAGATACACAGGTTATGATATATTACATTTGATAAATTTGATATGTATTTTCCTATTCCTTCTTCCCTATTTAAACCACATTGAAACTTCAACACCTCAGTTAACATTGTGATCTTTAAGCTTTTAGAGTTTGGTACTTTACCACCTGTTGGGAATTAAAATGAATCTGATCAGAGAACAGAAGGTAATAGGCATCAAAAAAATAGTTTACACTGTATTTTAGATCTTCCCTAATAATAGTATACACAGAGTGGTGGTATAGACAAGCAAGCAACCTGGGGGTTGTATTGACCCCCTTCTTTTGACACCCACTGCACGCCCAACCTACCTGGAAAGGGGTCTCTCTTTGAACTGCCTTTCACAAGGTTTCTTCCATTTTTTCCCTACAAGGTTTTTGGGAGTTTTTCCTTGTCTTCTCAGAGAGTCAAGGCTGGGGGACTGTCAAGAGGCAGGGTCTGTTAAAGCCCATTGCGGCACTTCCTGTGTGATTTTGGGCCATACAAAAATAAATTGTATTGTATTGTATTGTTTGCAATAACAATGAAAAATAGAGCATACCATTACACTACTGACACACTGCTCAGTTTGGCCAATAGCACTATAGTGCTGTAAGTCATCCGGATAGAAATCAAATCCTGGCACTGACTTACTTGCTAAGTGAATCACTAAAGCTGCTTATATTCCAGTTGTAAAGTGTAGGCCTCAGTCAAATCAGATACAATCAAAGTAGTGTGCTTGCAACTAAAATTATCAAAGTTTTTATTTTTAAATATATATTTCTGTATTTTATTGGGACTGAACTCATATAAAAACCTGTAAACTTTTAACATTTGTTAAATTAAATGTACAACACATCTATGTACAAACAGGTAATATGTAAAGCAAAGGAAAATATATTCTAAGAAATAGTTAATAAACCTGACACAGTAATAAATCTCCATATCCAACCAGACATCACTTATTAATGCTTCAATCTCTCGGTTATGGGGTGGGCATGGTGTGTCCAAGCTTTAGTCCATCACTGAGCCCACTCACACATGCACACACACACACACACACACCTACATACACAGGAGCAACTTTTAATCTCCATTCAACCTAAAAGAATAAGGATGCAAAATCTACACAGACGTGAGGGAAATATGCAAACTCCACATGGATAATGGTGTGGGGTTCGAAGCCAGGAGGCTGGATCCTGTTGGCCATGGAGCTGTCCTCTGAATTTCCATGTTTCTTAAGCTGTATCATTGTTAAACAAATTCTTAAGTTATATACTTTTGCTTTTAAATACTTCTCTAGTTTCTGTATTTCTAAATATGATTTGTTTCTTTAGCAGCTACAGATTGTAAGACTTTTAGCATATTGAAAATGACATTACTGCAAATGTTGCTGTTTGCAGTGTACAGATTATCAACAGTAAAAACTAAAAATTACCTCAGAACTTCAAAGCTAAGCAAAAAGAGCATAATTAAACACTTAGTTAAATTTCAGATGTTGAGTGATTCCCCTTTTTCTGTCTTTAGGTTTTTGTCCTGAAAATTAAGCTGTAGTCAAGCTGTGGTGTTTCTGCTTTCTTTTTGTCTTTTTAGAGCACAATAATTCTAAACAATTCATTTTATAGTGGTTTTAAGTACAGCCAAAGATAGATTTTCAAATGCTAAAAATTGGTTCTTATATAAATTAATATGTGTACTTACAAAGTTTAAATGCAATTAAAACTTATTACCAACTTAGTTATGTTTTCTATTGTGATAAATGCATCCAAGGTATTTTATTCCTTTATAAATCTTTCGTGGCCTTTACTCCACACTCTTTGTTGGATATGTAATCTATTTTAAAATGACTAAAAACATTTTTTGACAATTTAATTCCTCCTTTGGCTGTATTGTGATATAAAGGAATATATTTATTGTAAAAAATCTATATCCAGAGAAGATTTATTCATATATGCACCTATTGTAAATTGATAGATACAATATAAATCAAAATTGATTATGCATTATAATTGATGTTTCTCATGTACACCTAATAAAGGGTCTAGTATTAGTTTGTCTAAAGAATTTGACATTTAAAGTTACTTCTTTGGACTGTATTATAATTGTAATCTCACATAATATGAAATGTAGTATCACTCCTTCTGGTTTTATACATTTTAAACTTTAATGAGTAGAGTTCTGCCATAATTTGCTTTATGAAGTGCGATTCATAAGGAAGTATATAAAAATGCAGTACTTATAGAAAAGGAAAAGCATATAGTTAATATAAAAGGTTTACTTAATCTCTGCAAAATCCAAAAATTGAAAAGTTAGCTTTGTAAAACAAGGAAGAAGGAAAACATTTATAGAAGTTTTACTGTTTCATTAAAGATGATATTTGCATGAATCTCATACATAAGCAGGTTCAAGAACTTCAGATGACAAATGTATAATGAAAAAGTTGTTAGAATATATTTTAGAATATATTTTAATTTAATCTTATCAAATATTTACAAAAGCATTCCACAAACCAGGCACCGAGTAGATGTAATAGCTGCTGGTTTTCTTTTCATTGCTTAGTCACAGAATTACATAATTAAATAATAGAAACTGATTGTGATTTTGAAGCAGCCAGACAGTTGTGGTTGACCTCACCGTGCAGCTTTGCATAGTTTTATGATTGTGAACAGGAAGTAGAGTTTGATGCATTGTCAAGATTTTTCTAGAAAAACCTGACAAAATAACCTTTACCTAAGTTATTATTATTAAATTTTTTTGTTATTAATGGAGAGGTATTAATGTCATCCATCAACCAAAAATGGTGTTGTAATTAATATTGATTTCTACCTTTTAATCAGCCAATTATTGTGGCATTTTTATTATGTAATGAAGATCTTAAATATTTAAAAACAGACCACATGGTTGTACACGATCATAGGATACTAGTCCTTATTCTAGAATATATCTGTTATTTAAAAGATTTTATTAATCCGCCTTTTTCTTTTCATTTGATTTCTCCACTAACAAACTATCTGGATATCCTTGAAAGAAATTAGGATGCTTTCTTTGGTTTTAATTGTTATCATTCTGTGTATTGTTGGGACTTTGTCAATTCAATAATTAAGTCATATTTAATACGCTGAATTTGTTCATTTTAATTAGCCATTTATTGAATAATAGTTGTGGTACTGGAACACCACATTTAATCCAGGGCTTCTGCCTCTCCATAAAACATCCTGCTTCCTCCTGGGACATTTGTATCCAGTCCTGTGTCAGTCAAGAAATACTTTACAGATCGTAGTAAGTCCTATGCTATTTATTAGTATGGTTCAGCTTTATACCAATTTAAAGTATTTCATAAGACAGTTGAAAGTATTTGACTTCCTCCTTGGATTGTGTCCCTGTTTCCTATTTTTGAAACCTGTAATATGTCTTACATGGCCTGTCTGTCTTCTTAAGGCATCAGTTTAGATTGAGAACACCTAATAAAAGGTTTGATGCTTGATAAAATGTTGAAATTTCAAAAGCTCCTATTGCACATCTGCCACGTTCATCTTTTGTGAACTGTCACAAACAATCTAACTTTGAAATTATGTGCAACTATCCATCCACCCATTTTGTTAACATGCTATCCTTGCCAATGTATTTTACTTTTTGCTTTTACTTTGTCTAAATTAAACAAACCTGGAGCAAAAACTAGAAATAATGTTCACAAAACAGGAGCATGTTTAACATTATGCCTATGAAGATAAAAAAATTGACAGTTTCAGCTAAGTCAGTTCAGTCCTACATATTGTTTAATCCACTCAACACATACATATTTCATTCTTTAAAATTGGCCATGACATTTTTTACACTGCATTTGCATATAGTAAGAAATAAATGCTTGCTTTTCTGTTTTTCAAAAGGCAGATGAAATAATGTCTACTTTTTATTAGTGTCTTCTCAAAAATACATTGGAAACTGTTGCTTAGTCATCATTTTGACATATGCTTTTTAGCTCTGTGTGCTGAGTTGAAAAAAGGAAATTCTGCTGTTACATTATACATTGTACTTTATACATGCTAAGAACACTTCATTATATCCCCTGATCTCATGTACAAACATAACACTAGCAAAACTGTGATGGCTTAAAAATATTTTCTTTCAATGTGATGTACATTTACAGAGCATTACATTGATTTCTGGCCTGGCGTATTTTACAGAATGAAATAGACAAATGCTTTGTTTATCTGGGAATTTCAAATTATTTTATACATGAGAAATAGATAAATTACTACACAGAGTAAACATTTATAAAAGGTAAAAAGATTGATAAATCAATACATATACATTTTTCTATTGTATAGTATAGTATAAGTTTTTACTACATTTAAGTTTTGATTGTGAATGATTAACTACACACTTGTTTAAAGACTGTAGCAGTTTAAACACTTAATTTGCAACTGTTTTAAAAAAGACTATGCTCTACACTGCTAGATGTATTTACAATAGTTAAATGACATAAAGTAATAGAGAAAATTCTCATTTTACCTTCAAAAGAATAAGCTCATTCATTTGTGTCAGCTTTGGCATCTCCTATAGTAATAGTTTCAAAAGAAAACTAAATAATTTGTAAGTCTGGCAAATATATTTATTAAACAACATAATGTTAAATATACAACATGTCTTTGAAAGCATTAATATAGTTAATATAATAATATTCATTGGATGGATGAGAATTATTAATGGTTAGATCTTTTCATATATGTGTTGATTTATTAATGTTATCTTTTAAGCATTATTTTTGAAACTCATATAATTATCTGAAAATTATGTGCAATTGTTTAATTATGTTATTAAAATTGGCTAGTTCCACATAGCAAGTTTCCCATTTAACCTTTAATATTACATTCAATATGTATGCTTTTTTGTTTTTGAACTTCTATTTTATGGCTTATTGCCACTTATCCTTAATAAACAATTTCAGTTTCTTTTATTATAATGTAAATCATTCTACTAACTGTTTGTAAAGGTGTAATGCTGTCATGTTTTGGAACAGCAGAATTTGCTTACGTGATAAATATTTTTAAAAAGCAACTTGCTCTACTGATTATTCTGAAGTTGGGACGAAAAGTTATCTTAAAAACACTGACAAAAAACAAATTAAAGTGATACATTTACTTTTTTATATATTAGGCATGATAGGTTTTGATTTTATTGTTGTATATCAAGCACTACATCAATTTTGCCCTTGTTTTTGTCCATTTTCGTGGTATCAGTTTTACCACAGTTGCTTCAGCTTTGTTATTTGGATAAGTTCCTAATCTGTCCAGCACACAAAGGTCCGTATATTACTGTGCACTATAATGCACATAAACACAATGAATGGCCTCTGTAGAGATTTCATACTCACTGTATTATTTATTTATTTAATTTTTTTTTTTTTTTTTTTGTATTTTGTTTCTAGGATGTCTTCCAAGCGACCAGCCTCTCCATATGGGGGAACAGATGGAGAGGTAGTCATGGCGACTAGCAGACAGAAATTGGAAGGTGAGGAGAGTGACGGGTTCCCTGTCATTCACCTACCCCTGAACTCAAGTTATTCCGGCAAGCTTCAGTCTGAAGACTTTCAGTCAGTAAACTCTGTGGCCAGGGAGACTATAGGCCTCGACAGCCCCACTTCTTTTCACAACTCAATGGTAGGAGTCTATTTATGTACTGGACATAATTTTATCTGTCTGTCTACCTGTCTATCTATTGTGACTATTTTGATGAAAAACTAGAAACGGAGGGTGTTGTTAATGTTATATGTAATAAAGATTATAACTTCGTAACCATTATGTTATTGTCCAGTCACTATGAAATCAAATTGAGAAAGTATACTTGGAATTAACCATTACTGAAATATGAACTGATGATCAGGGTCAAATATTTATATGGTGTTTCCTGATCAAGGGTTTAAAAAGAAAAGAGAAAAGAAAGGAAACAAAGGGATTTATGCACATTTACTTCATCTACACAATATTTAAGTTATAATGAAAATAGTGAATCACTAAAGTGTAATTAAATTATAATTATCATGGTTTAAATTAACTTAAAGTTTTAAAGTAAACCATTCTGCACTCAGTGTTTTCTTCTTGGGAAAACACAATAACTCTGAATGGTTTACTGAGAAAATAAATTGTATGCATCTAGATTACTGTACCTCAAACATAATTGAATCCTTTCTTATTTAGAAGATGGATTTCTATTCAGAGTAAACAATTAGAAGAGATGAGTTTTGTTTTTTTTTATTTATTACTCTAGAGTAATGGTTGTCTGCTTATCTTTAAACAGTTGATGATTTAAACAGTGGACATGTAGTACTGACCACGTCATATTTTAAAAACACACCGTTTAAAGGAGTGTTTTTGATTTTTCACTAATGATGAGTTTAAATGGTTTTTTCTTATTTTATTAATTTTTTTCTGAATGAGCTATGAACTCATTATTTCAGGACATACTTCAAAGCTCTATTGAGTCTAATACATCCCACTGAATAATGGTAACGTTATAAAGTTAGAAAATGTTGAGGCACAATCCTAAGAGAGAAGAAAAAAAAATCTGGAAAAAAGTAGGTTATGGCATCAGGTTTGTGGTATGCATTTCTCTTGCTATCCCCAAAGTTAATTGTCAACAATGCACATAGTTCTCTATTTCTTAGATAACTGTCGAATTAGATCTGTAAAAGTCAACATTTCCTTTTCCTAAAATTCTTTTTGAAAACTAATTTAAAACTAGAAAGCTCTAAACAACTTTGAAAGTGGTCATGCTGCTTAAGGTAATATCAGCAGTCCATTACAAAAGAAAAATCCTTTTAATATAAAACATATAGTCAAAATAATGATAAACAGAGAACATTTTTGAAAAAATATGTAGTCAAGAATGTTTTTATAGATTTCGTTAGCATGATGAGATGAAGTATGGTAACACTGAAGCATGCAGCGGCGTGACACTCTTCCCGTAAGAAGTGTTTTCTTTGTTTTTCTTTTTTGTGTACTTTTATGCCTGTTTATTTACCGATAAGAATGATGCACAATGGCAGTATAACAGAATGGAGCTGCTTAACAGTGTCAAGCAAATGGAATACACTATTCAAGAAGACTCTGTCCCATCAGAGATACAGCATTCACCAGAGCTCAAAAAGAGCATTATTCTCCTGAAGACATGCAGGCACATGAAAGGAAACCAAGGTTAAAGAGCTACGCTCAAAGCCAACCCTTATAAACAAGCTATCTCAAGTCTCTTCCTCGTCACCTCCTGTTTACTCATCAATAAATTAGATGATTTAAGACTGAGAATTACAGCACACACCTTGGATCATTGCATGATGGTTATTACATTTTTATCTACTGAGAGAATTTACATCGGTCATTATAACTGACGTCTATGTGCCCCTCCAAGCTAATAATAAGTAAAGTTTAGGTCAGCTACAAGACAGAAGACAAGATAGAGGATCTGTCAATCATTAGTTGATGAGACAGCCGGACAGCATTGTTATAGTAGCAGGGGAATCACTCAAATCTTAAATCAGTCGTGCCTAAATTTTACTAAAAATGTATATTTCCACACAAGGGAGAATAATGCACAGGACCAAGTCTATACAAGTATTTCATATGCTTATAAAGCTGGGGCACTGCTGCATCCTGGATTTTCAGATCATGTTTGGAATATATTTGCTCAGGCTGTAGAGCTAGAGGAACACACATTTGTGATTCTCTCTTACATAGGCATTTGTGTTGCAAATGTAGCCATAATAGAGACGGTAAAAGTGTTTCCCAATTAGAAACCGTCACTAAATAATGAGGTACGGAATCTGTTCAGAGCACGGAATGAAGCATTTAAATCTAGAAACATACAAGCCTACAAGAAAGTACAAAGGAGGTTGAAGAAGAACGTTATACGAAAGCACATGTACAAACATCTTTATTGATCAGTACTTTAATAAAAAACAACTCCTGAGATATGTGGCAGGGGATAAAAGATGATCACCAACTGTAAGGATAGTTCCATTCTTACACACTCTAGCAGCAACAGTGCCTCCAAGACATTCTGAATCAGTTCTTTGCTAATTTTGACTGTTATAATGGAGAAGTCAACATCTATGATGCACCGTGTAGCATCGATGTCAACAAAGCAGCTGGACTAGATGGAGTCTCGGGACAAGTGTTAAAGGTTTTCACAGACCAACTTGCTGAGGTATTTACAACAGTTTTAACCTCTTACTAGAAAAAGCTTTGCTCTCCATGTTCCTTAAGTCAACTACAATTGTTCCCATCCCCTATATCCCTATCTCCCAATTGCCTTAACCGCTCTTATCACTACTTTTTTTTGAAAGACTGATTCTTTCTTACATTAAGGTCACTATTCCTGTTAATCTTGATCAACATCATCTTGTTTGTCAGATAAAAATGTCTACGTATAATGCAGCATAACTTCTCTTCACACAGCTGTGACTTATCTGAAACAGCATAACACATATATAAGTATGTTGTTTATTGATTTTAGTTCTGCATTTAATATAATAATTCCTCATAAACTAATAACAAACTGAGCAATTCAGGCTTGGGAAGGCCATTGTGTGATTGGATCCTAGACTTATTAAGCAAAGGCCCCAGAATCAGGTTTGGGAGCCACACCTCCTCAACTCTGATCTTGACTACAGGGACAACACCAGAGGGTGTCCTCAGTCCATTACTCTGTTCCTTTTTTCACACATGACTGTTGCCCATCCAATCTTCCAACATCAGATTTCCATATTGTTTTGATTTTGATTTCATGTACAACATTAATTTTTTTTTTGCATGACCAGATGATGCCACCATAGTGGGACTGATATCAGGCAGTGATGAAACAGCCTACGAGGAGGAGGTGTAAAATATTGCAGAGTGGTGATTTTATAATAACCTGGATCTTAACAAGACAAAAGCTAAGGAGATTCTTGTGGACTTCTGGAGGTCTAAGAAGAATGAGCATTTTACCATCCAAAAAAATGTCGAGGAGGTTAAAAGGGTAGAAGGTTTTTAATTTCTAGGCGTTAACATCACAGAGAACCTTAAATGGTCGGTGAACATCTCTCATCAAGTTACGAAGGCCTGGCAGAAACTATATTTCCTTAGAAAGTTCAAACAAAATTACTTCCCTCAACATTTAATAGTAAATTTCTATTGTTCAACCATTGAGAGCATCCTGGGCTACTGCAATACAGTGTGATATGCCAGCTGCACTGTGGCAGACAAGAAGGAATTACATTGCGCGGTGAAGACGGCTTAGTGAGTCACTGGGACTACTCTACCATCACTAAAGGATATTTACACTGGCTACATTCAAAAGAAGGCCAATGGTATTATTAAAGATTCAACACACCTTGGACACTATTTGTTTGCCCCTTTCCCTTTGAAAAAAGATATAGGTCAATTAAAACCAAAACAAATAGATTCAGGAATAGTTTCTATTCAAGAGCTATTACCTCTGTACTCCCTGCACTACTAAGGATTGATAAAGTGATTGACTGTTGCATGTTATATTCTGTATTTCAGTATTTTGGCTCTACATTATCATACTTCTTTATAATTATATATTTAAATTTATGTATTTATATATATCTTTATTATGCTATTTTAGAGAAGTTTGTTGCTTTTATTACAGTGACAATATCTGTCTGTCTGTTTGTCTATCTCAGTCAGACAGCAGTTTAGTACATTTATCAAAACAGAATGCAGAAGTTCATTTGGAAGAAGGCAGTCAGTATTTGCTGTCAGATTTTGAAAAAGCAGCCAAACATACAGCTAATGGCTAGAACATTGTTATCTTGTCAAAACTTAATGTTTATCCAGCACTTACAATGCGTGTTCTCAGTATTCCACAGATACACTAACCATAATTTGTCATCAGTTGTATGTCTTCTTCACTGTTTGCTAGCAGACACTGTCTACTTTGAAATGTCATTTTGTGTTCTTTTTGTCACACAGTCTAAGCTTTTTTTTTTTTAGTGAACAGCTGTTGACAGCTCTAAAAACATCCTTCGATCATTTGCAGTATTTTAGTATAGTAGAATGCACAGATAGATCAATGTGCTCCTGTTAAATACAGTATATGCATACATATGTATAATGTATTTATATTACATGCACACAAAATATATGTTTATGTTATACCATCTGACAAACATTTAAATTAGAAAGACAGAAGAACGTAAAACTAGCCAATGGTATCTGGTTTGCGACGTCTATTAAGCAGAAAACAACAAACTGTTTAGAACACAGCAGATCGTCAGACTTTCTCCTAAAAAATTAAAGATTTGGTCATACATTTAACAAGAACATCTTCAAGAATTATTTAAAGGGCAATCCTAGCTTTACAAGATATGAACATAAAACGTCAGAGGATTGCCATTATGTTAAAACCATTTCTATACAAGAATATGTTATCTGCAAAAAGATGAAGCACACATTGCCAAATGTTTGGAATGTACAAGGTCTACTATAACTGACAACTGTGAATGACACTGTTGAAAAACCGTAGACATTGCACAGTATAGCGCAGAATGCCATTATTTACCAGTAAACAGAAACAACAGTTTTCTTTTGTCCACAATGGGTAATGCTGACTACTAAGTACATTTCTATTAACAATTGTTTCAAAATATACTTGGCACTGCATAACTAGCAACTTTGAATGTAACAATTCAATCGGCCTGAAAGTTTTAAATTACATTGTTGGTAGAAGAAAAAAAAACAATATAATGTGAACTTTTTCCTGTGTTTACAGTACTTAAACCCCTAAATGTAATAACTTTCAAAATATAAATGTTCCTTTAGAAAATTATAAGTATTACAAGATCTCCAACAAAAACAGGTGATACTTGAACTAAAAAAAAATCATTTAATCAACTGGTCCATTTTTTTAACAAAATAATACATTTTATATTTATTAGTGTATGGAGCATTCATTTTCTTATTTTAACAATTCAAGTTAGATTATATACATTTTTCATATATATTCTTTATATAAGGACATGCTCAGATGTAAAAATAAGATTGTAAATATTTGTCATATTGCAATTGAAAATACTTTTAAGGCTACTTACAGTATATAGTTTTGTGTCTACCTTTTAGTTCTCAGATACCTCATCACTTACATGTAGGTAAGTTTTTATGTGGTAAATTTTGCTGAGATGTTATATGGTAATAAATAAATTTGACCAGTTATATGTATAAAGTGTGTTGTTTAATTTGGTACATTTAACAAAATTCTTTCTGTTTTGCGAGTCTGCTCTTAATATCTATTTCAAAAAATGATTCAGTTCTTATGTTATGTTTGAAGACATTTTTTTGTTCAAAGTCGTGTTCAAAAAGTATGTTATATTATTACTTAAATTGCAAAATCTAATATTTTTTAATTTTGAAAAACAACAGCTAATTCATGAATAGAAAAAAAGGATATTTAATCATAAGCAAAAAAGACAAACTGAAAAGCTTTGAGTTTGAATTTCTGTTGCACATTTTAATTATCTTCTGTTAATCCACAATATGTAATATTTAACATGTGTTTTAACAATACAGATTGATCAGAGAATTCACTTGATACCGCTTTTGAATAATTCTTGATAGCTTGTTACTAATAAGCTTGGACCTTATTTAATCACATATGGGTTTGTCTTCTGAGCTCCTGCAGTTTGCAAAATGTGCTAAATTATTTTCTGCTTAGATAAATGACTTCTATTTTTAAAAATAAAATAAGTCAAAGTATATACTTTATAGAATATGTAGGCACTGTGTAAGTATTGATAATCAATGCAATCTGGTAAATAAGATGAAAATTTTATATGTGATGCTTAAAATTAAAGGCATACTTATATTTTCATATTTTATCCTTCCAAATCCCTGGCAAATTATCAAATCCAAGAATTTTTCACTGATGGATTTAACGTCTCAATATGCAAGATGCCTTCTTTTATCAGCATTAAAATCGGGGCTTAATTTACACTTAATTTATTTATCTTCCAAAAAAAAATTATACTAATTTATAGTTAAGTTAGTAACAGAAAAAAAATACACATAAAAACGCAAATCTCTCAAAATGAAATGCCACTTTAATCGGTTGGATGACAACTAAAATGGACAGATTGTTAGAAAAAAAGAAATGAAAGCCGATATGGAAGTGGGATCAGTGGATTATTAAGTTCTAAACATCTTCTCTTGGGGTGGATTGCAGAGCTGGTTGGCATGTGTAAGATGTTAAGTTTGCAAAGGCTTTAGCGCCAATCCGATCCCCTCTGACTGGCAGCAAAGTTGAGTGAGAGAGAGATTTACATGAGAGAACTCAGAGGGGCTTTGTCACGGCAATTGTATAAAGTGATATACAGTGTAAATCGACTCGAGCGTGTCCCTGGATAGCGGGTGGCTTACAGCCTCTCGCAAGCAGAGATTACTGCTTTATCTTGTCATACTAAATTAACACAGCAGCACACAGTTAAACAGTGGTGACCTCTTCATCTGTGGAAATTGCTGCTAAGAGAGAAAAGGGATGGTATTTAAATCTTCCCTTATGTTTTTCTGTTGATTTTTTTTCCTTTTCTTTCATGGCCTCCTGAGTTCTAGGGTAAACGATTTGTATTTAGAGGGGAAGGGATTTACATGCAGGTGATAATAGCTAGGTGTTAATTAATCCTTTGTTGTTTGATTAATGAGTAATTCATGCCAGCTAGCAGTGTACTGAGAGAACTTTATTCTTTGTACTTTATCCACCCATTTCTTGTTTAATTCAAATGGTTCTGCATTTTTATCAGAATGAAATGCCTTGATAGTTTAGCTCCACTTAACAGGACTTGTTTTGTATTATTGTAATTGTTGGTTGTGAATGTATAATTATAATTATAGCTTCTGTAGTTAATATCAATTTATTTATAAATGCTTCATTTGTGTGTGATTTGAGTCTTTGTTAAAAAAATGCATATATAGATGTATTTGTATTTAACTGTGCTGAAAATGTGTGTCTATATAAATCATTTAATAAATGACTGTACCAATGATTGTTATAGTGTGTTTCATACTGGTGAATCCTGAACACAGTGTAATGTGTCTGTGATGTGCATATTTGTGTTAAGATGTGGAGACTTTTATTTGTTTTGTATGCCTTCTTTGAAATTTTATTTAATTTTTATTTTAATTTAATTCATCTGTTATATATATTATATTAATATATTGATATTAATTTTACCCATTCAAAAAATAATTATTTTTTTTTTATTTTTGAATTTTTGAAGTGTAAACTTAAAATAATTAATTAGGTATTCCCTTAAACATTGGTGCAGTTTGGAAAAGCTTGATTAGCTAAACTTATTTTGAATGCTCCAGAAATGCATAGTGGCATTTTTCGTTAATGAAAATGGTGAATACAGTAATGAGCTTGAGCACTGAATGTTTTATGCCACATCCTATTGCATGTTAATGTTGACAGAAAGGTAACATTCATTATAGGTACTTGCTTTACATTTGTGATTGCAACTTTACTACAATATTGTTAACAGTACTAGATCAGTTTCATGTAATGAGAATATTCTTTTGAAAATGTTTAACAGTCAATAGAAGAGTACAATACATGTTAAGACACACAGTAAGAAGCTCTTGAGTGAGTTTCATGAGTAATCTGCAAATATCATGTGGGGTTGTTATACTGCCGCAGTGACCATGATTATGATAGAGTTACATAGGTGGGCCCTGTCACAGACTGGTATTCCCCCAAGTGTTGACTCTTGCTGAGTGCCAAAGACTGCTGCTTGCTATTACCATTATAAACATGATGAAAACATGGTCAGATTTTTTTGATTCTGTTTGAATATTCATATGTTTATGCATGAATTAATTTTAGGAGTCCCCATGTTTATTACTCATTTTGTTCTTCATGTCTTGCATAAGCCATAAAAATTAAATAGTGTTTTGGATTATTTTCTACTATCTAGGGGTCAGTGTCTCACTTAGATTAAGTACAAATGTAAATTTGTACAGTAAATTGTATGTTTTGCATACCTTGCATTATATGAAAATACACCTTTGGACCTCTCCAGCACTGAACTTAATAATAGTCCAGGGAATAACCATCAATAATATTTTCAGGATTTTTGTCTATTATATACATCCACCCATTATCCAACCCTCTATATCTTAACTACAAGTTCTTGGGGGTCTGCTGGAGCCAATACCAGCCAACACAGGGCGCAAGGCAGGAAACAAACCCCGGGCAGGGCGCCAGCCCACCGCATTATTATATACATGCATGACCTTATTAGAATTTTAGCTCTTACTGTAGTTAATTGCATTAAGCAGCATTACATTTTTATAGCATATGGTCTTACAATGTGGCCAACGTTTAAATGTTATATACATAGAAATTAGTGTTTTAAATCCAGCAGACTGCAAAGTAAAGATTCCCATCTTTCCAGTGATATACCGTGTAGTATTCATTTTTCTTTTAGCAGGTGTACTTTATGCATGTGGTGAATTTCCAGCTTAAATAAATAAAACAAATACATTAAATACATCAAGATATTAGTGTTGATTGCCAAAAACCCATAAAATGCTTTTCACAGTGAATGTGCTGTATTGGCTAGTTACCTTGTTTGCTGAATATTTTTCCGGAAATTCATCCTGCAGTGAACATTTTTTTTCCAGTGCCCCATGATGCTCTGCAAGGTCAGCATAACATCACAGAGCTGTAAGAGCATGTACAGAACTTTCATGCAGGGCTACCATAAGATCATGGCTGAGCCAGATTTCTATCCTGCATGCAATTAAAAAAAAAAGAAGAAAAAAACTAAACTAGCAGTATTTTCATTTGTGGGGTACATTAACTGGCATAATGTGTACTGCCACCAGATATACTGTATAACACTGATTCTTGGTGCACTGCATGACTAATTTGCTTGCATATTTAGCCATGCGCCCTAGCTAAGATAGCAAAACAAACCTTAAAGGAGCCCTCCCCTTATAAGAAAACACAGGAGAGCCTATGAGATAAGAATAGAAGAAAAGATTTTTTACTGTTTACAAGCTCTTTTCTATTAATGGAAGAAAGCAGTGTAAGGTATCTGCACAGACATGTAGGAAACACCAAAGACATTCCAGCTGCGTCTGGAGATGTTACCTCAAACAATAGAATAAGCCAGACCCACATCATCACTACGTTGCATGCCAACGTGTGCCACAAGATTGGAACACTGCGAGGGCAATGATCTATGTTTTACTGTATTTACTTATTGCTAGTTTGTGGCCATTTTTTGTATTTTGTTTCTGGTTACCTTTCCATCTGTATTTTTTATTGCTTTAGGCATAGTGGCACAGTTGTTAGCACTGCTGCTTTACAGCTCAAATCACATTTTTGGCCACACTCATCGGTCCAGTAAAGTTGACAGATGCTTCCCTAGAACTCAAGATCATTTAGAAGGATGCTGCCCTTTTATAATCCATGCAAAACTAGTCCAGTTTCTCCTTCCCTATTAACAGTGCATTTTGCAGAGTTCGGCAAAGTTCTCAAATATTTTTGCAATTGCACAAAACTCATAGTGAAGTGAACTCTGCAGTATTCGCTCATAACTACTTGATAAAAATAGATGTATTTTTCTTAAAGAAAATGCTTTAATTAAGACTCTTTCATGAAAAAGTTGACACCCAGCTGATTACAACGACAGGCAGAAAGTAAGAGCATTATAAGTGCATGTTTCATCCACTTTTAGATCATCACTCTCTTTATTTGTACTGTACTGCACTGGATAAAGGTTGGAAGGGAATGACTGAAAAAAAACCAGAAATCATGATCAATATGAGCCAGCCTACACAAAGAATAAAAAATGGGTAGATAGATTGGTAAATGGTAGCTCGGCTCAGTCACTTGAGCTAGTGAATGCAGACCTGGAAATCTCATGAGGTGTTCGTAAAGCATTAATTAGCACCTGTTTTCATTAAAATGGTGTCAGCCTAATGACATACACAGTATAGGAGGAGAACAAGCAACTCATAGAAGAATCACATTAGTCATCCTATGAAAAACTGAAGAATTGTGTAGAAAACAGTAGACAACAAAACATACATTCTATTTTTCTACAACATTTCATACTTTGGGTTACTTTTACTCTGAAGTTTTTACTGTTTAAACCAAGACATGGCTCTTAATTATATTTTTCATATGTCTGCTTCTTGTAAAAAACAGAAGTAAAATCAGTGCAATGAGTGATTCATTTTAAAATATACTTAATTTCATATGGGGTCTTGGTGCACATTTGGATAAGATCTTACTGTGATAAGAATATTAGTTCTTCACAAGAGAAATGCTAAAAACCAATAATGTTGTATTTACTGTTTAACCAATGAGCAACATACATGAAATGATATGATCATATATGCCTTTTTTAACCTCTTTACCCTATTAAACTCCCAGAGGAGTTAGATTCTAATTTGTTTGCAAAAAAAGGCAAGACTGGATTTCACCCATTATGCAACGGCAGTTCAGTGCAGATCATTTAATGTTACTGCGTTAAGGTTGATTTTTATTATTATGTTACAGTATATGTATGTTACTTTCTGTTACGTACAGATTGCTGTGTTAGCCATATCTTCAGGAATCCTAGTCAAATGAAATTTTGACACAGCTTAGAATTTATAAGTAAATGAATAGTTGAAATATTTTATATTCCACTTTAGATAAAAATACTAGCCATTTGTTATCATATGGGATTAAGTTTCATTTCAGATTTGATTAAATGTGATATTTTTGATTTTCATGGGACTAGAAATGCTGTTGAATGGATGCACACGTTCTTAATTTTGACTCTATTTTGTGTGTGTGTGTTTTTTTTTAGTATATGAGATGCGACTTGCCATTTAGTTTAGATTACAAAAAGTCTACCAAGGAATGAGGGTTTTTAAATGTGGGGAGGGCAATCAGTATGGAGGCTTTTCTGCTCTGTGGGAAGTCTGCTTAAATAAGCACTATTCAGTGATACGGTTAAAAACAAAACTTGTTCTAATTCTGTTTTCATGCTTAAGCTTTAAAAGGATAAAGTAAAACATTCAGGAGTACAGTTTATTTACTTTGTGCAGAGTGATTTAGAACGGAACTGACATTTGCAAACTGAAAGCAGAACCACCTACACCCTTAGTAGTGCACACTGACAGATACACAGTAAGCAACCAGAAATGAATATTCAAATTGTGAACTAGATGTTATAATAGCATTATTATCTCAATGTTATGGATTGTTACTGCTCATTTTGATGAGGACCAGCACTATTTCTTGATATTAGAGTCCATATGTTGAAAGATAAACATTGGACTACACTTTGATAATTATTTTGTCACCGTCAGTGTTACGTTTGACATCTAATGCCTAAGGCAATAGATGCCAATTGTCTCCCTTAACTTTCAGAAATTACATTTTTTTAGTTTTCATATTTCAGCTTCAGTTAACAGACTTTGTTATTTAAAGTAGCTACATTTACACTTGAACAGTTAGATTAGCTAAACTATTTTAGCTGTTATTTCAGATTGTAAAAAATATTTTATTTTTCAGATATCGTCATCCATCTCTGTCCTTTGAAAACTGGTTGACTTTCTTACAATTATCTTTTGTAATATTGCTTATGAACAGCAGTCCCCAGACAGCATTCTGAACAAAAAAAATGTTTTTTTTTTCCATTTTTAAGTAGGGTATGGATTATATAAATGTGGTATGACAGGTGTGACGTGATTTTTTTAAATACATGCACAGATTGTGTAGTGAATGTCAGAGCGTTTCAGGCCTCCCCCCCCAAAAAAAATATACCAGAGTATTATAGTTTTGATATGTACAGTTACATGAGCATGTCTTTTCTTCTGTCAGCTGGAAGAGAACATAAAGTAAATTCAGTGATTTTTGTTGTTTTGTTCAGCCTCCACAAATTCACAGTATACAATAGTGAAATTTAATTTTGACGTGTAATTTTAAAATATTATTAAAACTAGTGGATTATGATTTGGAAGTACAGACTTTGAAATGACTGTCATAGAAGCAGTTTTAATAAAACAACCAATTAACTGTGGGTGAACATATCTAAAACAAGTACTGTGTTACCTAAGTTCCAATTTCAATTTTTTAACAACAAGTAGAAAAATGAGATATATGTGTATTTATTTATTACAGAATAGACTTACATGGTGTATTGTGGGTATTTTAATGCGTGTATGTCAGTAGCCTATTGCAGTTCATTCCACCATGTGTAATAGGCTGGGTTCAAATGTTGATCTTGTATGTTATGTAATTATTGTTTTGTTCAGCACCTTTCAGACTGTAGCATAATACAGATAAACAAAAAACTGAAATATCTTGATTTATAATTGTATGAAGTACAGCTACAGAAATAATTGTCTGCCTATTAATGTTTCAGTATGCCAAATACTTTCTTTGACCAACAAATACAGACTGTCCAACCCGCTATATCCTAACACAGGGTCATGGGGGTCTGCTGGAGCCAATCCCAGCCAACTCAGGAACAAATCCCCGGGCAGGGCGCCAGCCCACCGCAGGGCACACACACTAGGGACAATTTAGGATCACCAATGCATGTAACCTTTCTTTGAATTGTGGCAGGAAACTCAAGCAGACACGGGGAGAACATGCAAACTCCATGCAGGGAGGACCCAGGAAGCGAACCCAGGTCTCCTTACTGCAAGGCTTTGAATTCAAAATAGATTAAATAATTATTAAACATACTGTACACATGCAGTATACCACTTTATTTTTGCATTTGACAATTATTTGAATAATATGCTAGCACACTTAATTTACGGAGTTAAGTGTATATTGTGGAAAAACCCTGACATTTTTTGTGGATATTCTAAATAAATAATAAAAGTAAGAACGAAAAACTACAAAGCTTGGCCATTCATTGTATGTTATATTTTGTAACTTTACATAAGATGTAGATAAACTATATAAACACGATAAGGCTTGAAAACTTTTAAGTATACTTCTGAGTTCTTCCACCTTAATTCCTCTTTCAGTACATTTTCTAAACAGATAATTTAATGGTTCTTTCTTAATGGAAGGTTCAAGGAAAAGACTATCTTAACCATTCAGCCAGACATTCAAAAAACTACAGCTGTTTAAGAGGAAGGGGGTGTTAACTCTTCATTTCAATTTGTTTTTTGAAATAATCCTTCTTCCATTCCTCCTGCAGCCACATTCTCCTTTGGGGTTGTCCCTTTTTTCTAAATGTAATCTAAGCTTTTGGTAAATAATCATTCATGAAGTGATGGCCAATCTTTTGAAATGAATCAGCAAACTAAGGATTTGTTTTCAATTATTCAAAATCAATTTTTAAATATATTATTTATAGAGTACAGTGAAATTCTTACTTGCATGTCTGCTTCCAGGAATTATTAAAAATAATACATTTCCAGTTTTACTTATTTTATTTTTGCATATAGTGGCATGTCTTCACCTATACACTAAAACACAAGTGACATGCAAACTTGTATCTTTTGCATACTGCTATTAATTTACTGTACTTTATATATGGTTTTCTCTTCAACTCAGCTACATTAATTATAATGTGTAATAGAACAGTTTTACAGATACATAAATTTGCTGAATGTTCTTTACACTTCATAGTCTACTGCACTGTCATGTGAAGCTTTGTTGTGGTGTTATTGGAAGGCATAAAATCTGTCAGGACTCTGGATTAATAGCCATGCACTTCTTTAAATAAAGTGACAAAATCTTCACATGCTCAGAGAGAACACAACTGGGCTTTGGCTTTATGTCTTTTTGTAAGACGATATTGTCATTAGTATGTGTGACCTACATCAGCGGCTACACTGATGTAACTCAGTACAGTATGTTTCATATTTTAAACACCTTTATTACTTTCCTCAAAGTAGTTAATTCCATTGTCTAGTGTTGTGACTTTTCCTGTCAATCACAGGGTGCTGTATTAGATAATAGGACCAGATTAGGTAAAGCTTACCAAAGATTAACAAAGGAAGACTGTTGACCTCATCTACAAACATCTGACTTGTTTTGTAATTACTGTAAACCTTACAATAGATATTCCTGGTTTTGGAAGAGGTCCAGCAGTCAAAAGAAAGGAACATGAAACTCAAGATTGATTATTTTTTTCTCCTGTTATGTTTGTAGCCTATTCCATAAACAGGTACTTCAGTAATAATCTATTTTCAATACCTAACATATATTTACAGACTTGAGTTAGTACTAGGGTGTTGTATCGTGTTAGCCATTATGAATGTAGCGAGAAGTCAAGCAAAATGACACCTTTTATTGGCTAAAAAGATTACAATATGCAAGCTTTTGTGGTAACTCAGGCCCCTTCTTCAGGCAAGATGTAATGAGTTGCCTTGAAAGCTTGCATATTGTAATCTTTTTAATTAGCCAATAAAAGGTGTCATTTTGCTTAACTTCTCACTAAAGACTTGAGTTCTAATTTCATTTTCTATTGTTGAGTTGAAAAAAGTACCTTTATTCATTTTTTCTGACAAAAGTATTGGTAATTTAAAATGTTTCCACCATGTTATATTCTATTACTATTGTATCATTATACATTTTTTTCAAAGCTATTCATATGTTTATTTAAAATATGCACTGATTTCTGTATACAGTAATCTTTGTAAACTATTTACATATAGTTTTAGAAGATGTATCAATTGTTACTAAGAGAAGAAAGATAATTCGGAAAGTTAAGCTAATCCAAATCAATACTTTTAAAGTTTTTAATAGATAAACAGTATGAAAGTATTTAATACAGACCCATCCATACATTTCCATATTTCCTTACTTAAGTAAATTTAGTTTTTCCATGGACATACTCAGGAACATTCATGTGTTTAAGTTTTGGCAGACTTATAAAGTTACAGACTGATAAAATGTTATATTATGTGTTATTGGTAGAAGTGGAATGAAAATAATTATACAGTAGGTGGAACCTTTTATATAATTAGCCCTTCATTATGTGACTGAGAGGTTTTTAGAAAAGACCGTAATTTATGAACAGCTGTTTTGTCACCCAATTAAACTGTGGTGTAATAATTGGTGTTATAGCATTGTTTGAAACAGTCAGTCATTTTCCAACATACTATATCCTAACATAGGTCATGGGGGTCTGCCGGAGCCAGTTCCAGCCAACACAGGGCGCAAGGCAGGAACAAATCATGGGTTGGGCACCAGCCCACCGCAGGACACACATACACACACTAGGGAGAATTTAGGATCGCCAATGCACCTAACCTGCATGTCTTTGGACTGTGGGAGGAAACCCGAGCACCCGGAGGAAACCCACGCAGACACGGGGAGAACATGCAAACTCCACGCAGGGAGGACCCGAGAAGCAAACCCAGGTCTCCTAACTGCGAGGCAGTAGCAGTACCACTGTGCCACCCTGTTTGAAACACTTATACAATTATTTATTTTTTGATTATTTTAAGAATTGGAGTATGTTGTATCTTTATATGATTTAAGGATTAGCATCTGTAATAATTTACCATTATGATAACAGAAAACAATGTATTGAAATACGTGATTTCACACATCTGTTTTGTATTGGTGCATGTAACTTCTGTAAGTTCATTTGCAGCCTGGAAAATACTTTTGATATAATCTAAACTAAGAATGATTTTCATAAGAAAAGTCTAATACATTTCTCAATAAACTTTGAATCAGTCTACTATAATGACAACACCTACTTTTGTATTTAATTTTGTTTTTAAATTAAAGATAATCATATTACTGTGACTAATAATTTTTATGTGAATTGCATCTTTTTCAGCAGTTTTATGGCTTAATTCCAAAAATGCATTACTTTTTATTTTTTCATTATTTTGTTACCATATTTATAAATAGCTTGGTGAAAAAAAATACAAGAAAATTGAAAGTTTATTTACTAATTGGAATTTCCTATACAGGAAATTAGATTTTTTTTTTCACAAGTAAATTGATAATCCAAAATAATTAACTTTTACCGAATATGGATAGCATTAAATCTTCCATAACCTCACTTTTTTATCACCAGTGGTGCAAAGTACGTGCAAATTAAAAAAAAAATTCTGATTGTTTATCGCTAATGGTAAAATGAATGTAGTACATAAGACACGTCTTATTTTAAGAATTTACTTTTATTTAACCTGACCATAAGAAAATTTGTTTTGGAAGTTGGCTACATCTAGATTTAACTCTTGATCTTTTCAAAGTTTTTTCATTGATATACACTTGGTTACAAAAATTTTTTTTGTGTTTTTTCTCCTTTTATTTTCAGCAACTGGATGGCAATAAGGGTGCATCGCTAAGTCCTTATTCACAACAAAACTCATCTACCTCACCAGTGAAGATGGAAGATGTTTCTCGCCAGGGCAGCGACTCTGGATCCATTGTCACACTAGGAACACCAGAAAGGCGTAAAGGCAGCCTGGCTGATGTGGTTGACACATTGAAACAGAGAAAAATGGAAGAGCTTATCAAAAATGAGCCTGAGGGTGAGTTTGACAACAAAGATAAAATGCTCTTTTCAACTCTGCTTGAAAGTTTCAATGCAATGATACAGTATTCGATCAAAAGAATACAGAAAAAAATCACAGTTTACTCCCAGTATTACCTGCTTAAAATGTATTACCAAAAAATAGACCAAAAACCCATTAATGTAATCTTAATTTATTATCAGCAGTGATAATACATTTGTTGAGATTCAATAAATAATTACACGTTACTAGACTTAGGTTTTGCTTTTTATTTATTCTCAATATTTATCTTTCCTGATCTATTTGTAGCCACTATATAATTTGAGTACCTACATCTAGTGTGCCCTGTCATCTAGGGGTAAAGTAATTAATGCCTGATAGGTCTTTGTTATAAATATAATGATCAGTAGTAAATTACTTAAACAATCTTTTGGGTGTAGTTAATATATTTAACATTGGATTGCACACTATTTGGCTACACATTAGTGAAATATTATAATTGCAGCATTAATGCTATATTTTTTTTAAGTACTGTATGAGTATGCTTATTTAAATTATAGTCAAGGCTGAAGAAATGTTGCAAATAGATGTTTTGGGTGTTTTCATTGTTGTATAATAAGTATTCTTAGGATAGCGTGCTTGTTTCATTGCTTTATCAGTATTTCTGGTAGCTGTTTGTGGACATTGTGCTTGTTGAAATGCAATGATGACAGGAGATATATTCGTATTTTTTTTTCTTTGAATGAAGAAAATAGTGTAGCTTTTTATGCAGGTATATTGCTTTACCTATCTATCTGGCTGTCTATTTTCAAACTACTTTTAATTAACAGCCCTTTGTTAGGGTACCAGAGCACATTATTGTACTTAACCAGACTAACTCATGCTAGGCCAATTTAGTGTTATCAGTGCAGCATGCTTTTAGACAGAGGGAAACCCATTTGAACATGAGGAGAACATACAGATTCCACACTGAAGACGCCCTAATCTTCAAGAGGTGTGTACAGGAATCTAGTAATTATAATAACAATATTTTCTAAGCCAGTAAGTGCTTGTTTTTAGAGAAAGACATTTTGAAGTATTGTAGTAAAGGAATCTTTCCCAAAAATCTTTTTGAAAGTTTTACAGAAAATAAAACATTGTTAAATGCAAGGTATACTAGTGTTTGAGGAGAGTGGAGGTATCAGCAGAATAAAGTTTTAATAAGTATTTTAAGTCCAGCTATGTGCCAGAAAGCTAATACTTGACATTCTAGTTCATTGCAATGATGGAGTTGTGTTGCTGTATAGAGCATATAGTTTAAATTAAAGGTAATGAGTGAATAAGTGAATTCAGGGTGCCTCCTGAAAAAAGTTACAACTTTCAATGAAATTCAAATATTACTAATTTTACATGATTTATTTTGTTACAATAAACTATAGGCTGATTTATATGGTAATAGTGTAACCTATTCAATGTAGGTAATGAAAAACACAGAGCTCTTTACTATTTTGTAGTTTATGGAAATGAATATGTAAAGTATCATTATTTACCTCAAAATCAGTGATTTTGACGGACTAATTTTAACAGATATTTTCAAAGTCTTACTGCCCCTGTCTGTGATATTTGTATGCCTTAAGAAAATCATCATAGTGCGGTTATCCATGAAAATCACAGTGACATGTTTCAATGACTTATGCCTAGTGGCATTCACTTCTGTGGCAGTGGCAAATCTAGTAATGGTTCACATTCTAGGTTACATAGGCCTTCTCCAGCTTATGTGTGTGTATGACAATGTCTATATGTCTCTTCATTTTTCTTTTAAACTAACAGCCGAGACACCCAGGTTAACATAAAGTTTATTGATGATAGTTGTGCCATTGAAAGTTGCTTCCTAAAGTTAGAGTTACCTTTAGCACAGTTGTTCTTTTAAAGTTTGTGCTGATACTTGGAGATCTGGACATGCATAACTTTATCTGCAACTGGATACTGATTTTTTTAGCCAGCTTGCACAAGACAAGAACAGTTGCATACAGTGTATTGTAGGAATGAGGTAACAGATCTAACAAAGTACTCCAGTAGTAATAGTAGTCTTGTACTGAGCAGAGATAGGTAGATAGTTACATTTATATAGAGCTTTTCTTGACATTCAAAGCTTTTTTTTACATTACAATACAGGAGCCTCTATTCCACCACCAATGTGCAGCATCCATCTGGATGATGTGACAAGTCATTTTTTTGCCAGTTACACAAACCACACATTGGCTATTAGGTGGGGAAGTTATAAAAGAGATAGCTAGCCAATTAGGAACAGGGGGTGAGCAGGGGGTGTGGTGGGCAGTTTAGCCACTGGGATATACCCTAGTCTTTTCAAAAGACACCCAGGAATCCTTTATGACCGTAGAGGTTCAGGATCTCGGTTTTACATCTCATCTAAATGATGGCACTGGTTTTATGACACAGTAACTGCATCCATGCATTGGGATCCAAACAAAGAGCACAGGGTAAGCACCCCTTGCTGGCCTCAAAAGCACCTCTTCCAACAGCAACCCATTCCTAAATGTTCTACCATATGAGTACTAGACAGGCCCAGACATGCTTAGCTTCAAGTGGATTAGCTGTTCAGTGGTAGCATGACCTAGACAAAAGAAGTAAGAGAGTGCCACATGCCACACGCCAGTAAGCATGACTAGAACAATAAGCAGATCCCAGGTTACGAAATAGTGAGATGAAAAGAGTATTCTTGAATGATTACTATTGAACTATAGAAATGATCCTATGGAAGGGGTCTTTAAAAAATAGAATCTAACTCACGTTTTAGCTGCAAGGAACTCTAAACACTGTCAAAAAAGAGTCTGTAACATGATTAATGATTCAAATCACAAACTATTCTCACCTCTGTAGCTGGGCAAACAATATTCTGAAAGTGAAACCTACACCTGCTGGTTAAAAGCTGCTTTTACTTCCAAGTACAGTGTGCTTTGAATACTGAATATTGGACCTTTCTATATGTTGATTTATTTTGTATTACCTTTATAAAATCTGCGTATATATAACCATTTTATTTTATTTTTTTTATTTGTTTGCTTGTTTCATTGTTTGTTTTTTTTCTTGTTAACCAGAGATTCACGTGAAGGACTAACAATAGACTTATTACATATTGCACCTAGTATTGACTGCAGAGACTGTGGCAAACCCAATGTTTTTGTGTAAAATATAATATTAAAATTATATTTGCAAAATGACGCTCTGTGCAGCTGTATACTGAACTTTTTGTTGGTTCAGCACCAGGTAGTTAGACTGGGTGGCATTACTTCAACTGTACTCACTTTCAACACCAGAATCCCCCAGTAATGTGTTCTAAGTCCTCTCCTATACTCCCTCTACACCCAAGACTGTACGGCCAGGTGCAGGTCTAACATTATTGTGAAATTTGCTGTTGATACGACAGTAATGGGTCTCGTTTGTAATGGCGATGAAACTAAATACAGAGAAGAAATCATAGCTCTTACCCAGTTGTGTCAGTGAAACTGACTTTCTTTCAGTTTAGCCAAGACTAAAGAGGTAATAGAGGACTTCAGAAAGCAAGAAGATGTACACTTCCCTTTCACCATCAATGAGAGTACTGGAGAAAGAGTGAGCACTTTTAGGTTTTGTGGTGTACAAAGCACTAAAAACCTCACATGGACTGTTCACACAGAAAAAGTGATGAAGATAGCTCAGCAATGCCTTTATTTATCTTGGACAGCTGAAGAGGTTTGGCATGAGCCCACACACCCTTAGATAATTTTACTCCTGCACCATTGAACGCATCCTAACTGGATTCATCACTTTCTAGTATGGGAACTGCTAAAACGTTTAGAGAATAGTGCATTTTGTCCAACAAATCATTGGTGGGGATGTTCCTAACTTCAGCAGCGTGTGAGGAAAGCCAGGAAAATTATCAGTAATCCTAGTCATCCAAGCCACAAATTGTTCTCAGCATTACCTTCAGGCAGACAGTACCATAGCATCAGGTCCTGAACCTGCAGGCTCCAGAACAGCTTCTTCCATCAAGCTGTTAGGATGCTGAACTCTGTACAGTGACTGGTACTAACCCTTATCGACACACCACTCCATAACACACACATCCATGCTGGTTATACATTATTTGTGCATTCCATTGTACCACCTCTTTTTTATGTTGTTAGTATATATTGTATAGAGTATGAATTTAAGTATCTCTAAGTCTTGCTTATATACTTTTGCACAGTGTGTGATTCGTAAATTCATACATATTGTAAATGTATTATTATGTGCATACACTATTGTGTTAATATTGTTCTACTACTGTGAGCCAAATGCTGTAAGATTTGAGAAACTATAATGCTCATTTAAAATTGTAAAAACTTGGTAAGTACATTTTAGTCATTTATCATTTTACATAGAAATATCTCAGAATTTTGCAACTCTTACTTTTTATACGTGGCTTCTTTAAGCTATGATATTCTTACTTTGTTGTGAAATCAGTAATACTATTATTAAACAAGACTGGTTTGGCAAACAGAAATTACAGAGCCAAGTCGGTCTAATGTTAATATGAAAAAAGTAATATGGTAAAACCTTGATTATCCATCACTCGATTAACTATCAGTCTCAATTAACCATCAGGGCAAAAAAAAAAACCAATAAAAAACAATGCGCACACCAACGTCTACCTATTACTATAATACTCTGCAAGCTCTGCACATTGGAATAGCTCTTCCTTTTACTAGCATGTAGACAGTTTGAGAGAGCATAGGGGGTCATGAGGTCACTGGAAAGGGGTGTGTGGTGCTACCGATATTTATCTTTAGAGTTCTGGTGCTTCCTGTCTTGCTATACGGTTGTGAGACATGGACGCTATCTAGCAAACTGAGATGAAGACTGGGCTCCTTTGGTACTATGTGTGTCTTCAGAGAATCCTTAGGTACCGCTGGTTGGATTTGTGTCGAATGAGTGGTTGCTCATGGAGTCTCGAATGAGGCACATTAACTGCATTGTGAGGGAGCATCAGTATGGCGCGATTCCCCAAGGATATTTTGGCTCACAGGATCCTCATTATTGAGGACCCGAGGGGCTGGACCAGGCCAAGGGAACGCCAGTGTAACAACTGGCTGTGACAAATGGAGGGTCATTTCTAGAGGGTCGGACTGGACCGCGTGTCTGCCAGGGGTTGCCAACCAGGATCCCGAGCTGTTTCGTCATGTGGTGGGTGCGACAATGCATTGTGCCAGTGCATGCTCCCCAACTTGACTTGGCTTGTTCTGTTATCTGTCTTTTTTCTTATCTGTCACAGCCTTGGTCCCGACCCCTGACAGATAATCGAGGTTTTGCTGTAGAATCAAAATTTCCCAGTCATAAACATGAATAGTTGGAATGGATATTTTAAGGATATACTGTACATAAATATTCCAAAATGATACATGCTGCTTAAAATAGGATATCACAAAATTTTGTTATTCTTGCTTGTGAAATGATGTCAACCGAAAATATGTAGCTTACTTTTAGAATATTTGGCACGGTAAATACAAGAAACCAAATAAATTGTTACATTAGAAAAATGAATCAGGTTAAAAAGTGTAAATGGATTGGTACTCCAAACAATTACATATATTCTCATAACATGATTTTTCTGTTACTCTTTATATTGATGTTATAATTTGTGGAAAAACATAAGTGAAAGAGGTTAACATTTGAAAAAAGAAATCAATTTGGACCCATATACTAGTAGTTAACAAGAGTATTTTTCACCACAGCAATTTGAGGAATAAACAGACTGCTTAATTCACCTTGAAAATTCTTTCCTTTTGTCATTGATGTGAACATTTTCATGAAATACCCTGTGTCCAGTTTCATGACCATGTGTTACTGTCTTACTAGACAAGTAAAGAGCCTCAGTGAATAAACTGTTGCTTTCCAGCAGAGCACTCCAGGGCTGAAGGCTGATTGGGGGAAGTCTTGATAGTGGTAGTAGTGGTGGCGGGATAGATGAGGAGGGTGAGGGTTGTATTGAAGATAACAATAAGCATTATCGAATAATACCGTGTAGAAAAGAAGGCTGTGCAAGCTCTAGAGACTCCATTAGTGAAGGTTACAGTTAGACATTATGGTTACTGGGTCCACACATTATCTCAGCTCTGTTAAAATGAAATGTGCAAACAAAGGGCCCACAGCATCTTAAGAGACAGCGAGAAAGACATAGAGAGGTAGTTTCTGGGGTGGGGGTGGTTGTGGTTGGGGGGAGGTTGTTTGATAGATAGAGAGACAGAAAGAGAGAGAAAGTGGAAAGGAGAGAGATAATTCATTGAGCTTTACAGAAACTGTACCCAGCAGAAAATACTTTTTTTTAATCTGCTGACCATTGTTTTCCTATGTTCACTCTCAAAACCTATAAAAGCCAGTGGCAGGTTGTGAAGAAAAATTAATTAAGCTATAATTTAATCATTGTAAGAATGTCATATTCATTTTATCCTCATTTTACATTTTCTTCCACTTCTGATTTCTGAAAGATTGGTAGCAAAATAACAATAATAAAAAAAACAAAAAGAAAGAAAGTAGTACAGATTAATTAAGAAAAGTTCTAGGTGTACAAAGGATGCTTTGAAATACTAGTGGTAGATTCAAAATTGCAAAAGCAGGAATCTTTCATCGCAGCAGAAAAAAATAATGCTTGAAAAAACTCTTTTTGTCAGATGTATTACTTGTAAGGTTCTCAGAGTTAATTGTATTAACTGACATAAATTTATAATTAAATCTGCTAAAGCAAATTTTAAAACTACTATAAAAAAACACATATTCACTTTTTTCCTTAATGCCACCTCTCTAGGAAAAAAGCATAGGTGTTTACCTTTCAATTTCCGAATAAATTGTTTATTGCTCTTACCATCTTTTTTGTTTGTTTCTTGATTTACTGGACTGTGTAAGCATTCATAGATCCTGTGGCTCTCAGCCCAGCCTTTTAAGTGTGTCTGTCCAAAATCAACTGCTTTTAACTGTTATTTACAGTGAGTAGGCAGGTAAACACCTTACACTGAAAAATTAATTAATCTATATATAAGCATGATTTTGCAATTTGGATTATAATCTGTGGTCACTGAAGAGGAGCTACATACCATAGCAGAAATCAGTTGTCTTCTAATTAACAGTCCTAGGCATTATTTTATTCAGTTTTATTGTTTAAATGTGTATACAAAGGTTTTGTAAAAGTTCTTCTTATAGAAATCAATCAGAAACACATATAGTGCTTCTTTAAGGTTGGTGAGCCCCTATGTATTTCTCTAAATATTAGATTTTCACTTCTGAGAGATTGTTTTTTAATCAGCATTGATTATTTTACAATATGTATTCATAACCTCTATGTGGTGTTTGTTGCAATAAATATTTGTGGTAGAAAAATAAACAGGCAAATTAGAATTGACTTGGTTATCCTGGTAAGGATATCTGGGTATTAAAATCACTGAGGACCATGTTTACAGGTCAGTAAGACAGTAATTTGCAGTTGTCTACTTTGTACATGTAAGAAGCCTACTTTGTTTTGTAGTAAATATGCAGTTCAGTGTACAGTACAGTGTCATAATATATAAAAACCAAAGTGAATGGTCTGTTGGGCACATGATTTGATTTCAAGATGATGGATGTGTGAGACAGTAACAATAGCCACTGAGTCACCTTATAGATACAGATGTTGCATTTGGCGTAATTTTGAAGAACAAGAAAACTCAGTACATCACAGAAACTCCTGCTCTTTGGTATTAAATTTGTAGTTCACATAAGACTGCCTGAATGGTACTGTAGACTTATGAACAATCATTTTCTGGGCATGTGAGTATACAGTAAAACTAGCCATTTAGCTACAACATAAAGTTTCACATTTTTTGAAAACCCAGCACCTCTTACTACCAGCATATTTATCATAAATTTCAAGCACTGTGTTAGGAGTAGCTCACAAACCGGGATGCAATGGTGTCAATGAGGAAACTGTGATTTTGGTGTCATATTATTGTTTAGGAGAAAGTCAGATCCTCTGTCCTTCAATTGAAGTTGAGCTGAAGATAGATACTCCAGCATTGCAATATTCATATGTATTTCAGCAAATCTTTTAAAGTATAGATTATAAGAAAGACAGTAAAAGGTTTAGAATGGCTAAGTCAAAGCCCACATCCTAATCTAATAGCAATATTATGGTTAAACCTGGAATAGGTTATTAATTCAAAACAGTCATTTAATGTCGCACACAGGGATATTTTTAATACATTTATTTTTAAATAAATTAAGACACATTTGAGCGTTTTTCAGTTATTCCAGTTATTTTTATTAAAATTGGACTTTATATAAAATATTGATAGATATAAAAATTGTTCTGAGAGTTTATGTATAATGACGATGACAAGTCTTAAGGTTGCTGGTTTTGTTTTGTTGAGTTTCAAGGAACATAAAATCAAAGTGACTCTTGATCACTGTAAATAAAGCTTAAATGGCCACTTTAAGGGATTATCATAAGATCATTAGGTTAGTTTAATTGCTGATTCCAGATTTGACCTTTGTATGTATAAGAGGGCCCTGATGCAGTATCCATAATTATTTCCTGCCTTGCTCCCTTGCTACCAGGTTAGTCTCCAACTTCCATGACCCTGAAATTAAACAAGTCTGTGAATATTATGTTATATCATCATATTATTTTGTACAATGCAGCACTTCAATTTATATAAATAAATATTTAAGTACCTGAGTAAAGGTAAGTTAAATAACCTGATCAGGGTTGCAGATTTGCTTACATGAAGTAACAGATACCACTGCAACCTTGTGCTTACCTATTCTCAATTTCTAAATTTTTATTGGTGCGACTCAAACCACCTACACCTGAACACCAGCAAAACCAAGGAGCCGGTGGTGGATTTTAGGAAGCCCAGGACCCTCCCGGACCCTGTGATCATCAGAGGTGACTGTGTGCAGAGGGTACAGACCTATAAATACCTGGGAGTGCAGCTGGATGATAAACTGGACTGGACTGCAAATACTAATGCTCTTTGCAAGAGAGGACAGAGCCGACTATACTTCCTTAGAAGACTGGCATCCTTCAACATCTGCAATAAGATGCTGTAGATGTTCTATCAGACGGTTGTGGCGAGCTTCCTCTTCTATGCGGTGGTGTGCTGGGGAAGCAGCATAAAGAAGAAGGACGCCTCACGCCAGGATAAACTTGGGAGGAAGGCAGGCTATATTGTAGGCACGGAGCTGGACAGTTTGACATCCGTGGCGGAGTGACGGGCACTGAGCAAGCTCCTGTCAATCATGGAGAATCCACAGCATCCACTGAACAGTATCATCTCCAGACAGAGGAACAGCTTCAGCGACAGACTGCTGTCACTGTCCTGCTCCACTGACAGACTGAGGAGATCGTTCCTCCCCCACACTATGCAACTCTTCAGTTCCACCGGGGGCGGGGTAAACATTAACACTATACAAGATTATAGACTGTTATACCTGCCTCGCACTCTCTCCTTGCATTTTTTAACTTGCATTGTGTTTTTATCACTCTTTAATTAATATTGTTTTTATCAGTATGCTGCTGCTGGAGCATGTGAATTTCCCCTTGGGGATTAATAAAGTATCTATCTATCTATCTATCTATCTATCTATCTATCTATCTATCTATCTATCTATCTATCTATATATGAAAGCAAAATATTTACACACTTCCTGTGTTGCTTATCAGGCCACAATTAATTATTCCTCTTGAATGAAATAAAATACTTTTAACCCTCTTCTCACTCCTACCTCTAGTAAAAACTCCAGAATACTCAATGTGTTAAAGAGCCATTGTAGCCTCAAAGTGTCTGGACATTAACCAGCATAATGTTTAGGGAGGGAGACATTTTTTTTTGTATTTTCCATCTCAAGTGTCTGTGTGAGATTAAACTTGTGGACTGTGGTGGCATTCAACATTTTAGACTTACTACAATGTTGATTGACAACTCTAGATTTTTTTTGGTTTAAATGATTAACGGTTGAAAACTGATTTTTAAGAACAGATAGATAGATAGATATTTGGCACAATCAACATTAAATCTAAATTGCTAATCTTCATTACTTTTTAATCTCAACAGACATCACAGTAGAAACACCTGCTTTTTTTCAAATGCTGCAGTTAACACTGCATTATTTGTGTGCACACAGATTTAAATCCATATCAGTATAGTAGCAATACACACCTCTTTGACAACACAAACATAGACCTAAAAATTGTTTGCATGAGTCCCTGTGTGGAAATGAGTGAATACTAGGTGCTGGGAAAACACCATGACATGCAAATCAGTTCTTCATTCCAAGGTTTTCTTAATTGTTTTGAGTCATTGTGCTCCAGTCTTCCCAATTTGTTGCTTAGTTCTTCACAACTCATAGATTGCATTGGCCACATTTGACCTCCTGTAGTGAATTATGTCTTTAGAAGTTGTTCTATTATTGTCTGAGCTTAGTTAAAAGGAATACAGCATCAACAGTTGTAAAGGGTATAAAGATTTCAGAGGATAAAGTTTGTGTGTGTTTTTAATTCATATGGTGCATTTTGTGATAACCAATATGTTAGAATGTAGTTAAACTATTTGTATATTTCTATAATTATAACTTAATTTTTCATAAAGTGTGGTACATTTGAACAGAAAAACAGTATTTTTTACATACTTTTATTGGTGTCATACATTAAGACCTCGTAAAAGAGGAATCTTTAAATCAGGCAATCTGTATTGGAGAATTTATGTTTAAATGGTACATTGGATTACGTTTTTGTTTTTCTTGAGTTTACCTTAATGTTCATAAGATTCTTAACCAGGCTACTCTTATCAAAATGAGTCAAGGTCCTATTATCTTTATTTCTGATTTCAAGGAATATGTGTCAAACGATGACTAACATTTAAGAGATACTTGTATGTGTTTGATGTAGTGTGCCTTGTTTATTATTTTTAATATTCAGAGTGGACCTAACAGACCTGAATGTTATTAGTGCATGTGAAGAGGTTGCCTCAGGTCTCCTCAGCCACTTGTGCTTAATGTATTCAGACCTCTATGTGTCCCTTATAATGTGTCACTTTCCTACTAAGTTAAGATTGTCCTACACTGAATATTCTTTGATCTGAGTAACAGTTAAAATAAACACATACTGGTATATGCATAAATACATACTGTACATACATACATACATGCATACATAAATAAATAAGCCAATTTCAGCAGTGGGAGTATGGGCCATTAGCATATTAACTAGAACTGTAGCATAATTAAATATTATTTATTTTAATTATGCTGATGTATTAAAAAAAGAAGTAAAATATATTACATGTTTGTCAAATCCATTCAAGTTATCTATTGATTTTCATAGTTAAAAAATGCCCAGCTTGTCATCCATTGAGCTTTTTTTTGGCTGTTGTGCCATACCACCTGCTCTTCAGTAAAGCTATAATCCATCTGAAGCTAAGCATGTTTGAGCCAAGCCATTGCTTGGATGGGAGACCATCTAGGAAACCTTTGGTTGCTGATGGAAGAGGTGTTGGTGAGGCAAGCAAGGGGTGCTTACCCTGAGACCTGTATGTTGATCCCATGCTGTGACAGGAACATCGTGCTGTTAAAAGTGACACCTTCCTTTGGATGACACGTAAAGATAAGGTTCTGACTCATCCCTGGACATCTTTTCAAAAGAGTTGGGTGTACCTCAATGTCCTGGCTAAATTGTTCACCACGGCCAGGTCATTCTGTCCCTGTTGGTTCTTATGGTTAAATATCTTTCTCACCCCTTCACCACTTAACAGCTAATGTTTGGTGAGCATTCTGATGCAAGAATGGCTGCCATTTCATCATCTAGGTGGATGCCGCACATATGGTGATTGTTGAAGTAGTGCCTCATTGTTTATTGAGTAGGTTGAAAAAATGATATATAAATGTAATTAAGTCATTAAATTGGCTAATTGAAGGACTAATAAATAATGGTTATCAGCATAGCTTAAAAAGTATTTAGTGCAGCACTCATTTCTTTCCTCTCCTATTAAGCCTGCTTAAAAGTTTGGTCAGGATCTTAGCTGATTTTGCTTTTTTAAAATGTAATTATGTCTCTTTGCATCAATTACCCAATAATAGTATCTACAGTAAATGTTGCAGTGTATAGGGAGTTTTTAAAGAGATAATATAAACCCACTAGTGTTTTACAGTTTATATCACAATTGCGTTTTCAGTGTTAGGTATGACAAATTGCATTTGTGGCTTCCTTTTCCACACTATTGCTTTGGCTTCAAAGGCTGACTAATCCATTTCTGAAAGTCACAATCATTCATCCATCCATTTTCTAAACTCACAAGTTGCAGGAGCTGGAGGGAACATATTCCGATAAGTATGAAATCATTGCTAGACTGGATACCAGCATATTGCTATTTCACATATCTGTCATATGTGTACTTGTGCTTTGTTAATTTAGAGGCACCACTTAAAGTAACATTTTTTTTGGAATGGTGGAAATTTTATTTTTTGGTTTATACTGATATTGTATGGCTTATAAATCAAACTTAGAGGCTGTTAGGTTAGCATTCTATATTCAGAATATAGTTACATTGGTTTTGTTGCATTTTTGCTAAATTGACCAGTTATGTATAATTTTAATGTTAACAGGAGTGATGTTTTTGATCTGTACTACTTAAGGCAGGTTGAAATCTTAATAATTAACATAGATCTCAGTGTTAATGTTTACAGTGCACTATGCAATGCATACGTCTCTGTTATATGCCATTACATATGGGATTCGCAAAAACAGTGTTAATGTTTGTGATGTGCCATCTGTTGGAATGACAGAGACATAGCAACTCTGGACAAACACACAGACAGACACACAAATACTTATCCACAGACAGACCCACAAACTTTTACCCTTTTATACAGGTGGAAGATTTGGTATCACGTTTGATTTGAATATTTCTAGACTGTCTCCTAATGGCAAACTTTCCACAGCTGGGGTTAAAAGACTGAGATTAAAAGAAATTCAAAGCAGCATCTAAAACATGCAGAATGTCTTACATAATTCTAGAAAAACTATGCATTCTTTTTATCAATCTATGTTTTTCTTACTTATTTAAATAATTTATTGAGAGTAAAATTCAGCAAAAATCTTTTCCTTATGACTTAATGGAGGCAATGTCACAATCAAGTGAATAAGAAAATCTGTACTGCTGCTTTTTTGTACTATTCCACATCTACAAGACATTTTAACACAATATTTTAAGGTGTGGAAAAAATAGATGTAACAAAGTATGGTGTTGTATTAAGAAACTGAAGTAACGTCTATAAGGAAGAATACATTTAAAATGCATTTTGTGGAGTTTTTTCTTAAAAATAAAACTATACAAACTGCATTTTGCAAAATTAGAAATAACCAAGCAATTTGTTAAGTGCAGTAATGTATTTCTCAAATGTAAGATTTATTACTTATGTTTCCAAATCAGACAGTATGTGATTTCCGGTAATATTCAATTAATGTAGATCTTTTACTTAACTATTACTTAATGTAATTGTTTTATAATTAGAATTGAAAATTCTTAGATAGATAATAATAACAAAAAAAAATTTTTCATTGCAATGTTACACAGTTGATTCAGTTTTAAATTGGAATTTTGAGTCCATTCTGTGATTGTAGGCGTTTCTGTTTCTTTGCATGGTAACGCCTTCAGCTTTGGCTGCAAACCAAAGTCACTGAAGTGTAGAAAACTGGCTTTTGTGTGTTATGATATTCAGAAACTCCATTGGCAGCTTAAATTTGTTTGATGAAAACAAAGACATATATGCAGAGATCAAGCCCAAAGCCATGTCTGCTACCTTCATTTTTTTATTAATCTCATTATTTCAACTGTTACATCTATTTTTATCCAAAGCTTTATTTATTAAAGCACTTCTTTTTATTTTATTATTTCCAAAATTTCTATATGATATTTTATTCAACTTTTTTGATTTTATTTCTAAATAAATAATAAAATAAAGATATATTGTTAGAAACAGTTTCACTAAAAATTTTAACCATGGATGTGAATTTTAACAGCATTAACAAAGTTTTGGAAAAGGAATCAAACTGACAAATTTGTGTTTTCTGCCTTATTTTATAGAAGTGTCCTATTAAGTTGTCACTTCAAAATTATGTCTGTTAAGTTGATGTCGCATTTTATGACTTATAGTTGAAAGGATGTCAAACTTCACAACTGCAGTTGGTGTGTTCTTTGCTGGAGCTTGTCAATTCAGGCATTTCCTAAGTATCACACGCTCGCCCTATTTTCTGACAGCCCATAAAGTGCTGCCTGATAAAGCTTGTTCCTGTAAGAATGGTTTAAAAGTAAGTAAGCTACCTTTTTTCTTTGTTCCATTCAGTTACTGTACATGGAACATGAGACATCAGAGAGACAAGACTCCCTTCTGTTTGCAAGGTTTAAAACACCTGTACCCTTATTCCTCATTGGTGCTTTATTTGCATTGTACCTCTTGATGAGTGCTCCTTGGTTGACAGCTGTCATGCATAAAGAGCCCGTCTCTGTGACTTAAGACAAAATGAGACCTATTTGATGTTGTCAGGGTGAGTCGCATACTTGTAGGACTAATTCTTACTACATGACTGGCACTCACTTGAGTGGACCAAGACTGCCCTAAATTTGCAAAGATTATGTATATCACTGCAGATGTTGTGTAATATGACATGGCCTTTATGGACTACTGTAGATGTTGTGTAATATGAGATTTTGTTGAAATGTTGAAATTTTCAGATAAAGTAGTGTCAATTTCATTTGATATGATCTTAGATTGTCATTTTCTGTTTTCAGAAAGTTCAAAACAGTTTTTCTTTGAGAATTCAAAGATATAATTAATGTCAGATCAATATATTTTTAACTCAGTACTGTTCATATATTGTTGACTGATACAATTGCATTAAGAGAGAGCCATTTTTGCCTCTATATTAACTATGTTTTATTTATTACAACCTCAAAACTTCAGGTAAATCCTTTAATAAACAATAAATAACCGTGATTTGCCAAAAGCAGTGCAGAGGATTATATGAAGGAACAAATGGGTTTTGAGGTTGTAATTAGACTATGAAGACTCAATATAGCACAGTAAATAAAGTATTCAAATTATCTTGCTGTCTCAACCATTTCTTGGTATATTACATAACAGCTTTTGTTTGAACTCCTCCAAAGCAAAGCTAGCATATATGTACTGCATTAACTAAACACACTTTATGAAGTGTGGCATAGTTTGCCATTCATTATGTCAAATGTTCAGAAGTGTTTTTCTGCTCATAACTAAAATAATTTAAATATAACAAATGAATTGACAGTTGCTGAAGTTATATCAACTGTTTTTTTTGTGTTTTTAAGAAACATTGGTCCTGCATTTTACCTAGAGCTTAGGATGAAAAATTACACTTAGGAAGGAAACTTAATTCAGAAAATAGTCATAACTGAAAGAATTCTTACCATACACAAAACATTCAACAGGCATGGTGTCCATGGAAGAACACAAAAGAGGAAGCCACTCCTCTCTTAAAAAAAAAAAAATCAGCACTCGACGCCTGAATTTGTCAAAGACCACCTTGTTATTGAGAAAATGTTTTGTTGGCTGGGGAAACTAAGGTTGAATTGTTGGGAAGAATATGCAGCAGTACATATGGCTTAAAAAGGGCACAGCATACTAATGAAAGCAACATCCCAATGATGACATACGAGGAGTATGATGATTTGGGACTGCTTTGCTGACTCTGTGCCTGAACAGCTTGCCAGCATCAAGGGGCAAAAAAATTAATATATTTATTACGATAATACAGGATAATATTAGTATGGCTGTTCTCCAGCTGAGGCTCAGTAGAAGTTGGGTGATGCAGCAGAACAATAACCCAAAATGATGGAGTACATCTAGTACACAATGGCATCAATAAAAGGAAATCAACCTCTTGGGGAAGTCCAAACCTTAACCCAATGTAGATGTTGTGGAGTGACCTCAAGAGAGCCATTTTTACCAGACATCTTAATAACAGAGCTGAACTGAAACAGTTCTGTAATGAAGAACAGCCCAAAATTCCTCCTGAATGTTATGCAGAGATGATCTGCAGCTACCGGTAGCTTTTATTTGAATTTATTGCTGCTAGTTTCATCCAGTTATTACCTCTAAGGGATAAGTTGTTTTTTCCACATCACACTGTGAAGGTTTGATGGGTGTGTTTAATAAAGAGATGAAAAATTATAACTTTGTGTTATTAGATTAATGTATCTTAGACAATGATCAGATCAGGTTTTATAACTAATTAATGCAAAAAACCTGTAAATTCTAAAGTGATCCCATATTTTTTCCTGTCACTGTAATAATTAGGATTATCTAAAAAGTGTACAACTAACACCAGATACCTCCATATCATAGACAAAAGAGTACATGCATAAAAATAGACATACCTTGGCTTGCAGAGTGTGAAAAAAAATACCATATAGCACAAATGTTTAACTTCTGCAAAGAGTCTGACATTTGTTTCCCAGTTATTGCATTGTTTCTGAAAAGAATCAAGACGTATTGAGAATAGCTTGACAAAAATAAAAAATAAGCAAGTGTTTATGTTACATTTGTTGTCTGTTTATGTACCATAATATAAAGATATTCTTTTGACTAGATACCTTTTAAAGCCCTTACATGTTTTCTTATTACATAATCAAGACAGTCATTCAGCCTTTACCTAAAATATAGCATGAAATTAGGCACCCATCTGGGTTAGTACTTGAGTTTAAAAAAAAGCAAGCTTGAACTTGGATGAGTGTGTTAGTCTGAAAACACTAAAAGAATTTACATTTATAGCAAATTCAATTGGTGCAAATGTAGGTGTGGACTGTTGTCTTATTCTGACTTTTACCCATTTCACAATTACTATTAATAGCTAGATCAACATTGACATGCCTATGATGATTAGTAATACTCAGTTTAAATAGTTGACTTTAAGGGAAGATTTGTATTGTATAGGAGGCATATGTGTAATGTATTTTTTTCGAGGAGTTACAAAATAAATACAAAATTCAGACTAGTAAGAAAAATACAGTAGACATTTTCTGAAAACATGGAATATACCTAATTAAGTCTTGCTGGTATTGACAGTTGACTTGATAATAATCAGAACAGGCATGCTAGAAAGATCTGCGTAATAACCATAATGCCACCTGTAGCCTCATGGAAATTTTTACCATTTTTATTTACAGTATGCTCCTGTACTTAGTTGTATCTATTATTTTTTGAGCTTTGCATTCTGAGCAGATATATTAATCAATTAAATGTCACAATGATAAAGTATACTAATCTTTGTCATGATTAAAGAGCAAAAAGGTGACTTTAAACTGTCTGTTGTTTAAGATATTTGGGTGAAAGGATTTTCCACTTTGATGAAATTTGTATTTTAGCAAGGCACGCCTAGCACATTAGTATAATGTCAATACAAAATGTATCACACTCTGTAATTATAGACCTGAGCACTGGTAGAAAACAGATGGTAATTGAAGTTATATATTGTGAGAGGCAAGGACTCCTGTACTGTTATTTTAAGAATATAGAAGTAAGAATGAAGTGTTGTTCCTACAATTAATTCAGTCACATATTTGTAATCTCTCTAGGCAGAATAATATATTACTTGTGTGGAGATTTCTGGTGTTTTCATACAGCAGATTTGCCTTGCCACTTCAAAACTGCAACCAAAAAAAAGCCCAAATTTATTTTTTGGATAACTGCTTAGTGTTATAAATCATTTATATGGAACAGTGCTAAAAATACTCAATTTTTATTCATGACACACCCAATGCCATATGTCTTTTCAATGTTGAAGTGAAGAAGTACACCTATTATTAAAAGAGAAACAGTGAGACTTATGTTCTAGTTCATATTCATACTGTACCTTGCATTTTTGTCAGTTATGTAAATTTACCAATGTAGTAACCCTTCAAATTAAGTAACACAATTGAAAATGTATTTTCTATTTATGAAGAATAACACACATTCCAAAAAATTTAAACTGATCCTATAAATATGCCTAATGCATTATTTTTGTGTGCTGCATTCCAGTGGCAAAAGGAAATTCAAATCCCTTGGCATGTACATTATAATAAAAGATATAGTTTAAGTAGAATTAAGGTTAAGTGACTAACACATAGATAGGCATGTTCCTACAACCTTGATTTCATATATATCTCCTTGCCTTAAATACACACTGTTAATGTCAGCTTGCATGTGAATTCCAACATCTAGCAAGCTAACTAAAAAAGTTCAGAAGAACCTAGCCATTAAGACAAAGTCAAAATCAAGAAAGGAATTCTTCAGGCACTGTTTTTTCACTGGCCTTGGCAAACGTGTTAAAGATTTTAAAATGATTAGAAGTCTGCTGCCGCAATAAATCTTGTTTTTATATTTACAGAAGTACTGAATTTTCAATTGACTGAGCTAGATTTGGTGCTGAATGATTTTTCTGAGTAAGCTTTAAAATTAAAGTCTTTTCATCAATAATATCACAATATATCCTTTATATACAGTAATTTGTGCATTCCAATAGCAAGTCTCAGTTTAAATGCCATCAAATGGTCAAGATGACTTAGGGTGTTCACTCTAGTAAGTGTCATTGATCTAAATTATTATCATTACTATTTAATCCAAATGGTGGACTTTAAAGGAAAGAAAAAAAAGTGTTGATTTTAGAAGGAGATTGGTGACTAATAAATAAATTTAAAAATTGAATGGATTGATTTTTTCCATATATCTTAATATCAGTGGGTCACAACCTTTTTCTGCTGAGGTCTATAGCTCTAGAAGTCAACAAGCTTAGTGACTCGAATAATATGAAAGCAACATGTTCACCTGAAAAAGACAGTAAATGTTAGGCTTACCTGATAATAATATCAGTATTTAATAATTTTTTACATGAAATTTTCATTAAAACGAAAATAAAAAAAGAGCAATGAACAGAATGAAACTGCAACACAATTTCTGCAGTAAGAACAAAATCACCTCCCCACCCTATTTGATTACTTAATAATTAAAAATAACCTCTACAATTTACTTGAACAGGCTTCTACATAAAATTGGAAACTTTCAACAAATAAGAAGTAATTATATTAATTGAGATTTATGATGTCTAGAAAATAAACATTTTTTATAGTCAGTATATATTTGAGTGACAGCACAACAAAGTTTTGATTACAGGATACTTTCCCTGACATGTGCCTGAAAAATGTGACGGAATTTGGCACATTTTAGAGAAAGTGTACTTTCATAGGAGGAGTGGCAACAAACTAAATTGCTATCCTCATGCTGCTAGCACTTTCTGTGCTGCTCACTTCATGTTTTAACATTTTAATTCTTAGATTTAGAATGCACCACCTCTTGATTGCTGTCACTCCTCTTCTTCTGCATTTTCTACTTACGTTGTGCAAGAAGAGTAATATAGTACTTAATTAGAAGCACTCATGAGACATCATGGAATGTTCTCATAAACTGTTTTGACAGACATGAAAATTATGTGAGGATTATGAGCCTTTACATATAATGTTAAGCATAAACATCCAGAAGAATGGCTATTGCAAATGATTTGTGAGTATCTGACAGTAACATTCAGGGGATTGTCCGGGCTACACATTCAAGTGACGTGTGTCACAGATTGAGAACCTCTGTTTTATATAAATTATAATACTATGAGTGTTATTTTTTATCCTTGGTTCTATATTTTTTGTTATTTATAACTTGTGTTTTATGACTGATGACGTGAGCATGTAAATTTTAAGATATATAAAATATTAAGACCTAAAATAAAAAAAAGAAAAAATTACAATACCTGTTCCAAAACTGTAATTGTTCAGCATCATGGCTCAGTAATGAAATTTTCGTACATGTTCTTAGAAAATAAGAAATAAATGTATGAAAGAAATAAATCACATGGTTTTCTTCTATTTTAGTATAGTGTAGGGGCTGGAGGTATGAGAAACAAAAACATTGTAGCAATTAGTGATATGATGAGATGATGATATGACGTACACAATTATACAAAAGTGTTGTGATTAATGAAGAATGAAAAACTACACTAATATCATTGGCAACACCATTTTTCATCCTAAAAAGTTTCTTAAGTACAGTAGCAAGTAATGTTAGTTAAACCAAAATTCATGAAATAATTATTATTTGACTCAAGACTTCATACTGGAACTAAGCCTTTTGTACTATTTAATTTTTCCTTTGATGTTATTTGCATGTGAAATTAAAAACATCTGTATTGCCTAAGATTATTCATGTTGGCATTGTCTGAGTGTGGTCAGTTAACTTCCAGCAGCTAATAACATACAGTGTGAATGTTGGAAAATCTTTCAAAAGCAGGAGAAAGCATAAGTGGTTAAAACATCTGCTTGAAGCTGTAGTGCCAAAGCTGCTTTATTGAAAAGTTTTACACACTGTCTTTTTGTATGCTCAGCATATGTAATGAAAATGTATTCTCATTTGAAGGTGTTGTTCTCTCAAGGTTTTATATAATGCAACTATTTTGAAAGCTTATTGTCAGTGTAGTTATTGAAATTTACTACTTTGATTTTAGGGGTACATTATGGCCAGTGTAAGCTTTTTACAAAAACATTCCAGTATTACATGTATATCTTTCCTCTTTTTTATAAAAAGTGCGTTTCTTAGAGATTTGTCTTCATTTTTATGAGTACTTAAGTGCAGCAGCACCATACAATAATCAGGTTATACCAGTCTGTCTTATAAAGTGTGCTCGACTATGATAGAAAACTATAATTAGTAGAAAAGAATGCACTGATTGAATATGTTAATAACTCTACTTTTCATTATTGATAACAAACAGTATTTATTGCAAAGCAGCTGTGTCTTCATGATTCTTAAATGTTATCGGGCAGATATACTTATTAGAAGATCAGGATACATTAGTATTTTATCAGTATGCACATTTTTGTCATTTGGAGTACAGGCAGGTCAAGTTTATTATTGAGAATGAAATAGTGGGCTAGGGGCAGGGACTTTGTGGTTTAAAGTACTGTAAGATAGTTACTACACCACACTGTTTTTAATTAAACAATTAATAACTGTGTACTTTATCCCTCTAGTTCATTTGAGTATACTTTTTTCCTCCTGTATCATGAAAGATGCAAAATTGAGTTATTGCAAGTGAAGTTTAAATGTGTTTGTTTCTATATATTTTTATACAAAGTTTTTATGTATTTTGTGTATTTATTTTTATATATAGTACTTTGCTTAGCTGTGGGACAGCTACTTTGGTATGTATAGTAGTTTTCAGTGCTTTGTAAATGTCATAAAATTCCTTTGTAGAATTCAGCCTGTTTTTCAAGATTTAAAACAAAGCATGTGTTTTTCACAAGCTCTCATTGTATCTTTTATGCATGCTGCAAATTAATATTTGTCCCTTTAAAGGCATTTGACATAAGGAGCTCCTAATCCCTGTAATTGCTTAACCAACTTACTTAACTGTTTGATTCATGTTATATCTATGCTTTCCTTATATTTATTAAAATTTTAAAATAGTCTTTGAAAGGACAAGGTAGGAACACAGCAAAAATAATGGAATCCATTCTAAAACTGTGCCCCCAATGAAAGGAACTGGAGCGTTTTATAGGACAGCACTTAACTGCTGTGATTTAGAGAATGAATCTGTCACCAAAAATGCATGGTTATACAGCCCCTCACGCTCTCATACACTTCAATAGCAGAGAATCACAAGAGTGGATATATTATTGGTCAAGGAATGAAGAAGAGAAACAAGAGAGGAACATGTGAATTTTAAAAAGCAAAGCAGCTTCGCTTTAAGTAATAAATTCCCCAGCCTATTTTAACCCCCTTCACAGGCAACATTAGTATCTTAAAACAATTGTCACTGAAACATTTCAAAGAGATAGCTGTTGGTTCAGAATTTAAGCGTGGGAGAGAAAGGAAACTTCCATATGTGATATTCACCATTTGGTAGTAATTAGTTTGTTGTATAAATTAACATTAAATACTGCATTTCTTTTTCAGGCATTGTGTGCAATTATCTCTAAAGTTGTGTGAAGCATAAAGAAATGAAAAGTAACTTTGATGACACAAATCTATTTTGTGATTTAGATGTAAATAATATTAACAACAAAATCATTATCATCATTATAATTATTACAAAAATAAAATAAAGGAAGGCAATATATGCTAAATGATATAAGTACACACAAGCACTTTAATGAAACAGCAAAGAAATGTACTGTGTTATTAAGCTGTCAAAACTAAGATAAGATTGGTTTTCAATCAGGTGGAGGCGGAGGTTAACGTAAGACTATTGCAGAGGAAAACTACTTAAACCATGAAAGCTCACTATGTCTTTTACTTTTTTCCTCTTGATTTATTTGTTGCTTTGTAAACCATTATGGTGAGCTAATCATTAAGCATGTTCACTAACATGCCAGATAATTTAGAAAACCCAGTGAGAATGCTGGATTACTGACCTAAAGGTTACCAAACAAATGCCTGTGTCAAGAAGCCTATAGTATTTTTTAGCAACTATTATTGGTTTTCCATGATTTTTTTATACTAACTTGATTACATTTTTATCAAATCTTACAATATAATTAAGGTTTTATTGGTCTTTGGTAATATAATGCAGCTGACTGTACTCCTATAATATAATTTTATTGTGAAAGTCAAAGAACAGTTTTTTTTACTTTTTTTTTTAACTAAAAACTGTTGGGAAAAGAATAACGCATAATGAAAAACAAAAAAAGCAAAAAAGGTACAATTTATATTAGGGGGACAATTCGATAAAACTGTTTTTCACTTTGCATACATTAGTCACAGAGCTATTTTTAAAGCAAGGAAACTAAATGAATGGTCATACAATTCAATACAGAAAAAAGCATTTTCATAGAAGGGAGATCCTAAGAATTAAACAGTACTGTTTCAATGGCAAGAACAGTTCACACGCTTTGTTCCCAACATGTGCTCAAAGATTTTTTTGACCTCCTGGAGTGTTATTAAGAACTTTGCAAAGGATTCAAGTTCTTGAATTACAGTGCATCATCAGTCGATGTGTCTTGCATTGATAATGCTTGCAAAATGTCTTTTTTCTGATGAAGCAGATGAAAAAGTACTTAACTTTAGTAGCAGAGCAAAAGTTTGCAAAACTATCATGTGTGATACTGGATAATTCAGTGAATGCAAGATTTGCTGTTTATCAGAATTCCTAACAATGTTTCAAGCATGCAGTTCTTTATCATAATTAAAATTATTACATGCATTTGTAACTGTATTATAAACAAACAAACAAATAAATTAATTAATTAATAAATAAGGATTATTGGAAACCAGTATCAGCCAGTAATAAGCATTCCACTATATACAGTATATGCATATTTTGTGATAAATTTAAATGTTGCAAATGATATAGTATTGATATGGTATTCTTGCAGAATAGGAAGTAAACTAATGGAATGAGTAAAATATGTGTATTAACTGTCTACTGCTACTTATTAAACAAAATACACTTTTGCCCTATTTCATAGAGATTTTTCACTGTTTTAGTTACTACATAACTCATCTGCATGTAGTACATGAACATGTGCTATCTGCATATTTTCAGTATCTTGCACATACAATGTATTCAATTTAACTACATCCATCATTTTCTTTAGATATATATTACAAAAACATAGCTGCAGGTTAAATCATACTTAACAGAGAATGAGTATGGCAATGAAAAGAGATTAGAAAAGAGATCTGAAGCTGCATTTGCTTAGTTGCTAAAGTACTAACAATTACTTGCTAACTGTTTGCTGTTACATAACAAATAAGCAGTACTGTATATGGCAAGTATATTAAATAAGGAATTATTTAAGATATTTATTTTTGAAATTTTTGCTAATTGGGAGTTTTTGTTAATTGCATATATTTAAACGTGTACAACTTAAGATCTTAATAACTTAAGAATCATCTGGACATTTATCATGTCAGAAAAAAGCAGCATGTCAGAATTGTGACATCATAGAAGCACTTTATTGAATGACTTAACAGAATTTGCATTATGTTATTAGTTTTGTTTAAGCAAAAGTCATCTAAACTTGTTTAGGAAAGAGCTACTAAGTCTTATGTTTATGTCAAATGTAGTCTCAGCTCTAATATCTTTTCTATTTGTAGTAAGATCAGTACTGCTTGTCCATCAACTGTCACTGTAAATGATGCTGTGAAATACAGCTATACGGCAGATCCATTTTGTATCCTATCTGGCAGGTTACCAAGAACACTCCTTGGATGGGAGGAGGAGGAAAAGATAAGGCCTTAGTACTGGGATAAGGTTGGAGGGTAGGAAGGAATGGAACAATTGTATTTAGTTAAGCCCACAAAGAGGCATAGTGTTTATTTTTATTGACCTCCTTTCTTAAATCTGTTTTGTTATTTCCTTCCTAGATACCTTACCTACATCAATAAAACACTTTTTGTTAAACTATTAAGAGTTCAAGAGGTTTTTTGGGGTCAGGTCCAGCTCAAGAGCAGCCACAAGCAATTATGATATGTAATATTTTAGAGTCTAAATGAATCTCACAAAAACACTCAGCTCAGTTGAGAAAATAATCTAAAATTATACTGAATTAAGGATTTTGAAAAGTTAGAATTTTATCTTTGAATGAGTTTTACTTTTATGTTGAGCTAGCATCATAAATAGGTCCTTAGGATTTTCTGTTAGTGTTAATTCAAACAGCAAAATTCCATGACATGTGTATGTATGTATGATGTATGCATGATGTGTGCATCAGGGAATTACATATAAGTAAAAAAAAAGTACTTTAGTCAAGATAGCTAGATCACTATTTTCTTACATGGGGAAAAGTGTAACATCACATACAACTCAGTAAAAACAAATAAAGATAGCTTTCCTAAGATGAGAGTGCCCAACAACTTATGAAATACAGTATATGGCATTATGATTCTAAGTAACATACAGATTCTTATGGCTAAGGTGAAAACAGCATTTGAGAATATTCTTGCTGATGCAAAAGCGGTAATAGCTGAGATAGAGGTTTAGAAGTAGCTAAAAGTGGACATATAAAGTAATACACAATAAAAGGGGGGTGGGGTCCAATAAAGAATGTAAAACAATGATGACAGAAGTTGTCACAGATTCCTTTATTTCCTTTGACTCTCTGAAAAAGCTTGTCATGTAATAACTCTTACAGTGATACATGTGGTGCTCAGAATCATCAGCACTCATCTAAAAAGATTGTAATGTCTCTACTGTAATCACATATGCTGCTCTGGTGGTAAATTTGCCAAAGAAGATAATTTACTAATTGGATGTTTTTGAAATCATTTTGATCAAAAAGGATTGAATCTTCTAAATTAAAATTTCTTCAAGTGAAACTGAATGTGACAGTTAACTTTATTTCTGTGTTAAAATGATGTTACTCAGGTAATTCTTATCCTCAAACTGCACATCTCACCATGGTCAAGTAGAGACATAAACACGAATAAAAATAGCTGTGTCAGCCCACCAGAAAAAAATCTTGCATATTTATTTTGTGTTGTCTTAAAATAAGGTAGTTTGACAATTTATCTCAAATAAGTATAAATTCATTAAAATTTGATTTTAGTTTTTAAATATATTAATACTTGGGGGTTGTTTTTAATATCTAGTGAGTCTGAACTGGATAAGTAGGTTCAAAATAGATCAGTGGATGAATGGATGGATGGACTAACGTAATAAATGCAGTATTGAGTGCTAACAAGACAGATCATGGTGCCTTTTCCATCTCTAGAAAAATGGTGATTTGACATCTGATTATATCTATGTACAAGTGATTAAAATAAATGATGAGCTTTTTTCTCTTAATTTCTGGTACCATTTTGCCCGTTCAGCTATGCTTGCATAAGCTGCATGAATATATGATATTTGGTGGAAGTCTGTTTTCTGTTGTTGCAAACATGAAAGGTACACATATTGGCAGCTTCCAGACTAGTGCATTGCAATGCAAGAGGGGAGGAAAATGCATTTGCGACTTAGAGACACAAAGAGAATATATTAATTAACCCAGGAGACTTGGTAGATGTCAGAGTCAGAAACTGTGGCTTTGAAATGAAGTGATCTTTATCCACCACTGGGTTCGGGTCAAGGACCTTGGACAAGAAGAAAAGGAGTTCTTATTTGAGCCAGATGTTTGGAGACAAGGAGGGCTGCACAGTGCCCCCCTTTTTACTTCTTGCCCCCCCTTACAACATCCAGCTTTAAAGAACTGTCCCTATTCCAATTAGATTGCCAGCTCATAGGAAGCAGCTAAAAAAAAGAAGAAACAGAAGAAGAAGAAGAAAAAAAAATCCTGGCTCTGTTGTGTACTTCGGCCTACCTCGACGGATGGCCCTGGAAGACTAAACAGGTGTTATCTACTTTTGATTTCAGTGCATTTAAATTAATCCTGTCAGCTCAGCTGTTAAAACAACTGTCATCTCCAGCTGTTAGTAATTTTCGACTAGATCTTTCACAGGTTGCCAATTTCTGAGCCCACATTGTGTCTCCTGCTAAAAGCTCTATGGTAACACTTTTACTGTTTTCCCCCTGTATTGTCATGTTTGCAAGGCAACATCGAATATTGTTCAAGTGAAACACTCACACACAAGATATTCACATTACATGTGCACAAACTTACATATGTTTGAATGTATAGCCAATGCTGTTGTAATGTGATACCAGTACATAAAGTGATAAATAATTTTGGAATCACTTCCAGCAGAATTGTATCACATTTTATTTTTATTATCTTTATATATGTTAGTTTGGTATATTAATCTTTTATAAAGCTTTTAAAATATGTGTGCTTTGTGTATTGTTTTTTTTTTTCAGAAAATATGCAAAGTCGGAATTGCAGTTTCATTGGTGCTTAAGAAAATAGATGTCATTATGGTTGAGAGGCAAGCTACTCAGAAGCTTAATAGGAGTAAATAAATAGAAAAATCTGTATTAAAATAAAACAAACGTAAAGGAGCTGACATATAACAAATGTGTAAATGTATGCCAAACATATATTAACCACTGCTCTTTTGATTCCAGATTTCTCTGCCTTGCATGAGATTATTACTTAAGATTATTAAGGCTGCTTCACATTTTTAAAAGTATTTTTCCATCTCATGTCCTCCTTTTTCCTCCTTGTACTGGGACCAGAGTAACCAATGACAACTAAAATTTTCATAAAATACAGCACCAGTTTTTGATCCTTGCAATACTCATTCATATATATCCTCATTTCCTCAACCCATCAGTAATACATGATATTTTGATAAAATCAGTTAATATGCCTGTAAGACTCTGTTGATCAGTGTATTATTATATCGGGAGTACTTCTTTCCGTGCATATTTAAATTCGGGACATAATTTTGTGAAAATATGTAATTTAAAACTATAGACCTGCACTTTATTCAGTTACAGTGAAAGTAATGTTAAAGCATGTTTCATGCAATGGTGTTCCAAAATATCATTGTTCAAAGAGAGCAATGTACAGCACAGCACAAGTCACTGCTTTCAGTATAAGTTTTGCTCACATGCAATGTAATCCCACATGTTCACAGCACCCAGCTAAATTGTGTTTAGTGGGGTTTGCTGTGGCATGGTGCCCTAATTGTGCACACAGTTGAGCCCCTTTCTATTAAATGTAATTATTCATTGTACATGTCTTTTTGAAAAAGAAAAAAAAACAGTTTTTTCCTAGGATAGCTTCATGCTTCTCTGAAGCCTTGATCCCTCAATTGTTTGTTGAACAATTAGACTTTGAAACCATCTTGATTACAGTCTGTGAAGTGGAACGTCAACCCTCTTCCCCTGCTCTTTCCTCCCACGTGTAGTGCCTATGAGAAAACACTAGTATATCCTCATAAGGGTGCTGCAGGAAAAGCTGCTTTTTAACTCAAACTCACCTATGCTCACTAAGCTACAGCTCTCTCAACGTCTGCTTTCCGTAACTTAGTAATTACAGTATTTCTGCATTTTCTTTTTTGGAATTCTAGAAAGCTGTTCTATTGTATAGAAGAGTTCTGTCATTTGTGCATAGGTACTCATAACGGTCAACTATTTTTAATTCAGAAATAATCAAATTGAATAAACAGATCTGATGTTTATTTGTCATATTTTTAAAGAATGTATGTTTTTGTTTGTTTTTTCTCTGACCAAAGTAGGTAGATGAATTTGAAACAAATATCCCTAGTTTTAGGGCCACAGATATAATGAAATGTTTCTGTGTTTATGATGGGAGGAGGTTTATGAAGTATAGTAGGCGTGGATCAAAAGAAATATTTCTTTTCTAGGAATGTTGGTCCATAATTTTTGACTGGGTATCTATTAAAAATTAACTGAATATTTTGCCCATCTGCTTATAGTAAGCATTATTATATGAAGACATTTGTTTTCTTGAGTAATGCAATTCCCGTGCACCACTATTAGATTTACTATGTGATTTATAGAAGTAAATGATAGGTTAAAAAATTTAATTTTAAGCTGCTGTTGTCTGTTTAAGCTTGTGCTGTTACCCTCATATGTGGTTTTCTTGAACTATAATAACAAACAGCAAAGACCACCTAATGACACTGTTCTGCCAGTAGCATCTGGCACGTTGTGGCATATTTAAACACAGTTCCAACTTAAACACTGACATTCTTCTTATAAAAAGTACAGCATCAGACCGATCAAGGATGCATGTCTAAGATTCAAGATGATTTGTTCAAGACAAAAATGAATATGAGAATAATTAAGTAATTCAGAATTAAATTAATGGCCAAATGAAATCGTGAACTTTGAACTTTAGCCGTGAAGATTATGTTAGGCCAATCCCAAGAATTTTCATGTTTTAACTGTTAATTCAGTGCAGAAACATGATGAATTAATTAGGTGGTTTGTGCTAAATCCCCAAGTTTAAGTGAAAATTTGACATATAGATCAAGCAGAGACAAAACATAAAGAATGTAGTGTGGAGGATATAATGAGAAAGACAGTTCTGAGTGAATTTTTTACACAACTTGAAACTAAGATTGAGACCATGTAAATTTTTTGGAAAAGGAAATGTTGGTGCCTTTGCAAATGAAAGGAGTAACAAAAATTAAAAAACAGTTTTCCAAAAATCCCTAAAACTATTTTAATATGCTTTTAGAGATGTAGGAGATTAGACAAGTGCTAATTAGATTTGGTCAAATACACATTTTTAGTGTAGTAACATTTAAAAAATGCTACTTTTTTCTTTTGCTACATGGGACAGTTTACTTACTGTTAAGAAAGGTAGCTAATTCCATCAGCTCTCAGCATTAGGCAGGACAGACCCTGACTGGGGTACTAGACAGACACAACAATCACAAGCACAGTGTACAACAGAATTATGGAAAATAACACCAAATTTGGATGTCATAGAAAATGAGCAGAATTGTAGACAGTTAATGCCCTTTTGTGTGTAAAGCATTGCTGGCATTTTCTTGGAGTACAATCATTAAGAGCGAACATTTTATTGTTCAAAAATGCATTATTGTGAGTTTTAGGGTGTCAGTTAAAATAACCACTTTATGATGTTTCAGTGATTTTGTAATGGCGTTGTTCCATCATTAAAACAAAGTTTCTGAAAACATGTTTGGAAAATGGATGCATGAATAAACTCCTGCATGAACCTTAAACTGAAAAATATTTTTTTTTGAATTGTGTTATTGGTTTTATTTTTATTTAACAAAATCACAGTTACCACTATTATTTTTAGGCACATTCAGTTATGAGAAATACCAAAGTTTTTTTAAATAAGCATAATGTTTGATAAATATGTGAGTGGTCCAGGAAGCAAAACACTTGCTGCACCTTTTCAAATGTGGGACTTTTTTGGCAAGAGCTGTGTTGCATAAGGAGTTATTGTTTTATTGAGACATGAATAATTTCTGTTTATAGAAGAAGTACTGTACATTCATTTACCTGAACATTTATATTGTGAAAAATGTCTTGGTTTCCCTGAAGCAGTGATTGATATGTTTTGACCAGGATCCTGCTGCTAGACTGTCTTATGTTTCAGAAGTGGAGTTTTTTCCTTTTAAGTGGCTACAGTGTGAAAGTGCCATCATCCCTGCCCTCAGCAAGGCTAGTGTGTTTGTTTTGCGTAATCCTTTTTGACAGGATACATTGAGTCTGTCTAAACTGTGTGACAAGTTTTTGATGAGTAAAATGGTTTGCGTATTTAGGTGCTCTTGTTCTAGTAACTAAGAACATAACTGCATTAATTATGCCTTATGTCTGTGTATAATTATGTAGTTGTAATGTAAACCATATTCCTTTACTTGTGATGTGTTCTTCTTTATTTTGGAAGTGAAGCTATATTTTCAAAGAGGTTAGGATATAGTTTCAAATGGAGGAAATTAGTTATGGGCTTTGGACATCAGAATATAATTTTCCTTTAAGTTTTTTTTTCATGCATTGTATAGCATGTATTTTATGTATTATTTGCACTGTATTTATTTTAACGTTGCTACAGATTCACAGCTACAAATGCTTTTTACTATGTATTTTTTTGTGTGCATTCAGCTGTTGACTCTGTTGGGTATCATAAAGCGCCATACCCAGTATTTTTTAGATTAACAAAGTAATTATTTTATAGCAGTAGACTTTGATTAGTTTAACAGAGAGGTACCATTAAATAAATACTTTGATTATGAGCCTTGCATTTAGGGATTAATATAGTCTAAATTATTAAAGAGTATTTGTAAAACCATGTTTAAAAGCCAGTATTATATATAGTAATGGCATGTGAATTGAGATAAAATAAAATTGTGGATTTCAGTTGGTGTAATTATTACTTTTTTGTCTATAATTTCACTACACTATCACATACATACACTACCACAATATTATTAAAATTAAAGAATTTCATTTGCTTTGAAAGTGTCACCCACTCTAAAAAGATTTTCCATTTATAAAGTCATTGTAATATAAATGCAAGGAAAAGAAATCTGTTCCCTCCAGGAACGAAGCTGCAATAACAGCATTCCACAGCATTCCTGCACAATTTAAGTGCTGCTAACAATCGCATAATGGATATCACATGGCTGCCAATATTTCAAAGCTCCACTTAGAGGACAATAAGAAGTATTCTTGTGGAGATGAAGCTGTTTATAAGGGAAAACTGCACAAAGTTGAAACTGTCTCTTTGGCTTTTCTTATATAGCGTTAGGTTTCACTTGCCATGTAGTGAGCTTTACAGAGTTTAACGTTTAGAGAAGGATACAAGTTGATGGGGTCAGATTTCAAGAAGTTAACAAAGAAAAGGTGCCTGAGAATTACATGGCATATGTCACTGTTTTATTAGGCATAATAAATACAAGGGGTCAAGAATTGGAAATGTTTTATGTTGTAGTAATAGGAAAATTTAAAAAATATATTTTTTTCTTCATTTTTTTATGAAGAATTACATTTATTTATTTAGCTGATGCTTTTATCCAAAGCAACTTACAATACAATTGGTTACATTTCTTTTTTTTTCCAATTGGAGTACAGCCAGGTGAAGTGACTTTCTCAGGTGTCACATAGTTTCAGGTTTTGAACCCACAACCACAGGGTTTAACGTCCAAAGCTTTAACCACTGTACCACACTAACTGGCTGATGTAGGGCACATAACATGACTCTATAAAGCACATGCTTTGTGGAGAGCAAATTAATTAAATCATCCATACAAAATAAAATGCTATAAAATAAAACATTTTTCCACCATGCAATTGTCTTTGCCTGTCCTCATTTGCCACATTGCTTTTTAAGTTACATGTCTATGAAACCAGCTTTTGCTCATTTGCTAATTATATGATCATGCTTTTAGACCATCCATTTAAGAATATGCTTACTTCTGTGTGATAGAGATAATATATAGAAGTAAGGATTTAAAAGTCTTTAATCTTTCTTTGTGCATGTTTGTGTATGAAGCATGTGGTAGACTTGCCTCCCACTAGTGATTACATCCTGCCCTTTTTTTACTGTTTCCATATGGGTGCTAGGTACATTGTAGCCCCAAATAGGAAAAATAAGTAAAAAAATGGAAGTCTTAATGGATATTAAAAAAACAAATATACCTAGCAAGAAATTAATACCAATGGAATGAGGCAGGCATCAAGATACACATAGTCAGAGTAAGCCAAAATTGCCTGAGCCAATTGCTAAAAGTGTAATATCAAAATAACTCATTCATATTACAAACCTGCTAATACCAATATAGGATAACTGAGAGAGTTAGAGCTCAGGAACCATTATTGGTATGCTAGTTAATTGTTTACACACACTTCAGCATTTACTAACAACTGGCCAATTAACATCTTCATTCAGCCTAAATTGCAACTCTTTGAGATGTGGCAAGAAACTGGAATAGCAGCATGTAAAGAAATCCCCTGTAGTCATGGGGATATTGTGCAAACTCCACATAAGAGGTGCTGGGACTGGGATTTAAACCAGTAACTACGGACCTATGAGGTAGCTTTGCTAGCTACTACACTACCAGTCCACCCATATCAAGATAAATTAGATTAAACTTCATTTCTCTCAAGCAGCTATCTATAAAAGTCACCATAGCAACTTACTTAAACAAATTATGTCACATATCTATGGATTCATCTGAGCCTGTTGTTACTGGAATCACTTTCTGTGGTCTAGGAGTATTATATTAAAACAAAACAAGCCATTTTCATTGAATTTATTTTCAAGCAGGAAACAAATTCCACTTGGAATATTACCACTGTTTTGCACTAATAGAAAGAGTATCACTTTTGCTTTTTTTCCTAGGGATTTTCTGTGCTTGCCTGACTAGTTGCTATAGTTAAGGTGATAAAATTATCACAGAGTAAAGCAATATGTTTAGTAACAGGTGAATGGCTTTGTGGCTATATCTGTACTTCTGGTTGGAGTTGCCAGTGAGCGACACTCCATTTGTAATAACTATGCTGTCCTTTTGCTATTAAATTTGTTGACTACTTTTTAAAGTCAATCAGGAAACTAATAGAATTGTGACTGATCAAAAAATTTTCTAGTCACTGCTTTCTTCTGTGGGGTGGACATGAGATTTTTCCAATCATTGCCTAATGAAAAATACACCTTCCAGCTACTCTAGATGGTGCTGCTGGATTTTTACACTGGAATGTATATCTATTAATTTAGTGTGATTTTTGAAAACCTGTGCTAGTGTGTAAATTCCCGATAGCAGTCTGAATTGCATACACAGTATTATGAAAGCTATAGATTTTGTTCTACTTCTTTTGTTTTTTACAAGTGACCACTGTATATGCCAAAGTAAAATATCTGGTCCTCTAAAGATTGTTGTCTATTTTATCCCCCTCAACTCATGCAATCTGTATCACTCGTATAGTTTTGATTCCCCTGCTTAGAATTTCTTGTGTTTTTTTCTCATAATACATTTTTTAATGAGGCTTGGCTGAATATGTCCATCCCAGAATGCTCCATGTCCTTATATGGTACACTCCCAGGACATAGAGCAGATTGGCCAGAGTGAATGATGGATCAGATGTTTTGGAAACAATAGCCAATCATCAAGCAGTTAAGCCCAGTCCATCCACTCAACAGGAGATGTTAGTGATACATAAAACTAGTATACTGAAGTCTTCTGAGCTTGTAGGTATGAAAAAGATAGATGCTTTTCATAATAACTGTCATTGTCACTTTTTGCAGTTTATTAAAAAAAATGTCACCTTTGACTTTTTTTTCTTTAAAAGCTAGTGGCAGAAATATGTTCTAATGACTTTTGATAGCCTAGAAAACAACTGGTAGTTATGACTTTAGCATGTATGTTTTGTGACATTAAGGTCCTTTATTTAACTTAAAGTCATAATCCAGTTATGATTGCTTCTTTTATTTGGGGAAGCAGAAGAAAATAACAGAAAAGAGAGTGAAGTCAAACACTTACATTAGAAAGATAGATATGTAATAGCAAGGTCTGTAGCATTGCAAAAGTATTTAAATATGTGCTTATAAAGACAAAACAAACCCTAAAAATGTTGAACATTAATCTGTCAGTTGCAGTTACTTGATCATCATCAAAATACAGCTCTTCAATATGCCATTCCAATTTTGGTTCCGCTTCTAATTATAAAGTAACGGCAATTTGTCAGGCCTGTCAAGTCCATCACTGCCTGTTAGAGGCTTTGACAGGCACATTTTAAGAGAAAACTTGGAAATGAGCTGAAAGCAATTTGCTGTACATGGATCCTGTCCACTTTTTTGTGTGAAAACACATCAAGAATCAAGACAAACAGATTCTATTCATTTGTTGTCACCTTTAAGTGATGTAATAAAACATTGTGAATGTAGGCCTTTGACTGTGAGCCCTGGGCTATGACAACTGCAGGATAGATTTGCACAATTTGAAGGACAGAGTGAAGAGAGGGATTATTGCCTACCAGACAGATTGAAAGTATAATTTTCCATTATAGAGGAGACAAGGTTGCACTGTTAGGAACCACAAATATGTCTTTGCCTACTTTACTAGGTTCTTTTGATAATAGGAATTTGCACATAAAAGGGAGTTCATTTTTAACCCTTTTTTGGTAGTGCATTCAGATCTCTGCTACAGTTGATTTCTTGTTTCATATATCTGTTAACTGCCCCCTGGCATCTTGGCAAACCTTCATAAAGCAGATCCAGACAACTTATTAGATAAATGTTTATTTCATGTGTGGCTTAGCACATGTACAAAGGGGAGAGATCAAAGGTGAGTAACGTTGCATGATACAACAAAAGAATGCAAACAAAAAGTCCTGCTTGCCTAATTGGATCTTATTGAACAAATGTTTGCCCTTTTAGTATGTGGGATGGCTCATCCTCTTATGCACCTTGAAGTCTTGCTCTTTCCGCTGTTTTTTTTACCCTTAGTTGTTTTTTTGCCATTTAAAGCACATTTTATATCATCAGGTTATCGTGCTGTATTTTAACCCTTGAAAAGCAGACCAACCATTTTATACATATCTTTGAGAACCATGTGAGCAGAGCTTGTAATAACCTTGAAAATAAATAAGGCAGCCTTGCACTCCGTAAATAATGGAACCACCAATTTGAACTTTTACTCATGGAATATGAGTTACACCTTGAAGTGCTTATTGTACCTTTCCCATAAGGGAAGTAAAAATGGTTTACAGTATTGCTACACTCAAGTGGCTCCCAGTATCTCACAAATGAACCAAAGAGATCTTTCTTCTTCCTGGCCCAAGGGCTATGTTTTTGAGAGGGATATGGATGTAATTTGAGGTATGGAAATCTATATCAGATTTTTTATTATTGTAACTACGTTAAGTATAGTGCAAGTAGAGCAACACCAGCTTCATAGAAGTATTTCAGGTCCTGGTTCTAGTGAAATATTATGCCCTCTTCTTTATGACTTGACTCATCTTTTAATTATTAAGTAGTTTCCTGTTTTTAAAATATGAATGATTCAAACAATTTGTTACAATTGGCTGCATAAAAAATGTCAGTTATCAAAGAGTTTTGCTCTATTTTTTTCACACGTCATAATATCATTATCTCAAAAGAATCACTTAACAACTGATGATACAGTAGCTTGAGTATAATCAGTGTGAAGATAATTTAAACAATTTGAAATGTACAGTTTTAGTGCAATCAGAAATTATTCTGTTTAAAGACCTTAGGTTAGATGTAAATATCAGGTGCAATATTTTATTTTTGACTTTACGTGTTTTTTATATATATGATACAGTACCTGCCAAACAATACAAAGAGTACACAATACATGTCTCGCCTTAATTGGGGCTTATCAGCCATACACATATTTGCTTCCCCTTATGGGGACTGGACCTCGGATGTCAGCACCTGAGGCAAAGCCTCTGACATTGTGCCACAATGGCTGGTTTGCTTACTTGACATAGTGAAGATTGGAGTATTACATTCATAGGTCTGAATAGCAATCTCATCATTTTGGATGGTTACCAGACCAGATAACGCATGTGGTTATATATATATATAGTTACCTCTGTTTGTACAATTAATTTTAAGTCCATGTTTTGCCTTTTTGTTTTACCCTTTCTATAAATTGCATTTCATTGGGCACCACAATGGATAGTGTTGTAACTTTATAGATTCAAGAACCTGGGACCAAACCCGTGTTCCATGTCAAATCCCATTAGCTAAATGAGCGAATTACTAGTGAATGGCAGCAAACAACTATCTTGTGGCTCCAAGCCACCAATGAGGTATACTGTATATCCCATTTTGGGACATATCGGCTCCTATTGCCAAACGGGAATATATTTTTAAACAAGTTGTTTACTTTGAAGGTTTGAACACCACTACTATGATACTTCTTATAAAACAAATAGGAATACTGCACTGTGCTGTAAAACAAATGTGAAAAAATTAGTTGGATACTCTCATAAAGAATATATCTTTGCCCATATGTACTATTTTGGCAGAAACCTTAATTTCTCAAGCTTCCTGACAGAACAGAAAATATATTTATATATACTTTTGTTGTTTTTGTTTGATGCCCTTTTCAAAGTGTGAAAAAGTGACTGTTTTCTTGTTGGTTACTGGGGAATCTAACAGCATCAACTTTGACTATTTTTTTACCTAATTAACCAAATCAATGAAAATATTTTTTGACATTGAAATGAATTAAAATGCCAGTAAAATGCACATATTGGAGATAAAAGTAAAGTAGACTTAGATTACAATTGCAGAAAAACAATGTCAGGCTGTTAGAAAAGTCAGCCCATCTGTTGTGCATTTTCTAAACTGAAATGCTTAGCTGATTTTATTTTTTAAATTGCATTGTTATTTTATCACAGGTAATAGAGTGTGATAAACATAAGGTTTTATGTATCCAATTACTGTGATATTTAGAACCAAAACCTATCACATGGAAGAATTAAACATTCCATTGGGTATGTAATTGCACATGTCATAAAAAAACACAAGGTGATCTGAAATCTGAGTAATGCTAGAGTACAAAAATGAAAAAAAGGTTGACAGTGGTGAGTAGAAAACAGGAAGAAGAAACACAAATTTCCTTACAAAAATATGACACGTAAACAACTTAGGATGTGCACATTTATGGAATCCTTTACACAATTATACACACTTGTGGTCTCATTTATATGTGTTTGTCAGCACCTAATATGGCTCATTGGTGTTAATACTGGTTTTGATTGTGCTTTAACCATTTTACATCTATTCTACATTAGACCGGTACAGATCTGAAACAAAAAGGCTGCATTTGCCCTGGTTATATTCAGATATCTTGACCTTTATAAATCCTTGTAAATTTGTGGCATTCTGGTTTTGTCATTACTCTTGGCATTCCGAGTAGCACACTCAACGTATCCTATCCTTTAAACGACTGCTATATTGACAAATGCAGCTTTTCCTGAGCAAAAGGTGTTAAAAGATTTCCTACCATAGAATCTTTACCACATTTATTGTCCACTTTATCTAATTTTTTTTTTCTTAAACCAAGCTATATTGTGAAGGCAGATAACCAAGTAACATTTCTATGTTCTTGTACCTCATGGCAAGGTGAAGCAGTAACAAAATGGTTAACAAAGAAAGGTCAGAATCAACTGGGAATTGTGGCAATGTAAAAACATCTGTACCATCATGGTGTTTATTTGGTGTATAGTGAAAGACTGGTATCTATCTGCTTTCTGCCTGATATGCTTTGCTGCTATGTTATGGTCTGGGTGCTTGTCAGCCTCCTTTTTTCTTCAGGAAAGAAAATGAGTTGATTTAGATGAACTTTTGATCATGCTTTCAGTTTTCTACATCTTATTTGAATTCAAATCTCTGAACTAGGTATTTACCCAAGCATGGTGTGTGGATTCAGCAAGCATTACACATCAAATTTTTGACTCTTTACATCCATATTGTCTTATTTTTTTCACATTTAGGGATCATCAATTTCAACCAAAGTGTGCTCATTTTTTGTGTATTTACAAGGACAATGGCATTACAGCTCTCGGATTAGAGGAACAGGCAGCTTTTTGGATTGAAGTTGGCTTGAATGAAGCTTACAGATAAAAGCTAATCCTCTAAGGTAATATCAGGACAGTACACAGTCTCTAGTGGATGCCATTGTTAAAGTGCAGATAGGTGCAACAGTGTTCTGCCCATTTCTGTGTATCAGATGACTATTTTGTTCATACTCACTGGCAAATAGCAAGTAATTTACACAGGAGTCTTCTGGAAGGATGTGAAGGTCATAGTTTCTGTTTTTGCTCTGTGAGCTTTGGATTTCAACATAACACTTGTTACATAATGTGGAAAAGACTTTTAAAACTACCATAGCACAATTGGTGCAGGCACAAAAATTACTCTGTATGTTTTTTTTTTTTTTTTTATAGGTATCCTTTTTTATTATTTTTTCAAATGTTACAGCCTGGATAGGTAACACTTATGTAAATGGTTTTCACCATAGTTAGAATAATAATGGAGCCCTGGAGGGCTTTTAAATGAAAATAAATGCCAATGTGTCAGTGAAGAAACAGGACACATCACGGTGATTAGTGCTGAGTGTTTGTCACTTTAAGAGGAAAAGGGTTTTGTAGGACTGACAGTTGACAAGTCAACACTTTGTCCAAATGCCAATTTGCTAATATCAGAAAATAAAAATTGAACCACTTATATGCACATACTTTCATATATAACTGTTTAGCTGTTCTAGTCATAGTACATTGGCAGGCAAATTTTTGTCGCTCCCAAGAAAAAATACTCATTTATATGAGTAATTTTTTCAAGATTGTATTTTTCGCAACAGCAACTTTAGTCATGTTACTGTTATTATTCTTTTGTTAATTTTCAGAACATAATTTCAGTTTTCATTTTACAGTTTGATGTACTTTTTCCTTTGAACAGTTGATATTGCTTTCACAGTATTTTTTTTTATCTTCATCATTTTTAGAATATTTTTAGGAGTTTAGAAAACATTGGAACTGTGCTGGTGTTAAAGTCCAGAGGTTATTAATAATTAAATTATGGATCATCTGAAAAAAGCGCTCAGAACATATAGCTCCTGGTTTTCCTGTTGGGAATGGGGCCTGGGATTTCCTTATCTATTTTGACCTCTGTGGACCTCATACAAACAATCAATGTGATATATATGTTTTATGTTTTCCAGTGTTCTGTATCTTATGAAAAATGAATAAATTAGTAATAGAATAAATACCATTTGCATTTTGTTTTTTAAAGTGCCATTAACCATAGAAAGTGTGTCTGCTTTGGATGAGTTTTTTCATTATATCTGTAGAGAAGAGCCAAGCAAAATTACATAATGACATCATTATATCTGTAAATAGAAAAGCAAGAAATGTAAGGGTAATCAGAATTTTGATTACTAATATTACAAATACAATATGTAAAAATGTCTCAACATGATTTTATTTTATGTGTCTTGTATAATAATTCATCATACTCTTTTGCATTTATTATTTGTATAGTTTCAAAATTCAAAATATAAATAAAACTTGACAACAAAAAATAAAATAAGTCATTCTACCATTCATCAATCCACCAAGCTATATAGTCCACTTCAAGGGCATGGGAATGTAGCCTGTCCTGCCAGGTCCAAGACAGAAATTGAGCAACAGATCATCTTAAGGCACACTCACTCTCATATCCAGTTTCATACATACAGGGCCAATATGAGTTGACCTGGTATCTAATTTATTTGGCATGGTGGCAAAGCAACCATAGTACCTGGATAAAATCCTGGACTAAGTTTTGTACGTATTATGTGCTAATCCCTGTGCCACCTAAGGGAAATTTGTATGGAGCAATGTACCACTTTAATTTTCTCTTGCAATGAATTGCATTATGTAAGCTTCAAATGTGCATAAAGGTGCACACAAATGTGTCTGTACTTTCAAATGTTTGCTTTTTCATTGGTTCTTTAAAAAAAAATTAAGAAACAAGTAAATTACTATGTTTAAACCCATATTAGTTACTTTTGCTGCCATCAAATAACTAATAATTAATACATTACATTTTTATGATCCAGTTGAATAACTTAGGAAAAAGATGTAATTTGTTTTTACCCCCAATAAACCCAAAAGGCAGTTTTGACTATGACATTTTTGCTGCCATATAATTCTCCTTCATAATGTTGTGACATGTAAATGTAGCATGAGGGGGATATGACACCATTTCTGGACTGGGATAAAAGTCTCTCTGAATACTGAACCATTATAGTAGTTTGCAAACCTTAGATAAACTCAGTCAGTGCTTGTATAATTGGTTATTCAATCCCAACCCCTGTTCACAGCTAAAAGCCAGGAACACTGGACCCTGTTGCCAAAATGAGTCAATGTAGCAACTGTACTCAGTCCGGGCCTAATACTGGAGCCAGGCCTTTTCCTGTGGGCTGGTTTCCACTATGTCTGGGACTGGCGGAGTGACAGAGACCCTTTTGTTGTACATAAATGGCTGGCTGATTCCTATTTTTTTTTTTTTTTTTAGAACGAAATGTCTACCGGCTTCACAAATATGAGATAATAGGAAAAATGGACTTAGCTGCTTTGAATGAGTCAGAGTGAATGTCTGAGCAGAGATAGAATTGTAAAGGAGAGATTACATTGTTAATAAAACAGGCATTGCCTTAGTAAGAGAGTCTTTCCCTATTGCTTAAGTTTGAGTATGTAAATAATGATAGAAAAACAACTTTTTTATCCTGTCTTTTTGTTTATCACTGTTTTTTTTATATGATAAACTGAGAATTGCAGTTTATTATTGTATCAGACTATAGAATTAGCCAATGAAAAAGCTGATAAGGATATTTTTTGTTTTAATTTTGAAGATTTTTTATTCAACATGCATACAAACTTACAAATCACAACTGTTTTACTGATGTTTATCCAAACTGCTTTAAATGTAAAATTGTTTCACATGGTTATTTTTGTTAGCCTACTATAATATTATTTGTAACAATTTATACAAGTTTTGGTAATCTCCAAAGAGTAAAAGTATATATTTAATGGAATACTAATACTTTTAGGTCCTAAAATGAGTGCCAGACTACTGTGCATTCCGTGTCGATTTTCAACTGTCTTCCCCTTTCACAGTACAGAAACTGCTGTTGGGCTGATTAGCGACCTGACTGTTTGTGTACTGTAGCTTTATGCATTTTAATACAACAACTGTCCACTTTAGACCAATCTTTTGCCTTGTGCTTCACTTTCTGCCTTGTGTCTAATACTTTATTTTAGCAGCCTTGATGTGGAGCATCAGGTAATGAAACTGAATAACTGTATATATTGAAAAGACTTTGCTAGGGTCAAAAACACCACAAGAATTGCACAGGGCAGACTTTACACAAACCACTAAAAGGAGTGAGCCACCTTCAATTACAATCCATTCCTTTAAATGCCAGTAATAGAAACCAGGAACTTCTAGAAGTTGAAGCAGAATCAGAATAGAAAATGTAAAAGATTTATCTTTCCATTTTTTCCAAAACTTTTTTACAAGTACCAGTTAACATAGCATGCACATCTTTTTGATGTTCAAGAAAAACTGGAGTACCCATAGTCACTCAGATGGTATTTGAATCTATTCTCCTACAGCAGCCAAATAACAAGTAGGCTTTACCTTACATGTCTATGTCATTTGCACAGAAATGTAATTGTCATAAGGAAGCAGTTTTAATTAATTACTGACAGATTTAATTGTACAAGGAAGTTGAGGCTTGAGATGTACAAGTTCACTCAGGCTCATAGAACATTTTAATTATTTTTCTCAGGATAGTACAATTCATGGCAGTAGGACTTTCTGACATGACAAAAGTATAGCAGTAAACTAGCACACAAGATTGGTTGAAATGATAACCTGTACCCACTCACAGACTCAAGGAACAGGTCCGTCTGCCCTCAACATTTGAGATGTTTATCCAATCTACAGTACACCACTGATCCTCCAACTGGTTTAAAATGTGGGGCATCACTTGTCCTATTCTGGACAGTGCTCTTTCTGGCCCTCCTAATACAAGTAACCATAGTGGTTTTGTTTTATGGTACAATTAAGTTTCTTATTGTTTTGCTTTTCAAAACACTAAAGCAGACAAATGTCCTCCAATCATTATATACCCCTAAACCCTATTGAGCAGAGGCACATCTTTACTTTGTCAAGTCATTTTCAGTATCAGGAGGTAGTATTATTTCTTGCTGTTTTTTGTACACTTTCGCTTTTGCTGACTTGTTATTGACTTACAGACCATAAGTATATATGTGTATATTTTTCTGTATATGTACAAGTAGCCATCCTTTTCCTAGGCAATATGCTGATTTTTCAGAAGCAGAAAAAACACCAATATACAACATTTTGGCAAAAATAACATTGGTTGATGTTATACATTATATGATCAGTGATATGAAATGTTGTTTAAAAGTAACTAGTTTTTCCTTCTCTTTTTAACAGAAAAAAGAAGAAAGCTAAATAAATAAAATTATTAATATTTCCCTATCATAAGTCATACTAAAGTATGAGCTATAAGTAATAGAGTAATTTGATCACGAAACTAGAAGCTTCCTGGGAGGGAAACTCATTAAGCCTTTTTTGTTTTATTCATCTGTAAACATGCAGAATTCTTCATCTTCACCCACCCTAGCTAGCTACTTTTGTGTTTTAATCAGCGTTTACCAGTCTTAAAGGAGATACTTCTGTAGTTTGATTTTCAATGCACTTTGTTTCCTAATATTGTTAGAGAAGGATTCAGAACATGTTCCAGCACTAATAATTACACAAAATATGAACCAGTCCTGGTCAGAATAAGTGTACATTGTGCACCTATATACTTGTCTTTTGCCATATTACCATGCATTTGTATTGTGAAAGACAATTATGTAAAACTTTATGAGAATATGCTCGACAGGTAGAGGGTCCCACTTGTAGCAGTGACACCGTTCATACACCATGAGGTAGAATTGATTATCACTGTGGCCACTTTGCAACCTCAAATCAAGCACTGTACTCCTGCAATCACGTCACACTTAATACAAATTGACATTGAAAATAATATTGTAACGAGAACATTACGGATTTCAGAATATAAGATTTAACTTTCAGAGTAATCATTTTAATTTTTTTTTACCTATTTTGTTTGCATTGAAGAAAGTTTTTTGGCAAGACATAAATAAGCCTTTTGAGCACAGCCCACACCCTGTACATTAAGTGTTTGGAACAGCTATAAAAATCACTTCAAACAGCCTTTAGAAGTATAAAAGTGTAGCTTTCTCAAACCCTTGAACATTATCATACACTATATTGGAGTATTAAACAAATTTACCTTTTTTTCCTAATGTTGTTATATATTTGCCAAAACAGCAGTTGTGAGTCTGTAAGCCAAGTGTGAATGATCAAACCACCAACCCCCAAATGTTAAAATAACAGTAGAAAAGCCCTATAACCTTCAAAGTCTTATCCAGGCAGCCCACACATGTAGCTGTGGTCATTTCAAAACTTACTTCTGTCTGTAACTGAATTTTCCGCTAGCAAGTGCAGTTTTTTTTTTTTTGAAAATTAAAATGAAGTAAAGTGTGCCTCTTTCTCTTATTTTCATAAGTATTAATAGCATCCATCACTGTGTGGAAAAAGGAACGTGCTTAGACATGCTCTTGTGTTTTCTTTTAAACTTGTTCTACTTTGTTACTGACCTGTCACATAGAAGAAACTATAGCGCAAGTAAATGTATTTTATATTATTAAGTTCTCGTTATCCCAAGCTTTACTGGTGTGTGAGAATTCCCATGGTACAGACTAGCTAAGGAAATTACTCATATGAGAAGCTGTTGTGTAAATGAAGTATATACAATAGTCATGTACTAGTGAGGGGGCGGATGACTGAATCACTTTGAATATGTCTGTAAAACATGGAACTGGAGTGTACTAAAATTCCTAACATTAAAACAAGCATATACAAAATTTCTTCATCCTGGCTTTGAAATCCCTTTTCCAGTTATTGTCTCTTGGTAATTTGCACAGACTCCCAGTGTCTGTGTGGGTTTTCTTCCAGATACTGTGGTTTTCCTCTCACTTTCCCCAAAATGTTTGTGGAACATTAAGTTCTGATGCTGGATTGGCCCTGTTTGTGCATGACATTACATTGACATTACAATGAAGAGGTAGCCCTGTATTGGCCCTGTAAACGGTGCCGCAGGGTTAGGCTGCTGCCCCCTCAACCTTGAATTGGATTCAGTAGGTTTGAGAATATCATAAATTTTATCATTAATATCCATCTGTAGCTACTTTTTCTCGACTGTCTCTTTGCAGGATTGAGTTATAAGAAAATGCAAATTAAAACTGAACCTAACACATTTATTCCAGTCAATTTCCAGGCATACTCTTGGACATACGCCTGTTTGATTTTAGAAATGCAGTTTAAGGTAGCATTCACATTTTTAAGATGAGAATTAAGAATGAGTACTCGCAGATAATCCATGTTAACTCAGACTCAAAAGAGGAAGTGACTAGGCATGGAAATTGAACCTGCTGTAGTTCCTTTACACTGTGAGGCAGCAGCATAAATTAGTGCATCACCTAGTTTTCAACATGCACAACAGGTTATTTTACAACAGTATAAACAAATGTAAAATTCAGAATCAGCAATAGTTAATAGTGCTGCTGAGATAAAAGGCACAACCAGCCCACAGCCCTGAATTGGATCAGGTGGACTTGAGAATGTTATGCTATGTAAAAACAGTTCTGAGCAAGACTACCAAAAATTACATTTAAAGCTAGTTATTTGGGGTGTACCAACAATAAACCTAAAGTTAACTGATGAGGTACTGATTAGAAAAACAAGGCATGCTAGTATTCCAGTTTAACAAATAAATGGGTGTACTGGATGGTAAGTATACATACTGTATGTTAGTGCTTCAAGGAGAGAGCTGGAAGTCACTATGCTATCGCTTTCTTGATTTGATTGTTTTTTTTTTATTATGTTTTGATTCTAAAATAAAAAGGGCACTTTGTTAAAGCGCCAAATGAAATTTAAGTGCTTGATCAGTATTTATCAGTTTTCTGACACCCAGTATACGCTTTGACAATGTGAAAAGCTCAAAAAAGAAATGGTCTTGTAAGGCTGTGTTGCAGTTAAGAAACCATTCTTGCAGAAGGATATCAAGGAGAAAAGATTGCAATATGCAACAGATCATAAAGTATGGACTGAAAACCAGTGGTAGAAAGTTTTATAGTGCAATGAGTCCATATTTTAAAATTTGTGCTTACAAAGAGACCAGTTAGTCAGAGAGAACAGTTGGATAGAAATGCAATGGTGCATCACACTGCAGCCTTCTGTGACACCTCAGTTATGTCTAGGGTGCAATCTACCCAATTTTGTAAGAGTTCAAGGACCTCATGTATGAAACTTGCTCATGCTCCTAATGCATAGGCCATGTCCTCTGCAAAAGTTAGGATTTATAAAACACAAACTTGGAGTGAAAATTGACTCAGCATTACCCTCTGTAAATCACAAAGTGTTTTTGGCATTGGCATTTTAGCAACACCAGGAGGCAGGACAATAAAGTGAAGGAAAATCTCCTTTCATTGCACATTTCAATGTCACATTCTGATGTTCTTGAACTAATTATCACAGTTTACTGACATGTGCTCTCAATACAACTGACTTCAACACAGGTACCCAATTTATATGCCTAATGGTTAATTTCATTAAAGTGCAGCCTATCTATTTTGTCTATTAAAAGGGATTGCTGTGTATTGTAGGACATAACTAGCAATGGTGGCATTAGCACCTTTTAAGGATATTGGCATACTATCAGGGACTCCAATCATTTTTTGGCTCATGAAAATGTTTGAGTTGTAGTATTAGCCAATTTAGATGTATGAGAGCTGTCCTCTTGGAGTTTTTTGCTGAACTGGAATCTACATTACAGAGGTCATCAGGCAGAAATCATACAATCTCTGTTTCACTGCAGGTTTTATCAATCGTAGAGTATTTGGTGATGGGCGCAGACATCACTGAACTATATCGGCCATCTGTATGGGCTGGTATAATAAAGATGCTACCCACATATATATGATTTCCTTACGGTCAGGGTAAGCAAGTCGAAGTCAAAACCCAATTAGCAGTAACTGCTAATTTTCCTAATGCAATCGGCACTCCATAATGAGATCAGGGAGCAAGTTTAGGTGACCCCGGAGAGGTGGAGATATGCCCTAGAGAGGAGAGGAATGAAGGTCAATAGGACCAATAGAGAATACATATGTGTGAATGAGAGGGAGGTCAGAGAAATGTTGAAGATACAAGGAATAGGTGAAGGTGGATGAGTATAAATACTTCGGATCAACAGTACTGAGTAACTGGGACTGTGAAAGAAGGGTGAAGAAGAGAGTGTAGGCAGAGTGGAGTGGATGGAGAAGAGTGTCAGGAGTGATTTGTGATAGACGGGTACCAGCAAAAGTGAAAGAGAACGTACACCAGATGGTAATGAGGCCATCTATGTTATATGGGTTAGAGATTGCGGTACTAAGGAAAAGACAGAAGACAGAGCTGAAGGTGGCAGAGTTAAAGATGTTAATATTTGCATTGGGTGTGATGAGGATGGACAAGATTAGAAACGAGTACATTAGAGGGCCAGTTCATATTGGATGGTTTAGAGACAAAACCAGAGGCGAGTTTGTGTTGGTTTGGACATGTGCAAAGGAGAGATGCTGAGTATATTGGGAGAATGATGCTAGGGATAGAGCTGCCAGGCAAGAAGAAAAGAGGAAGGCCTAAGAGGACATTTATAGATGTGGTGAGAGAGGACATACAGAAGGTGGGTGTGACAGAGAAAGATGCAGAGGACAAGAAAATATGGAAACATGATCTGCTGTGGTGACCCTTGAAAATGACCCTTGTGATAAAGGCACCATCATAGAATGAATTTGCTTGTGTAAGCAAAAGCACTTCATTCAATTGTTATGCAACTAACATGTGATGCTCAGATGTGTTTATTGTCCCGAGGTGGCGCAGATCAACCCATGATTCTTTTATTTTATCAAACAGTGTGGGGAGCAGACTTCAAGGTTGTGCTTTATATGACCCCTGTCTGCTTTCAGGTGATAGTGGGTACACCACAAAAGAGGCGATATAATGAAATGCACCCCCCACACAATCCGTGATAGAACCAATATATATTACTAGCCAACCCGCGGTTTAGCATACGCTGCATAATTATCAGCGCCTCAAGTCTCTCTCTTGCGCGCCTGTGTGTGTGTGTGTCTCTCTTGTGCGCCTGTGTGTGTGTGAGTCTCTCTCGCACGCCTGTGTGTGTGTCTCTCTCTCTCGCGTGCCTATGTGTGTGTTTGTGTCTCTCTCTCTCTCGCGCGCCAGTGTGTGTGTGTCTGTCTCTGTCTCTCGCGCGCCTGTGTGTGTATGTCTCTCTCTTTCTCTCGCGCGCGCACGCCTGTGTGTGTGTCTTGACAAATGCTTTCACTCTTGTTCGAATTGTTGGTGGGCAGGGCTCCGTTGTGCATATCCCATGGTCTGTCTTGCGTGCCATGGTCGGCCGCTTAGTGAATTGTTGGTGGGCGGGGCTCTGTCATGCGTATCACATGGTCTGTCATGCGTGCTGCTTCTTGCGTGCCCTGGTCGGCTGCTTAGTGAATTATATATTCATGATTAATGAAAACATTCTTGGCAAATGCTTTCGCTTTCACTTGAATTGTTGGTGGGCGGGGCTCTGTCGTGCATATCCCATGGTCTGTCTTGCGTGCCATGGTCGGCCACTTAGTGAATTGTTGGTGGGCGGGGCTCTGTGAGTTGGCGGGCGTGGCTCTGTCTTGCGTGCGTCTTGCTTGCCATGTCTTGCGTGCGTCTTGCTTGCCGTGGACTTAGTGAATTATATATATAGATACATAATGACTTGCTTTGTCAGCTGCCTTGCATAAAGGCAACTGCTATATAAATAAATAATAATAATAAAAGAAAGGACCGTTGGTTCATTAAAAGGTAAATGGCAGTGTTTAGACTTGTTGGTCAGTACACTACTGTAAAGCCCCAAAAAGGTTTGCTACATTGTGATGGCTTGTGCAGTACTACACATCATAGGTCACAAACATAGATTGCCTCTGCCACCTGCATGACCCAGAACCTGTTCCCTCATCAACACAATGGCAATTCAAAGACGTTTGGATTTTGTACATTGACCATTGAGATTTACTTGGCAAGATTATTTTAGTTTTTTACAGCTCAATAAGAATGTTCTTAAAATCTTGCAGTTTTGTGCGTACACCCTGCGTCAGTTCATGCTATGTACTGGCAGAGGTTTGGGCAGTGCATGATGACACATTGCTATTGCTGTCTCTGTTCACTTGCTCCCAGTCTTGTTATTTTTTTCTTTTATTTGTGACTCCCACAGAGAGACCAACAAAAAGAATGTTTTTGCAGTTCTCCACTTCTTTGGTAATTAACTGAAATTTCGTTTTCTATGTTCTCCCATGGTTGTATTAAACATGCCACTCAGAAATATACGCAATTCTATATGGTGATCAGATCATGAATATTTAAAGAAAAGTTTAAGCCATGTATGGTTACTGACAGGTGGTGACGGGTGTGACTCCAAAGTGCATGCACAAGCACAAAGTTTTAATTTGATCTGAGATTTATAAAGGAAATTATCTTGGCACAATGCATACATACAGTTTTATAAATCTGATATTTTTGTGAGAAAACCTGTTTTGCCTATCAGGCATAAGTAAAATTTTAGTGTGGAATCTAAGCAAGGTTTTATACATGAGGCCTCTGTCAAAACTGATGGAATGGTGACTGCTGATTAATATAAACAGGCTTTGATTCATCAGACTGTAGCTTTGTGAAATTATGTATTCGACAAAAAGTTAATCTAATAGCATGATAACAATCCTAAACTCACAGCAAGTCTGGAGCGAAGGTCTCATAAAATACTAACTGACTGAACACAGATCCTCTCAGTCTTAAACTTAATTGAATTAGAGAGGGGTCAATTGGACAGGGAAAAGGACACAAAGCAGCTAAAGTAAAAAAAAGTTGTGGCTTATTAACAGCAGTTTTTCATAAAAATAAGCAAGGAATGTAATTTGCACTGTACAATGTTGGAAAAGGTAATAAAGCTTTGAGTAAACTAGTACCAAGACTTGGTCAGCTTTGGTAAATATTTAGTGTAAAACTGGTCATTTTCTTTCATATTGTGGGAGAAGTTTTATTAGTATGTGCTTGTTTATTGGGAAAATGATGCTCCTGTCATATTGTTATCCTTAATATTTAAACAAACATTTTTCAGTCTCAATCCTGGCAACCTACTGTGTCTGCCTCTCATTGTTACAACTGAACTCTTAGGCACTCATTAATTGCCTGAGTTAAAATAACAACCAGTCTGAATAGGAATTATATTAATTTTTTAACAGTACTTCCGTTTGTTGACTGTTAGGGTGTATAATATGCTTTATTCTTATGTATGACCATTGTTACTGGGCTCAGTATGAACCTGTTAAAAGGTTTCCACTGACATTACCAGCCTTACAGTTTAACAGCGAAAAAATGCCCTGCACCAGGGCAAAGTAAGGTCCCTTTACCAAATGGGAATGGGCACTCACATTTTTTATTTTGATAAAAAAAAATAGTGAACCTGCTGTATTGTACAGTAAAGTAATATCACCACAAAGTATCTAGAGTGTTTGTAGCTTCCTGGGTTCCAAGAAATTTTTCCCAACAGACTAAATCTCAAAAGTGATAAATTTCCAGTCATGTATTTACATCTAAGAGAGTGATGACTTGTAGTTGAGATTGCAGAAACATTTTAGACAGCCACGCAGCTCTTACTGAAGATTTTGAAAATTAAAAGTGTATCTGAGTTAAAAAAATAACCTGTTGCAGTGGAAACTTCATTGATAACATGGCCTACAATTGAAAAACAGTGACTGGAGTTACCCAGTTAGTCAACGAGAAATTACAGATATATATCCAGTGAAGGGCTAATGTTTGTTAGCCTAGGCGTAAATCTGCTATTGCCATTCATTGTTAAATATGAACTTTTCACAAAGACAGTGTTTTAAATAATCTAGTTTTGAATGCATAACAGATTTTGTTGGCTTGTTTTTATTTCTAGCAATATAACTATGATATTGAAAGTTTCCTACTTAAAAGCTTAGCTGATATATACTTTATTTTCTACTTAATGTTAAAGACATACTTAGTGTATAATACCTAACATAATGAAAGTATTCTTTTCAACAAAAAATTTAAAAGGCAGTTCCTATGACTAAAGTAATTTTTTTTTGTTATTATACAGTAAGGAATTGCTGTATTTGTGAAATGAGATCAGATACAAAATATTTAATGGTAATGATAAAATGAAGTGTACAATCATACCTCCAGGTATAGATTGGAATATGAAGTTTAATTATTGAAGTTGTTAATGTTCACATGTTTGTGTTAGTGTGAAGTATGTTAGGTGGTTTTGAAAATTTAGAATAGTTTGTGTCATCTTCATATTCATTTTCTTTTTATATAGTATATTATAAATATAATAAATGCAAACAACAATCACCCAAAACACACTTAAAAACTTCTGGCTTGGATGATGGAGATCTGCTGCTGTCATTAATAGGTTGTAGGTGACAGTAAGATGTTGTCAGACCTGCTTGGATTGTGCCACAGGTTTATATCTAAGTCATTAATATTTGGATAAAGCAGGTCCAGCTTGTAGTCTCCATGAATGAAACATGCCTACTAGATACTTGATTCCCTGTTTTGATGACCAGAATGATTAATCAAAAATATACTGATACAGAGTAAACTATTGGTGTTGCTAAGTCATTACATACAGTACAGTATAGTTCAGTACATATCCAGTCAACCTCAGCTGGTGCTGCTTGATCTAGAGAAGCAGCAGTTGTATTCTGAGCTTTTCCTGTAATACCAGACTATTCACCCTATCACGTAGATTGAGCCAATTACACTGTCCAGGAAATTAATTTCAGCCAGTTGTTCTTACAATCACAATCTTGTAGCCATTAGCTGAAACTCACAACCATGGTGTGCATAGACATTCAGACTAAGACAGCATTCTCCATGAAGTTAGCTCCCACTTCACTAATATGGTTGTGTGCAGTGTTTGTACAACTGCAGTCTTTACACCAATTAATTGGTCAATTTTATGATCACGTTTACCCTAACTTGTGAACAAGACCCCAATGTGCTTTACTTAACTTGGGGCAGCTGTTAACCCCTTAACATCAGGATATATCACTCTTTTTCTGAGAGAGGACTATAAACTATGATTTGAAGGTGGTAATCCCATTCCAAATGCATCACACCTGGTTGTGCACCATTGCAGTGTACATCAGAGATCACAGTGTAAAAGCACAAAAGGGCAACATTTCACACTGCAGAGCTGCATCCTTTAGGTTCTCACACTGGATACCCTGAGCACCTCCTCTGCACTTTAACATCTTGTCCTGTCCATGAAAATAATGAATAGGGATGAGTCAAAACTCAGCCTTTGCTGAGTCCAGTGCAAGTATCAAAAGGCTTATCATTAACTACAAGCATGCTTACACAGCTCTCACTCCAAAATTGCACACAGCAGTAATGTGGAATACCATACTCTTAAATCAATATTGTTTCTCTTGGACTTGAATTTTCAGTATCAGAACAGGTCTCTATTCCATTAATCTTGCATAGACTCTCCCAGGGAGGCTAAAGAGGTCTCTGGCCTTTGGTAAAAGGAATATAGCTTCTTGTCCACCTTTATAAAATGGTGACCAACATCCTAGCCTTTTGGTCCTTAAACACTGCATTCACTTTCCATGCAACAATGAAAAAACAGTTAACAAAACAAATCAATACTTATATTTTCAAAATTTCTGGTTGGATTTCATTCAGTCCTCTTTTTTTAATCACTGTAGCCAGGCAGCCATATAGACCCAACCCTAGCCAATGCTTCTAGTACATAGAAAACCTAGAGTGATGTTTCACCAACCCTATCTGAGTTATCCAGTGGTATGCCAGCTTCTTTTGAAACCATTGAAAAGTAATTTTCTGTGGCCTCAGTAGGCTGCACCCACCCAAGCGCATTTAATTCAGCTTCCAAATGTTTAGTTTGCTAATATTTCTTAATCAAATCGGGACCCTGACTTCCAAATATTACATTTAAGACATCATTCATCAGCTTGTCAGATTCTTTTACACTTTTGTCCGCTGTGGATAAGATGACAGGAAACAAGTTTTTGCTCACACTTCATTTCAGTTGCTTCCACTATTGAAGTCTGTTTGGAATCTATGAACTTGGTCTTTCCTGAGATGCATGATGTGCTCCTACACAGGTGAAAGTTGAACTCATTCTGAATAAAGCTATTCTTTAGTCTTCCTGGTCTGTCTAGTGGGAACTCCCTCCAGCCACACAAGATATTCACCAGGTGTTGATTATTTGACAACTCAGCCCCTGGTTTTGAACAAGTTTCTATAGTTTACAGCCACAGCTTAGATGATATGACTATAGAGTTAGGCAGTGACCTTGAGTCTATTTTATCAAGTGCACTTACAACCAATTGTATTTTCAAACATGGTGTTCATAATAGAAAGCCCATGTCTAGCACAGAAATCCAGGTAACTACATTAATGTCCCCTCACACCCCCCAATCTATGTCACTCTCACATGAAGCCATCCAAGAGGACTAGGGTCTGTAGACATTACTTTTTGAGCACCAAATCCATTGTCTTTGCAGTGGGCTGTAAATTATTCCAACAGTGGGTAATCTTTTACCCTGTGCAATTTATTATTGCTTGTTGTTAAATTGACATCTTTATCCTAGGCAACTTACAATATTTGAGAGATACAATTAGTTAAATTTCTTTTGTAGTTTTCCAATTCAAGCACAGGTAGGTGAAGTGAGTTTCTCATGGTCACACTGTGACAGTAGTAGGATTTGAACCTACAGCCACAGGTTTTGAAGTCCATAGCCTTAACCCATACACCTCATTGGAACAAAATCCAACTTCCAACTATGTGCTGTCATCTAGGGGCCCCCATGTGGCACTACAGAGAATGAGAAAGACCACTGTTGACCAAGCTGCCAATGCTTTGCTTAGAAGGGAATCTTATTAGCACTTCACTTCTTCACTTCATCAGAGAAGTAATGTTCTATGCCCCAAAAGCTAGTTTCCATTGCCAAGGTTTAGTATGACGTGTTACCCAGATGGTACTGCACCTGGCTTTCACCCTTTGCCATCTGGACTATGTGGGTTATATGGCCACCAGGTATTCACTGAAGAACATCAGGTCCAGGACTGGCTACAAAGATAGGTCCTAGTATCCACAATTTGAATAATCCTACTATGTCAGTACATTCCTATGAAATTACTTCATTAGATAATTGCTTCCATAGATTCAAAGTGTGTCAGGCATCAAAATTTGTTACTTGCTGAAAAAATAATATTTGGCCTGTAATTAGATGTACTTATTTGTTTTTCACTTATTGCAAAAATAATAGTAGGGCAATACCTAGATGTAACAACACTGTGTTTCAAACTGAATATGTAAGCTGTGCGCCCTTTTCAAGTTAAGATTAAAATTTTATTTGCCATATTGTAGGCAATAATTGTAATTTCATTGTGTGTGATCTCTCAGTAATAAAAAAGGAACAAAGCAAAAAGGAAATTGTCTTCACACAATATGCAATGTGAAAAACAATAGATTATTAAAAACATTGGTGCATTTCTTCATAGCACAATCTCTTGGGGTACAAACTGCGTTTGAATCAGTCAGTTATATCTGAGGTGCTGTTGTACCATATACAGTAGGTGAGCTCAGTTTGTGCCCAGGGTGGCTGGAATCTAATTATAATGGTTCGTATATTAGTAACTACAAAGAATTATCTAGAATTTATTTGATAGTATATTAAGTAAGATCTGAAGACTTTTTAAGCATATGCCACAGTGCTATATGCCAAATTCTTCAATAAAATAGGTAGGAGTATCTATAGAGTTATATATAGAAATAAATTTTTTGACTATTCTTAAATTATTGAAACTTGTGAAAACCCAATGAAGAAATGTACACAAGTAACTATAATAATAAGCTGTATATAGATTCTGCTGAGGAAAGCATGGGACAGGAGAGCATTTAGTTGCAAGTGATCATTTGGTTAGTTAATAACTAGGTATCTCATCAAGATGCTTTTGAAAGTTGTGAAGGCTTCCACTTCGGCTGCTTTACTAGTTTGTTTCTTGATCCCATAACTGTTTAAAAGAGTTCTTTTTGGTTTCAGGTTTAAATTCACTTCCTTTTTATTTCCACTGGAGTGCTTCAGTGTGTTAATCACTGTTTAATTAAAAGAATCTTCTGAATATTGCTATATTTTTCATTATATTCAAATTGTGTAAAAGAGTGATTTCTGATTTAAGGTTTTCAGACAGGATTCTGTGGTCAAAATAAAGAGTGAGACATGTCCTTTAGCCTGAGATACACTTTCTTCTCTATTTCTAGAATCTTTGACTTTTTGGTACTACTGATGCAGTGTCACTATTATGCGTTCTTGTAATATAAGGTAGCATTTTATTTAACTTTTTAATTGCTTCTGCCTTTTTCCTAAACAATGAGAATGTTGCATCAATGTAAATTCTGAGGTTGCTTCCTGCAACACAGTGTCGTCCATCTTGTTTTGATACTGTTCTATTTACCTGAGTGCAGCTCTTTAGTCTTTTCTATATTAAACTTCATTTTCCAGGAACTGTGTAGGACACTATGGCTTTCTGTTTTTTTTACTGCCTCCTCAGTGTCTACTGTCTGTTCATTTTGGATGTCACCTTCATATTCATTTAAATTTGAGAAAAGTAACAGTCCAAGGAAGAATACTGAGGGTCTCTACTGATGACATCACCACATTTAGAAGAGGAGCATTTTCATGTTTATCTACTACATATTCTTTATCTCATACTAATTTACAAAATTAAATTCATTTTTTTATTATAATTGATTCCAATGGATACTTTTTAAATCTTTTTTTGTAGAACTACAGCAAAAGTTTTTGAAAGTCTAAGAAAATTATGTCCCATGCTTTGCTTTTTAAAATACTCCAGTTGCTTGATCAAATATATCTAACACATTAGTTTAGTAAAGCAGGAACTTCCTTTGTGTTCCTATCTAATTTATTTTTAATTACAGTTTCTGTAATTTTACATGGTATAACAGGATCCTGCCAGGATAGGCCGACAGTTGGTTCAGTAAATGGGTGAATGAGTGGATGGAGCAATGGATTGATGGATGGATGGATACATTAGACATGGAAAGTTTTTCATAATTTATTTCCCCATATGCTAAGTACAGATTTCTCATTTGTGCTTTAGGTATTGAGAATGATTGCAAAATAAATTATAGGACTAAATCATGGGCAACAAATACTACAGGTTGCGGTCAATATTTTAGGTTTATATAGTTCTATTTTCAGTAGTGTTTTTTGTTTCATTATATTGTTAGAGGTGTCATATAAAGTGAGTGCTGTACCCCTATGAATATTGTACAGTACTGTGTTATTAGTTTTTTCTTCCACAACTTGCCTTGTGATTAATAACTTACAAGTAGCTTGAGCTACTGTATAACATTTAAACTTTCCAGTTAGTTTGTGTTATATGAATGTTTATACTGTATATAACATACTGTAGGTTGTGGTTGACACCTGACATCTCTTTTTGTAGTGGTTCAAAACTATCTATTACTAGATCATCGAATTGATGATCAAGGAGCCTGTACTTAAATGATGTTTGTAAACTTATTTCTGTAACAGTTTTCCAGGTGTTGACTTTGCATACCAGTGCAAAGCATATTATACCACTCCTAAAAAGTGGAGTCCTTTATTATTTGTTTGCCCTTTATTAAATTAATGTTGGGATCATTTTCTCCAAATGTTAATTAAATGAATTTTGGGTGCCACAACATGCAATCTATTAATATCATTCTAACTTAATGATGAAAGTGGTGAAAAAAGTGCTATATTATTGATGAAAGTTGACAACACTAAGCATGTACTGTTTGTATTCTGATACCATTTATGTTATAGACTTGACATCTTGGTTTTAATGTATTATCCAATCAGTCTTTGTTTACAACCCAAAAAAGTTAATGATAATTATAAAAATTGTATGATTTTTTTAATTAGTCCCCCTTGCATTTTTGTGAGCTCTACTTTCATATTTTCAAGCTCGAAAGTTAGGTTTAGTTTGGATTTGTACCACCCCAGTATAAAAAAGGCAGAAAACATTAGAAATGTACTTGATTGTTTACTTTTTATTCATTTGTGCTTACTCTGTTGTGCATCTGCAATTGAATACCTGCGAGTTGTTTAATGAGACTTAACTCATAATGTATTTTTGTGTTTAAATGAACAGTAACAAATGTGTCATTTATTGTAAATCAAATGTCCTACCCTATCCATTATACAGTAAATAGGAATGAAAATGAAAAATACATACATGAAAATGCAGATTTGGATGCTCAGATAAAAGTAGAAATCGGTCCTATTATTTTCACTATGCTAAAATGCTGCTCACCTCTTAAACGTATGGCTAGTTTGCATAATGAAAATTAAGGTTTTCACAAAGTGACCAACACAGTGAAATTCCTGATACTCTTTGATTAAATTCCAGGCTCTTCAGATTAAGTGCCAAACCTGACAAGTCTTCATGAAATAAATTTCATGTTTTGATAAGTGATTATAAATGAAGTGTCATCAATATTTTGATGTAAATGCAATTAAATTAGGAATATGTGCATTGTTATTTAGTCTGTATTTCGTGCGGTCCTCTGTTCATTTTCAAACACTGAACACTAGGGATGGAATTGGTAGAATACTATACAATGACTTTGATTTTTAAGTTATAGCAAATATCATTCCTTCTTAATTCATTAAATTTGTAAGGGTTTGTAAACAAATTAAACATCAAGCATATGGTGTTATATGTTTGATTGTTTGATTTTTTATGTTTGCCTCTTTCTTTTATTCAAGGGTAATATTTATCTTGCTAGAAGGAAAATTCAGTTCACAAGGTATTTTTACATTTTCCAAGGATTAGACCATTTGTTGTTCAGGCATCCTATAAGCCTATTCACAAAAGGGCTTTCTGAATAATGGCCTTGTTTTCCAAATCAGTGCCATTCTCATCTATTAAATTCCTTGTAACACTAGTCCACAATTCCCAATTCTTAGGTGATCCCAGAGTTTGCCCTTGTCATTCATCAGGCGTCTCAGTCCTGTACAAAAAAAAGAATATAAAGAAAAGAATAAAGTAAAGGTTCTCTGTCACAACAAAAGCTTTTTTATATGCAGTCTTGCCACCAATGACTTTTAGTAGCTTGGCTAGTAGTAGCTGCAGTGTTTTATGGCATAGACTTATTTATGCAGACTGGATTGAAGTCACGTGGCAATTAATTATAGACCCATAGAGGTAAACTGTTTAGCAAAGGGCTGATATTATGCTCATAGCTGAGGGACGATTTGGGGCCTTTACTGGCTTTTTCTTCTTAAAGTGTCAAAATTGTTCTATTTTATAATCCTGAATGACTAGTAAACACACACTTAAGGCAGCCATGGTGGTACTCATCTCAGTTTTTGCATATTTTAATAGGCTACCAGATCCAGTTATTACAATATAAAATACCTGCAGTCAAGTTGGTCATTCTTCATACCACATATCACTATATATCCTGTGTCTTTTTATTTATGATTGTTAGTGTCCTGTAACCTTAATAGTCTTGATGCCCTTGTATAGCAATTAGGTAGCTGTATATGAGAGAATGTTGATCTCTTGAAAGATGGTAAAAACAAGATGCGTCGATGTATGCTGCACTAATCGACGTAGTTAAATAACAGACCGTTGATAACATCGACGTGTGTTAACAGCACTAATATGTTCAGTTTTAAGCTCCAGTCATTCAATGCTGTCCGTATTATAACTTACTGTAGTTCATGTATTCTGGATAATAACTGATTTGATTAATCTATAAATTCAGTGGATTATATAATAGTACAGTACTATAGATTTCTTTACTGCAGTGCTTCATACATATTGGGTGATTGTTGTTCCTGTGTGGCATCAGAAATGGACCGTTTACCTTAGGTTTGGGTAGATATGAAAAACATTTCACTGGATGTGACCTGTGATTAAATTAAAGGTCAAAGTGAAAGGAAAAAAGCTTGTCCCCAAAGGCTTTGGGTTTAGTTCTCTTGTCCTGGATAACAAAACTCTTGAATGTTATGCCCAAGGCAGAGATGGAATGTCTGGTTTGACAGTTGGGGATTGTGCTTAAATTTTTCAAATAGGAGGGAAGAATGTTCAGAACAAAACAGTCCATGTTAAATTAACCCTAAAGGTGCATATTTAAAAACAATGTTTCCCAAAACAATATACACTTTTATGGGTATTTTTAACACTACAAGAATGAACATTGATAACTTTGCCGTATTTCACTCTTCTTAACCTTGCAAGAAAAAAAATAAGTCAACAGGAAAAGGCTGGATTGACAGTAAAATTTTGGATTCAAGAGGAGCAACATGTCCATGGATCAGAAGACTTATTTGTATTCTTTAGTGGGTTTGTTAGAATTGAGTTGGTGATGCTACTTTTTCCTAAATATGTTTTGAAGATCTGAGTAAGTACTATCAGTAACAACTGCGCTTATATTTTTGGTGTGCTGCAAAATTTTTGAGCTACTGTTTTCTGGAACAAGGAATATATCTTCATTCTTTCCAGTAAACCCAACAGATTTACAGTATGGTTGGCATGTTTGGGCGTTCCTAGACTTAAAAAGTGCATCATTTCCCTATGTGAAAAATGTTCTCTTTGCATTGCCTGATTCTGTTTCCCAGCATGCACAGAGTTGTGTCACTCTACTGCAAAATAGTTGTTTGATCACTGCGGATAATGTAGGAGCACTTGCGTCAAGCGCAGTGGTAGCACTGCTGCATCGCTGCATGGAGTTTGCATGTTCTCCCCGTGTCTGCGTGGGTTTCCTCCGGGTGCTCCTGTTTCCTACCAAAGACATTCAGGTTAGGTGCATTGTCCCTAGTGTATGCTTGGTGTGTGTGTGTGCATGTCCTGGGGTGGGCTGGTGCCCTGCCCGGGATTTGTTCTTGCCTTGTGCCCTGTGCTGGCTGGGATTGGCTCCAGCAGACCCCCGTGACCCTGTGTTAGGATATAGCGTGTTGGACGATGACTGACTTGCCTCAAGTGTTAGAGTTTAAGTATTTAAAAGATTTTGCTTATATGGTAATTAGAAAAAAAAAACTTTCAAATATCTTCAGGGTATTTCAGGGAATTGGTTATTCTGTTCATAGCAAAGTTTTGGAAATATTGACTTCTATAAGTACATATTGCTATGATATTAGGTAAACACCCCTGATTGTGCAGGTGCAGGGGTATTAGCTGCCCAAAGTGATTGGGTTTCAGCTATTTTAGGATTTGGCTTATGTGATGTAATGGCAATCATGAGATGACCAAATCATAGGTGCTGTGGTTGCAGTTCTGCAGGCTTTCCATCAGATGGTAGTAATAGTAAAATTATTATAATGCAATGAAGAACTCGCACCTGCTATCTCTCCATCTCCCTGTCTCTTATACTCACTCTCTGTAGTTTTAAACTGTTTCTTTTACTGAGCACTTGCACCATCTCATTTCCCAACTCTAGACTCAGCGTATCTTTTGGCTTTACGTAGTTTTTCTACAGAGAAACTAAGTATAGTATTCCTTTGGTTCCCGACCCATTTGAGCATTCATGTATTTAACAGAATAATGAACATGTCCCTGAAGCAGCTTTCCCTGTATTTTTATAGGCTTTGCCGTTTTATAAACCATCTCTCTTTCTCTCCCCTCACCCTATTTATATTAAAAGGGTCAAATTATCCATGTTCTTGCAGAGAGTACTGCCCTCTTGCATAAATCAAGGCAATATTTCCTATTCTACCCCCTCTCCAATTATTCCTGTCTGGAGCCCCTCAATGGCATTTTGTACATTTACAGGAAGTATTGTTCCTTTGTGCTGCTTTTTCTTTTACAGTGGCATTAAGATATAACTCCAGATTTATACAAAAACAACATTCTATTCTTGGTAGGTTACTGATAAACTAATATTTACAGAGATAAAAGTTCTGATAAATAAAGTACAGGAAGAGCAAATAATATCATTGGGGTAACACAAAATGAATGACAAAAATTTGTCCAGCAGCCTGCTCTGCTCCCCATAATGATGTACTTTATTACTATCTCCTGCATTTAAATTATGAATCTTTGAACTTTTTTGGTGAATGGGGAAGAGAATAATAGGAAAGGACAATGCATGAAAGGTGATATGTGAAAAAAATACAAATAGTTTAATTTTACTGTATGTGACCATAGTTTGGGTTTGTTGTTTGGCTAAGTAAGTTTGTGTGAGTGCATGTTAAACTGTGTGTGAGGCTTATCCTAAGATATAGTTGTTCAGTTTTACAATTGGCCGTCACGGAATTTGTTAATCTTCTATTTATCCCATTCAGCAATTTGAGAATAATTTGGATGATTTTCTTGGCACATTCTTTTTGTTGGATAAAAAATCAGCCATTGTTTAAAATTTTATCCTTTTGTATTTATGTTTTTATTTTCTCTAAGTCTAAGTAGTGGAGACACTGAAGTTTAATGTCACAATCTATTAAATAGCCTTGACTCTCTGCACTTAAACTGAAAAAAAAACTTTAAATACAAACATGCCCATTTATTTACTGTGAATGACAGACTTGGAACATTAGATTCTACAAGCAAAATAAAAGCTTAAGTCATCCAAAGTGCTATTGTTAGACCAGTAATAGTAAGCAAGTTTAAATGGTGCACATTTTCTCCTTTTGAAAACTTTTTATTATAATTGCTCAAAATGTGACACTATAACTCTCTAATGTGTATAGTTTTAAATGACTACAGCAGAGGTATTTATTAAACTTGTCATAAGGTGGCAATTTGTATAATGAGTTACTTGGCCCAGGTATCTTTAGAAACTTCCATTTGCTTTACCCTATACAAGGTCCCAATTTTATTTTCACAAATATTAATTAAAAGGTTCTTATTGTTATTGGAAATCAATTAAAACTGTTGTTATGCAAAGTATGGAGCAGAGTTGGGTGCAATACACAGATTTCTCATTGGGCTTCATTGTGGCTTGACATTTGAAGTAACCTTACCTCATTTGCTCACACTACTACTCTTATAACATCTTCAGCCATCTTTATGTGAAATATACATTATCCAGTTCTAAACGAACAGTATTCATTAACTCTGCACTTTGTGGGTTCAGAAAAAAAAGTCAGCTTTCCATTTTTATTAATAGTTAAAATGTCCTGTCTGTCACAAGGGACAATGGCAGCAATGTTAATAAATAAAAATAATAACTATTACTCTGTGCTGCTGAGAGACCCCAGGAGAAAAGCATGGCAGAGCCATTTGTTGTTCTCTCTCACTTGTCAAAGCTCTTTGGCTTAAAAGCCTCTGCCATTGTTCAGCAGTGGGGTGGGGGGGTAAGACTAATAGCACCTGTTGGGATGATAGCGACAGCTGTCAGAAAGAAGAAAAAAAAAACAGAAGCAATGCTGACTCTTGGTCAAATAGTGTTGACTTTAATACAGCTGCAGGAGAGTCAAAGGGTTTTTTTACATTTTCGTTGCTTGAAAGGGTTAGCCTATCCCCTGTTCTAGTAATAGAATATTCTGCACACTTCCCCCTCCCCATTATTGCCCACCCCTTGTAAAATTGCTGACAGGAGTAGATTGTGTACATGGCCAAAACTAGCAGGGATTCCTTTAAGAGAGAAAATTGGAGGGGAGTGACGCCGTAGAGAATAAAGCTATTAGACTCCCCGGCGGAAGTTGTGGTTTCTGGCAAGTGAAAGAATTTTTTCTCCATTATTATTATTATTATATTCTCACTGACAGTAGCAGCAGTAGGAGCTGCACTGGCTATCTGTTCAGAGGAAGTAAGTCGAGAGAGAAGAAAAATACTTGTACAATTACAATATACTGGCTGCTACTTTATTTTGGGGGAGCTTCTGTTCTTAAGCTTGGAGGGGGAACCCATCTTGGTCTTGAGCAGCATTCTTGTAAGTTTAACAGTTTGCATTTGTCAGTGACAATGGTTTTGACTTGTGCATGTGTCTACATGTGTGTATTTGTCTTGTCTTGCAAAGTCTGTTAAAAACCTATCTACTTTTATTTGGCTATCAGTAAACGCAACCACTTGTGAACTTTTTAAAAAGAGGAAATTAAAAAAAAACATGTAACTAAATATAGGACACAGTTCTTAAGTAGATTTGAGTTTGAATTTAAACAAATTATATAAAAGTGATTTCTGTTCAGTGAACAAAGATTTCTTTGGGTACTTTCTGCTTGGTCCATTTCACATGTAGTATTTTAGACTGGTGAAAGTCTGCACCAGCACTGCCACCATGTCCTTAGCATTAGACCACAGTGGGTTGTCAGACATCTAAGTCAGAATACTACATGAATAACTGTAGGTAAATCTATCTATCTATCTATCTATCTATCTATCTATCTATCTATCTATC
>JANRMT010062792.1:22158502-22184488 GCA_026402145.1 Polypterus bichir lapradei | reverse complement strand
CTATCTATCTATCTATCTATCTATCTATCTATCTATCTATCTATCTAATATTTGAAAACTTAAAAACATGTTGAAGTATTTAATCTCACTGTCTAGTCATTTTTATCACTTCAGCTATTAATATTTATTTTTTCCCTCTGCAATGATGACTAGAAATTCAAGATTTCTTTCAGTATGCAGTAAGAAAGAAAATGTTGTCTAGCCACAGGGCAAGGCTCTGTCAAAGACTTGGAAGACAATAGACTTAAAAGTAGAATGGCCTGCTTATAGTGCCGGGAGGATTGGGAGTCCATTGTTAATTTACTATAGATTTTCTGTCGTTACATTCTTGTCCTGCAAAGGTTGGTTTAGTAGTTTTTCTAAAGAGAGCTTCTATTCATTTGAAGAAAATGTGATATTTTTTTGCTCCCTTTCGTGCTTGATTTCTTTGTTTTTTGATACAGCAAAATCTTTTTTTCTATTTTTAGATTTTATAAAAGCCACTCTGACTTGCAGATAGATCCCTAGAGAACTTGCAGAGTAGCTTGGGGTGCAAGAAAAAACAGTCACTCTTTTCTCATTCCAGGATTGTGCATTTCAGAAAGAAAAATAAAAGTTACAAAAGTAGAGGCACTTTTTTAACTGCTGTTACCTGTTAGACATTTAAGCTGCAATGAAGAAATAGTAAGCAAATTCCTGTAGTTAAAAACAGAAGAGACTGAAGTGTAGATTAAGTGTGACAAATGCAGAATGTTTACTTAGTTTTTTATTTATTCTTTCCTTTTCTTCTTACTTCTTTTCTTCTTACTTACTTTCAGGTGGACAAGTATATACTTTGGAAGAATAGCTTTTAAGAGCAATGCAGGCTAAACAAGAGATGCTAAATTTGTAAGCACCACGAGTATAAAGTCTTATGCAAATTGTGGATATAAGAGACATGCAAATGCTGGAAAATGTGTCAGGAAATGATTTCAGCTGACGCTAATTGATGGCTAAATTTGCTTTTGTACGGGGAATTAAGTCAGTGGCTAAAACATTGCAAAATAAGTTCCTATTTTACATAGTTGGATGGATGAAGAGTTGCATATGACATATGCTCTATTAAAAATAGCAATACTTTAAAAGCTTTAGCAGTCTAGTACCTTAGTGATTAAAGTAGATCATCAGCAGCTTTTACGGTTTTCAAATCCCCCTAATGTTTCTAATAGGCAGTCATGATTTTGACTGTCATTTCAAAGCTCTATGTTCCTCCCCACTCCAATCAAAAAAAAAAAAAAACAGACTTTTCTACATAGGGCACTTACAGTATGTTTGAGATATGTGTATGAAAGCTGTGTGTTTATTCTACATTTTTAAAGCTTCCTTTAAAAATATGGCAGAATTTAATATGCTGTATGTGGAGTAGTTTACCAACAAAATGTGTGTCATAAAAACATTTCAATGCCTCTTGAGTGATAAAAATATCTTTCTGTTACTTGTGAGTATAATAGTTTTATCAAGCTATTTTGTAGTAGCACAAGTGTTGCGTCTCTGAGTTTGTTGTCCATGTATTCAGTATGTAGGTTACAATGAAATATGAATGAAAAAATACAGGTGTATATTAATTGAAGTTGAATATATTGTGTAAAATGTATTTGAAATGTAATTGAAAATATTTTCTATTGAGACAGAGACTGTAGTCTGTATTTTTCCCATCTGCAATGTTTAGTGCTCATTATTTGGTTTTTGTTTTGTTTGTGCTGTCATTAAATTGTTTTGCGTTAACTAGATATTTAGCCTATAGTTTAATTCAATATGAAAATGTGTATTTAACATCATGATACTAAGTATTTTCTTTTTTTTTCCTTTTGTATATTTACATTTACATTTATTCTCTTAGCAAACACCTTTATACAAAGTGAATAACTAAAGGGGTCAGCATAATAATAATAAAGATTAATTTGTATCAACAATTAATAACATAATTAAATAATGTCATTATTATTATGCATTAAGCAGAGGCAGGTTAAATGGCTTGGTCAGGTCAAACAGTGCAGCCGAGGTAGGCCACCTTGTGATTCAGAGTCCAGCGTCTTATCCAATAAACTATGCTCCCTATCCATAGATAGCTAGTTAGTTAATTAGTTCATTCATTTATTCATATGAAAATAAAATTAGGTCTTTTTCAGTTACAAGGCTTTGCATTGGCATAGTCTGGTACCAACCCTGGATGAATCTCGTAGTTTATTGCAGGACATAGTCACACATACAGTATGTGGTTCAAGGAGAAAAGCAAGAGTGCTTGGAGAAGAGTTGTTAGAGGAGTGTTAATTCCACACACTCAGTACCCAAGTTTAGATTTTAAACTCTATATATGATATGGACATACATATTTTGTTAAATGCAGCCTGAATTGCAAGGTAACATCATCCTACCTTGTGCCTAGTACTACAAGAACAATTTGTAGACATAAGTTTAGGTTTAGGTTTATTTGTCATATATAGGTTAACACAGGGTCAACATACAATGAAATGTGTATGACGAGAAAAACAAGTCACTCAGCCTAGATCCAATAAAGCTAAAAAATAATTTAAAATAATTAAAAAAAAATTACAAGTTAAAAATAGACTAGCTATAGAAAATCAAAAGTGTACATTTTAAAAGAAGTTATAGAGCAATATGAGTTGAATGAGCAGCAAGGAGAAATGACAGTTATTGCACAGATAATGTTTTATAAGTACAGATGCAAATTCCATAAAGTGCAGATGCATGTTCCAGTCAGTATTCAGAGTGTATGCAGGTACAGTTTGTGTGTGAGTAGTGCAATGTAGATGTAATGCAATGTAGGTGTAATGTAAGTGTATGTAAGTGTTCAGGTGTTGCTGTTAAGGAGTCGAATGGCCTGGTGGTAAAAACTGTTCTTAAGTCTTGTAGTCCAAGCAGCCGGACTCCTGTATCGTCTGCCAGACGGTAACAAGGAGAACAGCTGGTGTGCTGGATGGCTGCGGTCCTTCATGATGCTGCTTGTCTTATGCAAGCACCGATGGAAGTAAATGTCTTCAATGGCAGGGAGACTCTTGCCCGTGATGTGCTCTGCTGCCTTCACCACTCTCTGTAGTGATTTTTGGCTGCTGTCAGAGCATCTCCCATACCAGACGGTAATGCAGCCTGTCAGCAGACTCTCGACCACACTCCTGTAAAAGTTTGAGGTGATGTTGGCATTCATGCCAAACTTCCTCAGCCTCCTCAGGAAGTAGAGCCACTGGCGAGCTTTCTTAACCACAGTGTCTATGTGAAGGGTCCACGAGAGATCCTCGGTGATGTTTACTCCGAGGAACTTGAAGCTGTTAACCCTTTCAACTTCTACGCCGCTGATGTAGATGGGCTGGTGTTCTCCGCCTTGCTGTTTCCAATAGTCCACGATCATCTCCTTGGTTTTGCTGACGTTAAAAGACAAGTTGTTATCCAGGCACCAATTACTCAGTGCCAGCACCTCCTCACTGTAGGCCGTCTCATCGTTGTCAGTGATAAGGCCTATGATGGTTGTGTCGTCTGCAAACTTGATGATGGTGTTTGTGCCATGTTTTGCAACACAGTCGTGTTTAAACTCCTGTGTTTAAAATGAGTGATGAGGATGTGTATTTGCCAACTCTCACCACCTGGGGCCTGTTTGTGAGAAAAGAGAAAATCCATCTGCAGATGGTCGTCCCCAACCCAAGGTCGTCAAGCTTCAAGACGAGTTTTGAGGGGATGATGGTGTTGAATGCCGAGCTGTAATCTATGAATAGCATTCTTACATATGTATTTCCTCTTTCCAGGTGGGTGAGGGCAGTGTTTATTGTTAGCGCAATGGCATCCTCTGTAGATCTGTTTGCTCTGTAATCAAATTGGAGAGGATCCAGAGTGTCGGGGAGGGAGGAGCAGATGTAACCTTTGATCAGTTGCTCGAAGCACTTCATAATGACCGATGTCAGTGCAACCGGGCGATAGTCATTCAGACAGGAGACCGCCGGTTTCTTTGGGACAGGAATGATGGTGGATGCCTTGAAGGAAGTGGGGACCACCGACTGCCTCAGGGAGAGATTGAAGATGTTGGTGATCACACCTGCTAGTTGGTCAGCACACGCCCTGAGGGCACGGCCTGGGATGCCATCTGGTCCCCGAGCTTTGCAAGGATTGACATTTTTGAAGGACCTTCTCACGTGAGACGTTTCAAGGATCAGATTGACAGACTCACTGCATCAAATTGAGCATAGAAGGTGTTGAGCTCGTCTGCAAGACATATGGAAAACATGGGTTTTGCAGAGGAATGGATGGATACATAAATTGATGGAAAGTATCATGCATGTCTCCAAAATGCCTGAAATGCACTAAGCATCCTAATTAACAAAACATACTCAAACCTGTTTAGTTTAATCAGGATTGCAGAGAGCCATAGGCTGTTGTAGCAGATACAAGTCCATCACATGGACCCACTCACTTACACCAGACACGTCAGTACATGGCACCCACTATTGATTTTTTAAGCATTTCTTGTTGAGAGTCACAATGACAATATGTTGAGCTGTGCCAGGCCTTCCTAGCTCCTGAAACATTCTGCCGACTTTCCTGGGATATACCTGTACTGTCCCAGAGCGATCGAAAAATATAATCCCTCCAGCATGTCCAGGTTTTCCTTATTGGTCTTCTGCAAGTGGCTGTTCCTCTGTTTGGGGTCATAATAAGTTGCCTCAGTCCAGAAGAAAAGCAGTAGTTCAACTTCGAAGTCTTGTGTATTGCCAATCTTTATTTTGGTGAAATCATTATTTTGGCAATTTGTGAGGGAACCAATGTTTCAACAGACATAAAACAATGTATTTTGAATGTTACTGTATATTCATACATTTGTATACACTTTACACTGAGTAGTACAGTCAAAGAGCAAGGTTAAGATGGCAATTAAAAGTTAAATGCCACCTTTTAAATGCAGAAAAAACAGCTTTTGATATGCGTTGCATACGTGAGTCTAAATTTGAGTCTAACAGTGATGGTTTGTTAAAGATAATAAACGAATCATGCCAAGCAAACATATGTAAGAAACAAGAAAACAGAAATGCTCATTTGCATCTTATGAATTTTTTTTCTTTATTCTATGATCCATTTTTGTATACAAATTACAAATAAGTATATCAGAGCCTAAGATAAAAATAGGTTACAAACCGGCACCATATACTTTGAGCCACAAACCAACACTGCTGCAAAGATGAGTGTGTGGATAACCCTGATCTGTAGTGGCTGTTATTCATTCATGAACAAGAAACAGATCAGAAATATTTAGTGCATGAGAAAAAGTGAGATTTATAAAGATTCTGGACGGACTGACTTATGCTTCTTTCATGTATGTCTCCCATTGTTAACACCATACCATCCTTAACTTAATTTCCTTTATAATAAAGATTTTTTTTAACACATTTGTTTATTTGAAACATTGATATGTTTTGTGATTAAAAAGAGGGACACAATAGTTAAAGCAAAGGTTACTCTCCAGCACAAATACATGCATACATATTCACACTTGCAGTTGTAGTGTACTATCCCACCCATATAGCTTCTGACCTCACTTGTCCTGTTCAGGTTTGTGAGGTTACAGTTCTTTTGCCTGTAATTTTTGTTTCTCACTCAAAGACCTACAGTAGTTTTCTGATAAATAATGCAAGCAACTGCATGTCTGGCAGTGAGCATTTGTACAACTTTTATGGTTTGTTTAATTTTGAAGTGTATACTGCATTGTGAAGTGCCTTTTTTCAATCCTCATACTCTTTATAGTCAGGAAACTGATACAACCATAGGGTATTTCCTTTTCAGGAACATCAGCAACTGCTTGAGGCAGCCGAAGTGTAATATGCTGTCAGAAATGGTTTGTGTAGTGTTGCAAGAAGCTCTCCAAAGTCTCAATCACAACATGTTGTGTATGTTGACAGAATTCACTAGCAGGGCCAGGTTACAGCTTGGGGATTTTGGAAGCAAGCGCTTTTGGGGGAAGGGTGTACACAAAAGAAAACTCCCATTGCCAACTCCATGCCTTTTCAAATGCAACATCTATAAAGTATAAATCAGTTCTCTGCAGGAGAAAAAAACAGGAACAATTTTTTTTCCTTTGGCGCAACTGATTAGTTGTCCTTGACAGGTTAGCAATTAGAAAAAAAGCAGGACCTTGCATCTCATAGAAAAACAAAGTGTGGTTTAATAATGTATCCATTGTCATCCCGCATTAACAGGAGCTTTGTTTCATGGAAGAAAGGGCTAATGATTTTCTAACAGCAGGTGATAAAACATGCTTCTTTTTTTTATCTTATCTGGTTGTTGATGAAGCCATTAGAGGGAGAAACCTAGGAAAAATGGTGTTTATTACAGCAAATGGACTTTAAATGAGTTTTATTGTGGTCTAGCCCATTTTAATTTTTCTTTATTTCTCTCTTTCCCTAGAAACCCCTAGTATTGAGAAGCTTCTCTCAAAAGACTGGAAAGATAAGCTCCTTGCTATGGGATCAGGGAACTTTGGAGAGATTAAAGGTATGCATTATTTAATAATTATTTTTGACAGGATATTGAATTATTAAGGAAATAAATGTAGCTAGGGTTAACTTTTTGAATATTTCTCTGCAATTTTGTCAGGGTAAATAATGCATATTATAGTTCATTTACAGTAAATTAGCATTATTCATTTTGTATTGCATTCTTTAAATTAATGCAGTCTATTACATATTTCTAAAGAAGCTGTACAGAATTTGTGCATTTTGTTTCGACTACTTTATTAGCCTATTCAGTATGCATATGCTCACAACATGTTAATGTTAAAAACATTTTATTAATATCTTTGTTACAAATACAGACCTATAGTAGGTTTCAGTTAATACTATAGGAGAAAGTAGGGTGAAATGACACCTTTTATTGGCTAACTAAATAGATTACAAATGCAAGCTTTTGAGGCAGCTAAGGCCTCTTCATCAGACAAGGTATAACCCTTGAAGGGGCCTTAGCTGCCTCAAAAGCTTGCATTTGTAATCTATTTAGTTAGCCAATAAAATGTGTCATTTCGCCCTTCTTTCTCCTGTATTAATCTATGGCTAACACGGTACAACACTCTACTGCTTGATAAGGGGTTAATAGAAGCAGCATATATTCACAGTTTGGGGAGGGGGGGCTCTATGTCAATTAGTTTCCATTGTCACTGTATCCCACTGTTAAGTGATGCATAATAAATCTAAAGTTAGTGTTAGCTGACTGATGTCTTGTTATAGTGTTTTCATTTTTTTAACTTGCATTAATGACATCTTAAACTAAATGTGACCAACACACTAAGTATATTATAAGAAATAAGAAATATTCAGGTTTGTGATTTAGTTTTGCCATTTTTATTTTGTATTGCATTTGTTCTAGAAATCTCTCTTAATTCTTATAAAAAAAGTAAGAAGAAAATAAGTTATGTTTCCATTTTAGAAGTATTATTAGTTTCCAGCACAATACTATACTCAGTAAAGATACAAATATGAATTTACTTTTTACTTAAAACTACCTTTTAATAAAATTATTTTTTAAATAAGAGTACATGAGTATGCCCATTTAAAACTGATATTTAAAGTACACCGCTAACTCTTCCATTTTATTATCCTTTGTCCATCCATCCATTTTCATAATTGAATAATATAATGTAGTGTACTGTACATCAGCATTGGGGGTAGTACAAGAATCAAGATTCGAAAGGAGGCTAATCAGTTGACAAGGATACTTAATTTATGCACCCACACTTACTAATTCTGGACCAATTTGTGGCTATGCCAATAAACCTCACATAATAAGCAGTCTCATGAGATAAAGGGAAATCTATAGAAGATATACTGTACATTTTGTGGCCATATTATCAGGTACACCTGTTAATTATTGCAAGTAGCCTGCTCCTCCAAACAGCCAATCACGTGGCTTCAATTAATATATATATATATATATATATATATATATACAGCACGCAGAAATGGTCAAGGGGTTTAGCCGTTGTTTGACCAATCATTGAAATTGGAGGAAGACATGATCTAAGTGCCCTCAGAGATAAATTGATGTCATTTAATGAATTCGGTCTCGCTGGGATACTGCCTGGAATGAGATGTTTGAGAGGAAAAAAGTGTAAAGCTTACTGAAATCTGTACAGTAAGCAAATATTCTGATAAAGAGTGATGAGATGGGGCCAGTAAGATATGCTATAGTTATATGTTTACATCCCTGACAAGCTTTTTTCACTGTAAAGCATGAATTTTGTATTTGGATTTGTGTCAGAACCAAGTAGTTGATAGCATTCTTAGATTTCTGAAGTATTTTAACACTAGAATCCCTGCAGCCTACAAAAAAGTCGTAATGCTGGGCCACCTTAAATTCCTTTGCACTTCTTCGTCAGCGTCTTTGTTTTGCAAAAGAGTCAATCAGCACAAGCAGCCTGCTATTACACCCCCCCCCCCATCACTGATGCAGCTGAAGTTCTATCAGCTCAAGTCTGTTTATCTGGGTGTGAGGTGTCTGGAATTGTATAGGGTAAATAATATATCATTATTGGGAATAAAATACATTTCATGTGTGTTCTGTGTCTACAACGATCTGGATAAATGTAAGATGTGTTATGGATGGCCGTGGATCGTGCCCTACTGCAGGAGCAGGGGACCAGGAGAAGGGCAATTTATACCCCAGAGAGGGCAGCCCCTTGGTCTGTGGCCACTGCCAGGGGTCACCTGGACAGCTGCAGAAACAAGATCTGCAGCACTTCCGCCACACCCGGAAGTGCTGTCGGAGGTTAATCGAGAAACACCTGGAGCATTTCTGGGTGCACTTTAAAAGGGGCTGCCTCAGTCCATTCAGGGAACTGGAGTCGGGTGGAAGAGTACGGAGTTTGTGAGAGTGGAGTGGAGTAGGCAGAAGAAAAGAAAGTAAAGAAAAGACTGAACCTTGTGAGTTCATTGTGGCGGTATTGTCCTGTGTGTTGAATATAAAAACAAGAATAAATGTGTGTGCTTTTTGGACATCTGGCTGCATCAATGTCTGTCTGTTTCCGGGCTTCTTTTACAGATGACAGAAAATTCAAGGCAAGAAATGTTGAACATATATATAACTAAAACAGAATTTTTTTTCATTTTAGAATAATGACAAAATGTTGACTCAAATGTATATTGTGTGAAGACTGAAGTCAAAATATCAAATAAACACTTTCACAAAAGGTATAACAAAACAAGTGCGCCTTTATTCAAGAATATAACAGAAGAAAAATAAATTATTGCATACGTATTGAAGTGACTTTAGCTGCAGGTGTAAGTTCTTGTCCCACTTTATGGTGCCAAGCAGGTTTGTGTTGCAGTGTAGCAATTTATTAGCCAGCGAAAGTGACATGAAGAAGTTGTCTGTTGTTACAGTTTTACCTTTGTCCAGAAACGGCTTTATGACCACAGTCTCAGGAAGTCTTTCTTCCTTGGGATGACTGGGATCTTTTCCTAAATAAGGAGTAGCATTGCACATACACATGCAAATCTATTGTTTTTCACAAGTTCTGCATGGGTGTCTTTGTTGCTCAAATGCCGCTTGATAATCTGATGCAGGTACAACAAATAGTTCTGACCAGGCATCAACCACAGCACCAGCTGTTATCACTGCTCTTGTGAAAAGAATGGAGATAAACTCCATCAATTTAGAGAGGCAGAGATGTTTGTTTGTTGTACCACGTAAACATGACTGAGAGAATAAAACTGAATAAAAAAACACTAACTTTTACAAGTAGCAAAAATTTACGAGTGTTACAGACTCAAGTCAAATATATGTTTTTACTATGTGAGGGACGTTCAAATAGTTTCTGATCTTTTTTAACCCTGTTTATTAAGTATTTGACAAACAAATTACATCACTTTTCTACATAGTTACCTTTGTTTGTGATGCAATTTTCCCAGCGTCATACCAACTTTTCAATGCCCAATTACTACTCCTCCCATCTTCACCATTTCCAACGAAAATATAGTGCAGAAACTTTTTGAATGTCCCTCATATAATAGTAATAGTAATAACAGCTCACTGCTCAAAATGGAAAATGCAGGGAAGACCCAGGATCAAACCAGTAACCTCTTGATTTAGAAGCAGCCGGTCTTACCTCTAATATTACCTTTATTCTTGAATAAAGGTGCACAAGTTTTGTATTTATCAAGTATTTATTTGATATTTGAACTTCAGTCTTCACACATTATACATTTCGTGTCAACATTTTATCAATTATTACTATCACATGAAAAAGTTATTTTAGTTATGTGTTCAGCTTTTCTTCCTGTCATCCTACATTTATCCAGATTATTGTAGAAATGGAACACACATGAAATGTATGTATTTCAAATAACATTATATTATTTACCCTATACAACTCAAGGCACCTAACACCCAGATAAACACACTTGAGCTCTGAGAATTTTGTGTCTCACTTCAGCTGCGTCAGTGGAGGATGGGATAGCAGACTTCTTGCTGCTTGTGCTGGTTCACACATTTGCAAAACAAAGACACTGATGAAGATGTGTAAAGGAAATTAAGTTGGCCCAGCATTACGTGTTAAAGCAAAGGAGGACATAATAAGCCCCCCAAGGACAATTTATGCAGATGCCTACCTTCAGTGTACCCACTAAGGACCTGGCTGGATTAAGCAAAGTTTTCTTCCTTATCAAAACATATTCAGTTGCAGTACTCAAGTGGACACTATTTACTAACATGCAATATAATTCTATTACAATAATTGGTTATGCATAATAAAACCCAATTAAAATGTATTTATTAAAGTGGCATGTTTATATAAATCATTTAGGCACCATTTTTTCAATCATTTATTCATGAAGCTGAGCAGATTCACAGTGTATTGTTAATGAACCGGGGGTAAAAAATTGCATGGGCAACTTTTTTGCCCCTTTTAATAGCCCATTACATACAACCAGATTATTAAAAACATCAGAGTCTAAAGGCAGAGTTACCTTTCTCATCACATTATGGATTAACAGAATTGACTATTTGCCAAAAACATTTCCTATTGGCAACAAATATTGTTTTCATAATGAATCAGGTACAAGGCAAAAACACAAAAAGTTAGTTCACAAAAAAGACAAAAAATAAGACAGGAAAATATAGTCAAATATTTTTAGTTCCTTCAAAAAGAGTAGAGCAATGATAAGAAAAGGTTTGGGCATATGGCAAACAGAAACTTGGGTGGAGGGTGGTGCTCAGTGTTAAAAGAGAAAGTTGATATCCATATCATAATAAAGCTAGTCACACAGTTTATGTTAACATCCAAGAGCAGCAAGGGGAACAGAAAAATCTGTGCAGGGTTTGTTTAATAAATAGAAGCCTATCAATTTTACTAATGGCAATACAACCTTGTCACAGATGTTGTAATGTTCTGATGATCTAATACAATCTAGCTATTTTAAAATAAGAATAGGCATAGATAATAATAGATTCTCAGAGTGAGGTACAAAAAGAAATGTGTAAAATATCAAAATCCTTCAAAGCATGTGGAGTCACAGAATGCTGAAATTAGTGTAAGGTAAAGCAAGCCACTGTTTTTTACATATATGCATCACTTTTTTACTCCTGAAAAGATTTTTAATACATTTTGAATTACGTTCAAATAATGGCATTCAATGAGTCATAATAACTTGGGTTTGTTAAACAAGTTGAAGCAAATATAAGTGACCATATATTTCAACAAACAAACAAGCTCTGATTTCATGAAGAATTTTCTAATATCTTATTTGAGCTCTAGCTTTTGACAGCTTTTTAGTGGCACCATCAAATTGACAAGGTTTGTAACAATATGAATATTCTGAAAAATAACACTGTTCTTTCTATAAATGGTATGCAAAAGTGTAACTGGTTTAATGATAGCATTGCCAGAGAATGTGCAAACCCAAAAACACACTGGCTTGCAAAGCTTGTTATGTTGGAATTGTTATGCATCATCACATCATGCAAAATCTAGACTTCTTTCTTATTAAAGGCAATAGAAAATCACTTGCTTATTTCTGAATTTCCTTTTGCCATTAAAATGGCTTTCAAAATCACAATTTTCAGGAGCTCTTTCAATGTTCATTTTAGTTACCTCTGCCAACTCAGTTTCTCACACACTCTGCATCTTAGAACATAATGCCTAAAATAATAAGAAGTAAGGAAAAATAACTATTAATGTCATCTGTATAATGTTTTCTGTGACTGTAAAGTGGTTAAAAGAGAATCTGTGTTTAGTTTAGTCCAGTATGTATTTCTAAGACCGTCTATACCAGCATACAGTACTCAACTAGTGTCATGCATGGCAAAGTATCAAGTTGGATCCTGCACATTCAGTCTATTTTTTTTATTAAGACTGCCATAAAAAAGAAGACGAATTGATCGTCTTTAATTGAACAATAGACATTTAATGTATTTGAGTAATCATAAATCTTTTCTCATAAATTTCATTATGGGTAAGTGGCAGTGGGGACTTTACTCTTTTTTTCTTTTTGATCATATTACTTCTCACACAGAGAGTCTCATTTTTGTGAAATATTGTGTTCTCAAGAGACACATTAGTTTGAATTTTGCAGTTTTCACCTGCTCCTTTTAAGCAATTGGGCATGAGACATAAGTACTTCATGCTTTATAGACAAATTGTGAGCAAAAAAGTAAAAATTATAACAATAATAAAGATAATTAAAAAAAAAAAATCACATATAGTTGTTTGTGCCTATGCATACACACATTTTAGAAGGAACACTACCCACAATACACAAAAGTAACTATTTATTTCCAGCTATAGAATCTGACTCTTGAATTCAAAATGCTTATTATGTATGGTCAGGAAGACCAGCAAATTTTGGAGGTTTGTAAATGTTAACTGCTGATCATAACCTCATGACATACATAACCATTTGATAAAGAACAAGTTTGAAATGTAATGTGGTACATGTCATCTTAAACCATAAATACCTGTCTGTAAGGTGTAAGATAAGTCATCAAGTAGAAGTAGATTTGAGACATAGGTTTTCAGATTTGTTCAGCTATGTGTAACAATATATATATATAGTATATAATTTTTGTATTTAATAAACAGATAGGCATCCACTTGTGAAGTTGGAGGCTGGTGTTGTTGGTACTCAACTAGATAGTGTTTTAAGTAAATACATAATGTATTGAATCAGTAACTTATGCTTGAAGAGCTCTTCTAAAGCCTTTCATTAATGCAAACGTTTTAGGTAGACAAATGTAACATTATGGTAATGATAAAAGTCTAGACTATAACAGTGTTTTATCTGGATGGTAAAAGAGATATTCAATGCTATGTACCAATGGCATTTAGATGATGTATGATATTAAACCACACTGATGAAATCACTGCCAATCATTTTAACAGTGATCCCAAAATGTCACAAAGTTCACTAGAATAATATACTTCATTTGTTGTAAATAACTATAAACCTAGCATGAGATGTTGCTAGCTTATATCTCTTACATCAAGGTTCAATTTCTAGTTGGCTTGCTTTTGTATTGAGTTTGCATGTTCTTCCCTTGTTCACATGAATTTCTTTCTGTAGTCTAAAGACATGTAGCTACACTCTGTGAAAGTAAGAGAGAGATTTAGAGGGAAAGAGAGAGAGAGAGTGTTTGTGTGTGTGTACATAAACGGACCTTGCAAAAGACACCCACCTTGTCCAAGGTTAGTATTTGATTCTGATACTGGCTCCACCTCTCTGTAATTCTTTACTGATAAGTCAGGTTCAGGTAATAAGTTAATATATAGTTCATTAAAAGATACCTTTGAATTGTTTCTTGCAATTTTTATATTTCATTAATCACATTTCATTGTGTAATCACAATTCACAACCACTGCATTTAATTTGGTGTCCTTTTGATTTTACTATGCTATATATCCAAGATTATGTGATACTGCTTATTTTTTACTTTGTACCTTACAGATGGAGATAAAATCAATAATTATTGAATTTTGTGAAAGTAAATCATAAACATTAAATTTAGTATCGCTAGTTAATAACAAAAAATGAACCATATGACAATCAGGAGAACTGTTTGCAGATCTATTAAACATGCTACAATTAATATGAAGCAGCACTAGAGTGTGTGCAGAAAATTGCAACACGGTACATCTTTGAATTAAAAGGTGTATCCTACCCTGAGAGATTAAAGGACTTGGGGACCTGTGGAATTTTTAAAGGTAAAAATGAAGTTGGTTCTCATCAGAATTCCTATAATTAAATAGTCAATCACACACTCAAAGATACTGGTGGATTTAAGGGGAAACACATAACTCACAAGCTTGGAATCACATCTTTATGTATCTTTTAGATTATATCAGTATGTGATATTAGAGCAACTATTACCTACATGTCTAATTGACTGGTTGGTCTTGCTTGAAAATTTTTCACATTATAGGCGGCCTTCAGGTTACAAACGAGTTCCATTACTGACGATGTTCAATAGTGAATACAGAATGTGAAAATATCCTTTAATGGAAATATGGGCAAAAGTACAATCCTTTATTACGTATTTAAAAAAAAACATTTCAAACACAATAATAAGATGACAGCGAAACAATCTTGTTTTAATTTAAATTATGAAACAAAAGTAATTTAAACTAAACCAAACCTTTGTATGTATAATATGTCAACCTTATGCTTAAACATCCTATAGTTTCTGATAATGATACAGTACCTCCGTTAGTTGAAGAAGGGATAATGATGCATGAAAACCAGATGTAAACAAAAATTTTAAGGTTATATGCATAATGTGTATTTGTAGGATTGCCATAACCCAAGTCCCAACTTAATTAGGTTTTTATGAAATGCTTTCATTACTGTATGTTTCTTAAAACATTAAATAAGGTGATGGTCTTATTTAAATAATGTTGTTTATGTTATTTGTGAGAGATTCATATAACTGAGTTTTAGAAACATGTTGTGGTTTTAAAGGTAGCTAAAATTAAAAATAATATAATTTATACCATTTCTCAACAAAAGATAAAGACAATTGGCAGCGTACCATAAACATGAGGTTGTGGAGCTATTCCTTTTCAAAGTATCGTTCTTCTCATTCTAACACCTCTTAATTTGCTACAAATACTTTTCAAAAACATTCAGCTGAGAATTTTTTGACATTATCTTTAAGGCAGTAGTTTTAGATGCTTTCACGTATTCATAAGATGAAAATTTACTTAACTGTAAATATCTTTGAGGTTAGGAAATTCCACTACCTGAATACTATTACCCTGGAAATTCTCTTTTTACCACATGTTTGATTCAACATTTCAAAACTCTTTTCACCGCCTTTTTCTAAGCATTACAAAAATGTAATCACACAGTTTTGTCACAATGACAAAATATCATTCACAATGCCTTGACTTTGACTCCCCCATTACTATGCAGGTGAAGAATGCATTAACCATTATTAATACACTCAGACTAAACTCTTTTCGGTCAAGTCGACATCCTTAAGTTAGAAGATTTCCTCTGTGTCACAGTTTAATTGTTTTTTCTACTTAATATAATTTCTCTTGAGATTAATTCATAGAACTCATCACCTTGCTAGCGTTTTATGTACTTTAAGCAGGCAGGCAGTATTGTATATCAGACTTTTTTATTGAACTCTGTCCTACGTTAAATTAAACATCCATCCATTATCCAACCTGCTATATCCTAACTACAGGGTCACGGGGGTCTGCTGGAGCCAATCCCAGCCAACACAGGGTGCAAGGCAGGAAACAAACCCTGGGCCCACCACAGGGCACGCACACACCAAGCACACACTAGAGACAATTTAGGATCGGCAATGCACCTAACCTGCATGTCTTTGGACTGTGGGAGGAAACCGGAGTACCCGGAGGAAAACCACGCAGACACAAGGAGAACATGCAAACTCCACGCAGGGAGGACCCAGGAAGCGAACCTGGGTTTCCTAACTGAGAGGCAGCAGCGCTACCCACTGCAACACCGTGCCATCCCTTAACTTAAACAACATGTTCAGAATGCCTTATTGTCACTTTCCCTAACCCATTCTTTATAGTTTATGTGTAATGGGACATGCTTAAATGTGTGTACCATTTGTAACTTAGAAATATTTTTCTATTATTTTCACAAATAGTGTAGAACATGCTTTGTTTAAGATAAGGACACCAAGTTAAATGATTGCATGAGCACACAAGTGTAAGACTGAGTCAGATGATTCATGCAAAGTAGACATGACAGTTACATAAGGAATTTACATTGTAAAGAGATAAAAGCACAAGATAAAGGGTCTGGGGCAACCAGAGAAAAACCCCATACATTAAAGAAACAAAAAAGGCGCAAAATAAAACGCGCTAAGTTGAAACGTCTTTGAAATAGTCAATCGGTCTGCCCAAGATGGTGATGTTTCCTCTTAAGATGGTTTCTGGGAGGAAAAGACTGACCCTGAAGTGAATTACTGATGGAGAAGTTTCAGTCTTCCTTCCTGATGGAGGGGTAGGAGAAAAGAGAACATTATTAATAAGCCTTTAGGTTTTTCCCAAAGGTTGTGACAACATTAATTCCATAACTTCCTCTTTGTCAGTCTCTTTTCTAGTCCCATGCATATCCCCCCAACAACATTTACTACTAGAGTAGTTCATTCAGTACTTCCAGCAACATTATGAAATTCAAAGCAATAATAATACAAAAGATAAAATACGTTCTAATCAAATTCAGACAGATAATCTGTTTCTAACTCTTAACACACAAAGATGGTAACATTTCCCTAATCAGGAAAGATATTACACAAGTGCTGCCTCTCCATACCTTAGATTGGTATCATGTCTAATGAAAACTGAAAAATAAGAACAAATATTAACAAGTATTTACTTATAATATCTTAGATGATATCTCTGCTTTAAGAGGCCTTCTGTACAATGATGCCACAGTTTGAAATAGAAGAATTACAAATGCTTATCAGCCCACATTCAATCATAGTAAAACAGAGTCATGTGCTGTAACATAACACATGCTTAAAAATGTCCTCTTGAAGTATCCAGCTGGTTTCTATAACAAGCTGGAATCAATATATACTTGATTCTTTGAAATTCTTAAAATATTTATTTAATATCACATATTCATATACCATGCTCCAATTCCAGGGCATCCATAAATGATCAAATCATTTAAGCCAGTGATGAAGTGCTTGATTATCAGGATATCAGTTTTGCAAATGTTTAGTATATCATAACTGTTGTTTGGATGTATATATTTTTGTCTGTCTGAGGGATAAAAAGCAGGTTTGTATTATATTTATGCTTCAGTCTGTACTTAGAAGACTAAAAAATAATTTAAAATCAAGACTAGGTTAGCACTTTTTCAGTAAAACATATATTATCCTTCTGTCCAGGTATATTGCTATCATTGTTTTTTTGTACAGTGTTTCCTGAAATAACACCTTTTTCCTGTTCCACTGAATGCATTAAAATAATTTTATCCACCTTAACATGTATCATACATGTCTATAATTTAAGAGTGCAAATGGTGGATAATGGTAATCTTTCAGTTCATTATTATAGGCATTCCTGTTGTAAATTTCACACTTTTTTCAAACAATAATATCTTTCTGTTGCTTGGTTGAGTTTGTAAAACTATTATACTGTTAGAAGTGATGTCAGAAAAGATGACAATGTCTAATAGTTGGGGAACAGATATCACTGTGGAGTCCCAAGATGTTGTTTCTTAGAGATTTCATGTATTTAATAAAGCTTTTGGTTTTTGATATGGAGCACCTGTTCTTCGGTTTTAATTTTAGTATAGCTGGCAGAGGGCTGGCAGAAACCAACTGTCTCATGGTCCCCAAGAAAGCATCAGAGTCAGACCCATTTGCACTTGTCTCATTATCTTGACTCCCTGAGCAGGAGTTTGCATTTTCAATAACAGAAGTGTCATGCAAGCGCATCCTATTACATGTACTTGGTGCTATACATTCTCTTTCTGCATTTTCCTAATTTACCTAATTTGTGGCTGTACATGTTCCCAGGTAAGTACACATGTTCCACAGGGTTTTATTTTAATTGTTGATTCTGTTAAAATGTAAAGTAGGGAACTTTCTTCAAGAAATCTTTAACTTACTGTTCACTAGAAAATAATGTATTACATATTAATGCAGAAGGCATCAAACAGTTAATTCTGTGAAACCACTCAATTAAAATTAATTTGAAATGCATGTACTTTTATTCATCTTGCTGCATTATGTACAAAAAGCCTTTATTTATATAGTTCCTTACTTAGCAAATAACATTTTTCAGTGTTTTACAGGTCTCTGTAGGTCAGTGTATTTTTTTCAAAGAAATGTACATTTACACAGTTTAAACAAATGTTAAGCGAAATACCTAGGGTCACATAAGTGACTCATTAAAAAAGTTAGGCCTTGTGGTATCTAGTCCAGTTTCCTGTCCACTGTCCATGTTCATGACTCTATAAATTATAATTGGTATCATGTAAGTAATAAAATATCAATGAATAAGCAAAGTAACACTGAATCAAAGCCCAGAAGCAAAAGCCAGTAAAAAAATTAATGTTACAGTCTACTTGTGGAAATCTCTCAAGTGTATTTACCTATCTACCTGTCATTATTCTATGTAAAAATAGGATGCAAAAAGGAGGATGGGTATTGATGTATGCATTTAATTAAATACCAGTGCAGAGAAATGTGGGTCGTTCTGCTGCAAGAGCCATCAGCTTTAGTATATTTGCTTCTTTTCTCCAGCACAAGCCAAATAACCTTATATTTGCCTCCAAAGAATCTTATAATGGTGCTAGAAGATGAGAAAAAAACTTTTTTGGAAACTTTTTTCCTTTCTTTGCCATCTGCTTAGGAATTAATTGGACTTCACAAAAAAACTAAAATTGGCAGCTATAAAAAGACAAATGCATACATGTGTATAGAAGCCTACATTCATAAATAATAAAATGCTGGCAATTATAGGCATAGCAATGATGGGCACTTTTGATAGACTCATCTTTGTGAAACAAATGAATGCAAACGTATGACATGCTCCCAAAGTGCACACATTTATCAGGTAAACTGGTTCAGTTCTCCAGGATAAGAGACGCAGTGTGTGACTGAATCACTTTATACTGAGTGAAAGCAATGTAAAACAGAGCAGGGACACAGGGGGTGCAAAACAGACAATAAATCACAGATTCCCTGTGATCTTGTTCTGCCACAGGGAGCACTCCTTTTCTCTCCAGGTTAAGCATGAAAGCAGATTCCCTGTGAGTTAACTCGAAAGACAATCCACATTCCTTCCAGCTCAACTGGAGGACAGCCACTGAAAGAAAGCTTTCTTTTATCCATACACATAACACCCCCCCATCCCCCAACCCTTCCCTGAGTCTGACATTTTTAACATAAGGTCCTTTCTTGTTTCACAGTCATCATCAAATGCACACACATCTGAAAGGTTCGTCAGTAAGCTGTTAAAACAGCCGCTAGTTTATTTTTCCTGCAGTCTGCCATGACAGTTGCATTTATTGTCCATTGTTGGTGGCAGCCCTTCGAGGGGAGACAGAGACCTCTGGGGGCAAATGTATTTCCCTAGCACCTTCCTGTGGGGTCAGCCTTACTGACTATGGTGCATTTTTTCCCTTTTGAATGTCTAAAGAATGTGCTTTTTCTACAGCTAATGGCTTTAACGCTCACTGTAAAACAAATGACTTTTGTTCTAACAGAACAAGGCAAAGCACAAGGAAAAATATAGGTATACAGTGAAAAATGTTTTCTGTCTTTGTAATTTATAATTATATTTGCTTTTTTCACGCAAGTATAGACTCCTTATATGTTAAGCACTGTTTTCAGAAATTTATCTTAACTGCTTTTAAAACATAATCTTCTGCTATTATAATGATAACTCTGATTTGTAATCGTCTAGCAAATATCCTTGAATTTGAATTTGAAAACTACTACAAAGGAAATAAAGCTTTTAACATTTTTAGTTGGTTAATTATTTAGTTTGTGAGAGCTTTGTAAAACAATTATGCTTAAATAATCAACCATAGACTATATTGCTATTTAATAATTCCTCATAAAGCATCCTTCTAAATTGTTTACATTTTTAAACTAAATAAGTGAAACATTGTGCAGTATATATTAACAATAATATATTTATATGTAATATACGTGTGTGTGTACATACACACACACACACACACTGTGTTGGACATATGCTCCTGCCCAGATCTTCTCCCATCCTGGGTGTAGTTTTTGTTATAATAGACATCGGCCCTCTGCAACCCTGAAAAGATTTTGAAAATGTTACCTTGTGTTTTGAGTTGTGACACAAAATTTGCCAGATGTGAGACCATGTTGATGTATGCACTTCTATATACTGCAGTGGACTAGCATCCTCCCCATGGCTATTTCCTAACATACACTCATTGCTGCCAGGTGTGGTTCATGATCAAGATACGCAGGTTATCAATATGGTACTGCTTATTCTTTATATACAGTATGTGAGTGTGTGGGTATTGTTATATTGTAGATGACCTGACTTGGAGCTAAGTAAAACAGAACATGAGAAATAGTGGAGTTGTCCTTCAGTAACTTGTAACAATTAGGTGGCACTTCTGTATATAGAGTATATATATACAGTATAAACATGTATATGTGTGAGTGTGTATGTGTGGTAGATTATGTACCTCTGCTTTGGCAGGAAAGGTCAGGCTTCTTCTTTTCCTGTCTTGGTGGGAACTGTTTAATATACTGTAGGAAGGTTACTGAATAGTGAGTCTGTCTGTGTTTGTGAAGCTCACATAAGCTACAATTTACAATTATGCACTAATTAATCAATGAGTCAGCTCATTCATTCATTAGTTAGTTAATTGATTGTAAACATGAATTAATGATACAATTAATTACATCATCCAGAAAGAGCAGTTTAGCGCAGCATCTGTCTTTACAGCAAATTATTAATGATACCTGTTTCTGTAAAACTAACGAAAATATATTAACTTAGTTTTTAGACCAAATATTATTTCTTTTAATAAAGTTTGGAGAACCTATAGTGTTATAGTCTATACTCCACTGCCAATGTAACATTCATAGCCATTGTTAGTATCATTTTTATTTCTTTGGTAAAGTATAATTTTACAAGTCAGACCTAAAAATCAAATGCTCCATTTCTTCAATTTGGACATATCATGTGTAGCTTTTCTTGCAGTAATTCTTAATATTTTCCTTTCAGGGACTCCAGAAAGTCTAGCAGAAAAAGAGAGGCAACTAATGGGTATGATCAACCAGCTGACCAGTTTGAGAGAGCAGTTACTGGCTGCTCATGATGAACAGAAGAAACTTGCTGCATCTCAAATTGAGAAACAACGTCAGCAAATGGAACTAGCCAAGCAGCAACAGGACCAGGTGAGCTAGGCTCAATTTAAAGAACCTTTTTTGTTTGGTAAACAATGGTACATTATGGGCTGATTTACATGCAGCATTATATGCACTTACAGTATTTGATATTTTTTATAATTTTTGTCTGAAATAAAATCTTCATGGGTGACTAATTTGTGTCATTTTAATAACTTTTATTTATAATGCTATATAACAACATTTCGCAATCAGGCACATGAGCCACTGAATTGTTCATAGATGTCCAGTTTCATGTATAGTATTATTTATTTATTTAAACACATTACAATTTTAAAAATTGATGAAGCTTTTGCGCTAAGCAATTGTTGTCCCGAAAGAAACCAAACAAAAGTGCAAATGTTAAGGTAATTCATGGTGAGGTAGAAGATTAGTTAAAAACAAATTCTTTTTCACACTTGTAATGAAAACTGTAGGGCTTTTCTACAATAAACAAAAACAACATGCTTCACTTTATTTTAGCTACTGGAAGTTAAAAAGTCTATTAAAACAAGTCAACTTCTTTTCAAAATAAATATTTAAACATTGATAGGGTATCAAGTGATGTGGCTTTTTGGAAATTCATTGCACAGTACTAAGTTATTATAATACTGTACATCATCCATCTCTCCATTCCCCCATCCATCCATTTTCTAAAAATAAATTAATTCAAATGTTGGGTTTCTTGGAGCTGGAAGCTATTTCAACAGCATCAGACTAAATGCTGAAACCAGATGTGTTATGTTTGCTAGTCCATTGTAGGGCACACTTTCAAATTCATAACATTTGTTCACTTCAGACGCTTTTTGGCTGAGTACCTGGGAATTCCCCAAGAGAAGTTTGAGGAAGTGTTACAGGAAGTTGCTGTAGATGGCCCAGTCAGTTTATCGTAGTGTGTTGCCCTTGTAGAACTTACCAGGGACACAGGAATGAAAATGATCATGATGTTTTCAGTGTTCCTTTATATTTCAACTTGGAAAGAATTGTGTTTGTTATTTATCAGATGTTGAGAGCTAGACCCAGGTGTTGGAAACTTTTGAGTTAATGAAAATGAGAAATGTCTCCCATTTATCACTGGTTTTATTGAAGCTACTTTTGCATCATAATACTGTAGTGAGAGCCAATGCAGAAGGCAAAACTAAAAAAAAAAGACAAAAAGTAATAGCACCCAATAATCATGAAAAGTTATATTTTTGAATATTTTTATCTTTTTTGTATATAACCATAGAAGAAAATGTGTATGTTATGTGACATATATTCAATTAGAGCTGCTTGCTGTATTACTTGATAAAACATGCAATTTGAGCACCTGAATTTTGTGATCTAAAATGTGCCCAGAAAAGGGCTAGTCTGTAATTTGTTGATGATTTTGCTATTTGTTCTTTCACAAAAAAGACAGAGTATACATATTGTTTAATGTTAATATAGCTACATTGTCAGAAGCACAGCAAATTGTTTTAAAACATTATAGCTGGACCGTGCTGACTTTAATACCATAGTAGTTTCCTGCATTCTGGAATATATTAGGAATTTGTTTAAAAAAATTACATTTAAAATGGTGCCTATGAACATAATCAGTAAATCAACACATTGTGCAATTGATTTGAGTAAGAAATTTGCAAGTCCCTTACTTGATCCTTTGACTGTAAACCAGAATGCAATTCCATCTGGTGTGTGTTAGTTGCAAGTGAGTGCTTACTTTGGATATAAAATAAGACTCTGGAGCAACATGACAGCACTCATTATGCATATAGCTGCTTCGTATGTTGGCTGAACAAGCTTAAAGGAGTCTCCCATTTCTAAATATTTTCTAAAGTACATTTACACTCTCTTACCTACTCAGAAATAAGCACTTTACAGTATGTACATACAGTAATTCATGGGAACTTGCTATCTACATTGACAGCATAATGTCTATCATCTTTAAGAAAATAATTTGGAAACAAAATGTATTGTTTCCACTGAATATTCAAGCTTAAGCAAACATTCTTTTATTTATTTATCTTTTTATGTATGTATGTATGTATGTATGCATGTATGTATGTATGTAACTTAGTCCAATTCAGAGTCACAGAGATTATCTTGGTAGCTTTGCATAGGACAGTAGCCCATCACACCTCACATTCACATGGGCTACTTTGGAATAAACAATTAGATTAGTATGCATAGCTTTAGGGATGTGGAAGAAACATCTATGCAGACATGGAGAGAATGTGCACACTCCAAACAGACAGCAACCTTGCATGTTGGATCAAACTCGAGAAGCTGGATCCATTAGGAGGCAACACTACTCACTTTTCCACTTTGTACTTTAATTCAACTAGTAACTCCTACTGTATATATACCTGCTGTGCTTATGTTAGTCATTTTTATTGAACATTTTTATTGATATATACTTGTATGAATCTCTTTTCTGAATGTAATTCTCATGTCAACATAAATTGGATGATAATTCTGTACATTAGTTAATCCCAAAAAATGCATGTGTGCCAAATATTTCAAAGGAAAAAATAAAAATATACACTATTTAATTTTTAAGGCTGGTTGTCTGGACATTTAATATCTGTTTGCTTGTGAAAATAGAAAATATAAGTTATAACAGCTATATAACTATATATATAGTTTTGCCCCGGCTCGCTTCACTCGCCAACCCCCTGGCCTGCGCTAAGAGCCAGCCCCTTTGCATCTGTGCCGCTCACGTATGTGGATTTCACTTTCACCAAACCACAATTCTTTTCATTCTCATAGATACGCCTTTTCATTGGGAAGAAACACTACTTTTCCCTGATGGCAACATGAATTAGATGATCTTCAAGTCTCCGACTTAAAGTTTAAATCCAAACAGTATATTTGATCTCTTTTCTCTTTTCCGTTATTTCACTGAGTAATAATTTCCATTTGTTTGTGCTAATACGATCTTTACTATCATTTTTTTGAGACTTTTGAATTTTAGTACTTTATCTCTAACCTGCTCTACATGTGCATCGTGCCAATGTTTTTGAACCTCTTTACGACGTTCTACTTTGTCATCTACTCTTTGTCTTTTATTTCCAGTCCCAGGTGTGGTTAAGTCTCTTGGCACAAAGTCTTGTCTCGCAGGACTTGAAAGTATCTCTCTGAAAAAGTCACGTCTCGTTCCAGGCTAAAAAGTCTTGTCTCATCCCAGGATTTTTTTTATATAATACTAGGGGGCTCCACCTTCTGCTCGCTTCACTCCCCAACCCCTGGGGTTGGTTAACTGGATATACAATTTAAAGAGATTGTTATTTTAGTGAATGAGTTATTCCCCCAGGGCTGCTTGTGCCGTGCTGCATGATCTCCATGTCGCGCTACATGTCGATCATTTAAAAGCCTGTACAGCAGCTGCAGATGCTTGTGACATGCTGCATGATCTGCATGTTGCACTGTGCGCCGTTCATTTAAAAGCCTGTACAGCAGCTGCTGCTGCTTGTGAAGTGCTGCATGATCTGCTTGTCGTGCTGCATGACGATCATTTAAAAGCCTGTATAGCAGCTGTCCTTTAAGCCAACTGCTGCTGCAAAGGCTTTACAATATCTACATACTTCTGACATATCACTTATGTAATAATTTCTGTTTGTTTGTGCTAATGCGATCTTTATTATCTTATTTTTGATACTTTCGAATTTTCCTACTTTCATATTCTTTAACTTGCTCTGCATGTATATCGCGCCAACATTTTTTTTCTGAGGCTCTGGATTTCCACTGTTTTCATATTCTGTAACCTGCTCTGCATGTGTATCGCTCAAATGTTTTTGAAGGTCATTATGAAGCCTTTAATTTCTGACCCGGATTTGACCTACGAGCTTTTCAACTCCTCTTGGTCCAGGCTGATTATTACTTTTCCTATTTCCTGAATTTGCACATAGATTATTATTGTTGTCTTGTGCATCCTTTTTTGCCTTCTTTTCTGTCCAACGCTTTCGTGTTTCTTTTCGACGTGCTGCTCTTTCTTCTTTGCTTAGTCGTTCACTTGCCATCTAGAACGTGTAACATTTTTAAGAGCTGGGAGCACATGAAGTGTGTCTGCCGAAAGCATTCGAACAACTGCAAGGTTAGATGTCCGTGAACTTGTTTTAAATTGTTTGTAAGTTGGGTGTGACATGCAAAAGTCTCCATCTCATGGGTTTTGCTTCCTAAGGTTGTAATGTCTAGTCTCGCGTGATGTCCAAGTGTCTTTCCGAGATGATCACATCTTGCGTGACGTCAGAGTGTCTCTCCGAGAGGATCACATCTCGACCCAAGATTTTTTTTATATAATAGATATATATATATATATATATATATGTATATACTAGCAAAATACCCGCGCTTCGCAGCGGAGAAGTAGTGTGTTAAAGAAGTAATGAAAAAGAAAATGAAACATTTTGAAAATAACGTAACATGATTGTCAATGTAATTGTTTTGTCACTGTTGTGAGTGATGAGTGTTGCTGTCATATATATATATTGGCTTTTTTGAGCCAAACCTGTTGTTTTTGTATGAGCCGCTTTTCATTATTGGGATCGTATCTAGAAACAGAACCTCTATTAACTTGTGGATTTGCTTGCGAGTATTTAGCGACAGCGTCCCTATGAACTTGTGGATGTG
>JANRMT010062792.1:22140383-22151072 GCA_026402145.1 Polypterus bichir lapradei | reverse complement strand
ATATATATATATATATATATATATATATATATGCGTGACTGTGATGTTATTGTCAGGAAAGGTCAAGGAACAGAACAAAGTCTCACATGTGACAACTCTATTCTTCAAGCTCATTTAAACACCAAATTCAAGAGATGTTCAGGGATGTCAGCCATCAGGGAATGAAAATTGTTACGTTATTAGCAAGGGTCAAGGAGAAATTATGCACTATTTTTTTTAAGCTAGTTAAGAAAGAAACAGGACAAGTAGGAGGCAGGCAGAACTAGACAAACATTGAAGCTGGGATGATTTAAGTGACGATCAATACAAATTACTGCAGTATATATCAAGTTAGACCTGCTCCAAAGGCAAAAACACAGGCAAAAAATGAGCACTTTAGAATGAGTCTTATCTGATCCAGCCAGACATTTTCATCAATGCGTTTGAACCCAAATTAGCATCTGTCACTATTTTCATATCATTCATATCATGGTACATCTACCCCACCCCCTCTCCCTAGAGAGTCTGTAACGATTACTTTATTTGATGACATTTGGGCTAGTCAAAGTGATTAATCATAATCATTCAGTACATTTTTGTACATATCTAGTACACAAACCAGGTTTACCTAACGTCCTAGGCGTTGCACTCTAATTAAGCCTGGTAACTGCATTAATAGTGGATAGAGTGGTATCAAATCTAAATTCACACTTCTGTGAAAACAGAGAAAGGAAGGATCAATCTGATCAGTAACCTGGAAGTAGAGGATGCTAGGCAGGATCTAAATGAAATCAAGACTTGATAGTTAAGCAAACAATTCACAGTGGTACTAATGTACCAGCATATTTATGTAGTCATGCAAAAAGCCACACCTATACTTCATAGTGGGAAACAACAAACATGGAAAGTGTTTGAGTTGTATTGCAAATGTTCAGATTAAATTTGTTATAATGTGCTGAGAGCTGAGTACATTACCTGCATTGTAGCAATGAAATAATAAATGAACAAACAACGAATATAATAAGTATGACGTATAAATCTTTTTATTTATTATAATTTATTAATTTATAAAATGTATAAATTTATTAATTATTTTCAGGTTTCATTGCTCCTCCAACTTCTGTATGCATTTTATACAGTATTGTGTTATAATGGTCTTATTACTTAAATTAGTGTATAGTATACGGAAATTAATAGAGTTTTACTGAATATGGCAGCGAAAGATAATAGTAACATTGGTCTTTTTCTACAGATTGCAAGACAGCAACAACAACTTCTACAGCAACAACACAAAATCAACCTTCTTCAACAACAAATTCAGGTCAGAACTATTTAAATTTTTGTAGTTTGCTGAGGTTCATTCCGTTTACTATACACTGGATTAAGGTTTTACTTTCATTACAATATAAACATACTTTAGATTAAATGTGCATGAACACAAAGCATTCTTTTTAACTAAAGAAATTTAGATATCTTGAAATGCATACGTTAAGGGTTTAATCACAGGTGTTATTTTACAGTAACAAATTTGGAAAGAATAAAATCTTTTTGGCTTCTTAATACAGCATGTCTTGATTGCCTTGAAAATTACTTGCATTATTCTTTGGCCAAAGCCCCAGATGTGATACAGTAGTATACAACATGTTACTCTAGGCATACTGACACTATTTTCCTCAGAATATCAGAACTACTGCCAGCTTTTATTTATGTGTAGTTTCTCTCACTCCTTCCTTCTCTTTTCCTGGTGCTCTTTAGCTTTTTTCTCTTTTTTGATTTTGATTAGCTAATATGATTGCTATGCCTAAATACTACACAATTCACACTACTCAGTTTACTACAAATACTACATATATATAAACATGCTAAATTCCCTTTGTCACTCTTCTTTGTGTTTATTATTTATATTGGAAAACACTAAAAAAAATATACCAGTAGTAATTCATAAACATTAATTCATATTCTGAGGTTACTTCTACCAGATATAGGTTGCCATGAGGCTAAGCAGCTCACACTATCCAAAAATGATGCATTTTGGTGAAACATTAAATAGGATAAGGTTAAATCTTAGTTGCTGTACTTAATCCTCTGTCATCTTCAGAATTGAATATTACTTCCTACGGGGTCCCATATCATTATTTTGCAGTGAAAAGGTAGTGGGTAGCAAGTACTTCACTCAGTACCTTTTAAAAATGAACTGACATGAGATGAGTGCAAAGGAAGTTCATTTTAAGATACTAAATTATTTGAAATGTTAGCAGTGTCATCAGTTATTTCTTGAACTCTGCATGTGTTTGTACAATTTAAATATAACTGCATATAATCCATTCACATGTAAAGTTGTTGTTGTGTGTTTTCCAAGCTCACCGGTCACCTGTCTATAAAAGAACGTGAAAGAGGACGGACAGCGTAAAGAAATTGTTATGGACAAGATATGAGTTACCAAATGTAGACACTATATAGGTTGACAGATTAATTCACAAACAAGTGAATTCTGACACTTTTTAAAATGGTAGATATAAACTGGTCAGTTTCTTCAGATACCCATATATAAGTTTCTGCACAACACCTTTCTTACTGACCAGGAGTTCAATATAGCAGTAAAAAAGTATGTAACTTATGTATAAAGCTTTTGAAACAATTGTAGCTACATAAATCAATAATCAGTAATCCCAATGTGGAATTCTGCTGGGCCTACAGTGGAAAGATCACATAGGGCAAGATACAGACAATTGCTTGCACAATAGGCAATGTAGTTATTTACAATTATTTTCTGTCAAAATGTACACATTGATACTTTCTTCGTTTTGTAGGAGTTTTGATTTAAAGATGATGGAAAATAACAAAAATGGGGGAAAATACTATAAAAACAATATGGATCAGTATCTTCATTGCACAACCTCTAAGGCATTTAAAATATTTAGGTTTAAAGTTTACTTTAACTTTAAACAGACTGTGGTTCTAATTTATGCCATGGTGTCCCATTCTACTGTCACACAGGTTCTTTAACCTGATTATTAGCATGCTTTCAATTTTGTATGGATTTTGCATGCCCTCTTTATTTTAGTAAGATCCCATTCAGGTAACTTAATCTGTCCCAGCATCTGAAACATGTGCAAGGTACAGTAACTGGAAACACTAAATTGACCTGAGTACGAATGGATGTGAATCTGGGTGTGTTTTGCACATGACTGGATCTAGCCTTACACACACACCACTTCAGGAATAGGCTCTGCTTTTCAGTGACTCACAAGTTGCAAAAGCAAGTTTATGAAATTAATAGATTGATAGGTTATGGCAGTTTTGATTATTCATTGAAACATAACATTTAGTGTTTTGAATTGAATGTACGCAAAACTGAAAAGAGCTAGAAAGTGTTTCTTTCGTGTTAACAGTCTGCCAAGTAAAATGCATAATCTGTCTCCAATCAAAAAGATTCAGTATATTTGTCTTAATAATAGCAGGACATTAAAACTCTACATAAAAAGATGTGTTATTCAGTTGGAAGTTTTTAAGCTCTATGTCTTTTCAGTACTGTTGGTAAACTAGAGTCACAAACAATCATTAACTTGGCTGTTCTACAAATAATGTATCTTCTTTGCATGTTGCTTTATCTTTCTGGGTGACCACTTGCATATTAGAAAAGCATGGAAATTGTGTCTGTCTTCCTCCCTTTTTTAATGTGTGTGTGTACTGGTGTCTGTGAAATATATGCACACATACACACGTGTTTATATAGATATGGAGTAAATGTATAAAATATATGTAAGGCTTTGAAAAGGTAACAAAAGAAAGGAAATGTCTGTTTGGTTAGTTGAGGGATAGTGAGTTAAAGGAAACAGTAATAGAAACACAGCCCCCAAATTGAAACTGCAGATCAATACCCTGTAGGCCAAGGAACATTTTGTCAAACCTGTCACGTGTCAGGAGCAGCTGTTTTTGTAAACTTATAAATACTGCTGCTCTTGACTCATTACAGTGCAACCCACAGAAATAAAGCACCCTTTCCCATGACTTTGCAACCTTTTCCCAAACAACTGAAGTTGTCATTGAGAATGTAGCACAATTGTTTCTCACAGAAGCTTTACAACTGTCATAGTATCACTTTGCAGAGCCAGATTCATATTCACAAATAAAAACCCCAAGGGAGGCCTAAGTAAAGTTACATTTATTTGCATTCATGATATGTGCCGTAAGTAAATACACATCACAAGCTTATGCAGAAGTCCCTAAATAATGTTAACATCCTCCTTTTCATTTTGAGTCTGTTAAAACTGCATATTGATAAGTAATTTCTACTGTTTTTTTTACATTAATAGGATGCAATAACTATTCCTTCTATATAGAGAAATAATTGCATTTAAGAAGCCCATTGCTTTTAAAAAAACCTTGCAAGTTTTTGAATGATGAAATGTTGTTTATACATCACCAGGGCTGAAGGCCTTTGAATCGTTGTGAATAGATTTTAATGCTTTGTGGGTTATTTATTTATTTGTATTGGGGATTAGGACAAGTTAGGGCCTGAAACATGTCTTAATTCTATGGTTTATATGCAGGTGTAGTTCTTAGGTTTAATTAAGTAATAATGGAATGTCGAGAATTAGAAAATTACATCTGAACGGTTGTCTGCAGGGCAAGTAACCCTGTGCTTTTTCTTCTTGTCAAATATTCCATAATGCTGCTAGGTGGCAATTAGAGAAGGGTGTCAGTAGCACGGTAATTGTTCAGACAGATCTAACTTGAAGTATTTTTTGAAAGGCACTCTGAGAAGTTGGAAAAGGTACTTTTTATATTGGCACAGCATCTTACACCCATCAGTAACAGCTGCCAAAAGTGTTTTTTATGTTTCATGGTTGCTTTTTTCCCTATGTCTTTTCCAAAGTGTATACTAGGCAAACTGTTCTTTCCTTTGAAAAACAAGGTGAAATATATGCCTATGAATTCCAGCTACAAGGATGCAAATGCAAATTGCTTTCTTTTTCTCCCTATTTTTATCATTGGCAGAGAAATCAGTCATTGGTTAGTCCAGATGTGTTGAAGCTGAGTCACTTTCTCTGAATTACTAATAGCTCCCGGGCATTATTTCTGTCATAACAGAAACAGACGGCTTTCATGAGCCAAAAATATGTTTGCAAAAAATCTACAAAGAGATTGCTAAAACCATCTTTTAAGAAAGAAACACAGAGTTAAAGACTGCGACTCTCTACTTAGTACCAACGAGCACAAGTTGCTCAGTAGTCAGAGTACTTTAGCAGATTAAACCAGACACTGCCATATTCAAGACATTAAATTGTACTCATGTTTTGCAAAAGGGAGGCATTGGAGGCATTATACCATCTCTGAATCTCTAATACCATCTCTGCGGGTGTTGGAGTAATCTTTGTATATTTGATTCCTTCTCATAAAGGATTTTGCTTACAAAGCACTTTTCCTTCTAAGTTACTACTATTGCTGACATGGGTCTCCCAGCATAGTTTTCATTTCTGTGTAACATTCCAGCAACAGTAACAGTAACTGTTTGCAGTGCTTGGTAATAGCATATGTTTTCTGCATGGGGTTCCTTAGGAAGGAGATTAAGCTGATCCTTATTTTCTAACATACAATAAATGTTCATCCTCTGCCGCCTTGAGTTTTAATTGTAACTTTTATCTGCTGTTAAATTCCCTTGGCACAATACCCTTCATTCCTCCTTAATATTAGTAGTTATCTGCTTCCACTTAAATTAAATCACTCCATACACTATGCAATTTGTGTTGAAAGACCTTTGATTAAATTTAAAGCAATGTACTGCTGGTTTATTCCTTTTTATATCTTAAACTTATTCTGATTTTCAGGAATTCTTCACTGTTTATATTATAATATGTGAGAGATTGGAACAACAATTGAAACAAAAAAGAATTATGTATAGAAATAAAGTAATGATTAAGAAAAACTACACTTAATTTTTTGGTATGTAATGTCCTATTGTTATTTGTAGTTGATTTTTACATTATATGTATAATGAATATGCTGTACTGTATTAAACATTCAGAAGGAGGCCAGTAAGACCACAACATAGACATTTATTTTTTAATAATTTTAGTGCTAGGTGATTGTGACCATACAGAGGAGCATGTTGGAATCTTTGTTTTTTTTTAATTTAAATACTTTTTACAATTCTCTGTGCATTTACCAATCAGTTTTCAGGTATCTCTTTTGTTTGCCCTGCTGTTACATAAGAAATTACCTCCTTTGTCCTGTCTACTACCCTTATGTGTCTTCTCACGTGGAAATGAGGATTTAACGCATCAGTGCCAAAACTGATTATTTGCTTAGATTATGCTAACACATCCATCCATCCAACCATCCATCCAATTTCTATACCCCATTTTATCAACATATGCTTTCAATACATCTGTTGCAGCTGTGTGCTTCAAGCCATTTTATATTTTTTTAAACTTAAGTAAGACAGAATTCATGTAGAGCTCTTTCCCCATCCTCTTTACCATCAGTTTGCCTTTGTGAATGAAAGGATTTTAAAGGCAATTAGGTGCAGAGATCATCCTAGCTATTACGTTTATTTGAATAAATCCATTAATCATATGCATTCATGACATAGTTTCTTTCTTAAGATCAACACTTTACAGGGCTCTCAGAATACACTAAACTAACAGCAAATAAGAAAAAAATCTACATTAAAATGTTAATATGATTTTGATATCTTTTCATTCATCCATTTTCTGAACATATTTCTATTTAGGGTCACAAATAAAGATAATGGGGCAAAATCATTAAATTAACCAAACTGGACTGATCTTGCTTTATTTTAGGTCTCCCCAAAATATGTATTACTAAGTATTAATTATCTTTGGTGGCATGGTGATGCAGTACTTAGAACTGCTGACTCCTAAATCCATCTGTTATTGTGTGTAGAGCTTCATATTATTCTGGTGTTTTCCTCCAGTTTTTAATTCAAATTACCCAAAGCTGTCCATAATAGGTTGTGTGAACAGAATTGAGTTTAAAATACACTGGTAACAAAAATACTTTCCTTTTAAGTGCACTATAGTTAACTTTGCAAAGTAAACTATAAGTAAAATAATCTCTGTGTTCAATTGAGTCTATCAAATTAAGGCACTCCGTTAAAATTGATGCATACTCCATTAGAGTTTGCGTATTAAATTTGCCGAAGTTAATTTAGCATAACTGAAAAGGGTGAGAAACCTACAAACTGGGTTTGTAGAAAGTACAAAATAAGTTAATTGAGTTAAAAGAAATTAAAAGAAAACAGAATAGTGCTTGAGAACAGAATATTGAAATACTGTTTCAGGCAACTCAGGCCAAAACCTGAGCAATAGATGACAGTTATAGGTTTATTTTGAAAAAAAAAAAAATGTGAATTAGAACTGACTTTTTTCAAAGTACATTTCTAGCACAAATTTTTAAATGTGGTAAACTAAGAGACATGCCATCTGTGTGAAATGCATTTGGTCTTTGTATTTACAGTCTTCCGACATATCTGTGCTTAATCTCAGCTCGCCCATTGAATCACTATCAATATATCACTACTGAGACTCACTCTATAACACCCAGTTGTTAAACTGCCCACAAACCAACTGGAAACAAGATGTGGCATCTCATTTGGACTCAGTTGTGTAATTTATTTGTTTAGGAGGCTGCTAAGAAATGAGCTTGAATTGTGATTCAAAAAGATAATAAGGACCAGGACCCTGAATGGTGCTTTTTTGTAGCAGCAGGGGTTGCTAGATTTATTACCCTGCAGCAAAAAGGCCTTTATCTCCTAGGTTCTTTGGGTTACCCAGTCTTCAGTTAGTTTACACTTTCATAATGTCCACATTTTTCCTTAATTGTCCTTCCAAATGTAGCTGCTAAATTTAAGAGGAAATATGTACTGCTAAACCCTCTGTACTATAAAGTGATTAGAGTCATTACAAAATATTTAAAGGTTGAAATTCATTTAACTATTAAAAGGCAAATATTACTTAAAAAGTAAAATGTTTTATCTTCCATATGCTGTAGAAAAGATTATTTTTATTATCAAATTCATAGCTGTTAGGCTTTGTAATACTGTGAGAATGTTATAACTAATACTCTTATTGTGGCAAGACATTTACTGCGTGTGTACTTTTTCTGCACTACAATGACAGTTCATATCCAGCAGCTGTATTTTGACTGTAATAATATAAATGTCATTATGTTCAGAAAACGCTTTAGTGCTACCTCAACAGTGGGAACATAGCAGAAAAGGTAAGAGAGACCATAATAATTGGTAGAGGTGATTACCTAAGTGACTGCAAATTTTCATTGTTATTGAGCTGTAGATAATGACCTTTTTCAAGTATAAATTTGTTAATCTGTAACCTCAAATCATTTTGCATAAATTTTTACTGTAAATATGCATTTTGCCAGAAAATGAAATAATGATGTATGCATTCACAGTCATTCATACCAGGCCAGTCTGAATTAACCTGAAATAGCAATATATATCTTGTGATGTGAGTGGGATACCCATGCAAAATTGGGCAAAATGTACAAACTCTACAGAGAAATTGGGTACACCAGGGATGCAAAGAAAAATTGCTAGGACTATGAACCTGAAACAGAGGTGCTAACTGAAATGTCACTCCATTAATAAGTATTTTATATTTTCTAGGAAGCAAAGAAATTAGACAAAAGAAAAACAAACTGTTTTAATGGTTAATTTATAGCTTAATATTTCACAGAAATCTTCTTGCATTGTGGTTAAAGCATATACTCCAAACTGAGGTTTACAAATTTTGCATGTGAACAAGACAGACTATTCAAGAAATTACAAAAATATATTGATGGTATCCTAATATCACATTATAACTTGAAGCCGTAATGTCACATCTAAGCTAAGTTACCCCTTTTAATGAGTTGGTAGCATCCAGTTGAAAAAGGCAAAATGATAGCAAACCATGGGTACATTTCATGTATGTTCATCCTGAAGCAACAACATGTTAAACGGGAACAGTTAAAATATATGCACAATACAGAGAAGAGTTAGTGGTTGTTTTAGTGTACTCCAAAATGTTCAAAATATTTGACATTGCTGCCTGCAAACACTCGGGCTGTGGCAAGCTTCTGGCTCTAAAATGACAGTATAAATTTAAATGTAGCTTTCTTTTTCAGATCCATGGATAAGCAGTCTTCCAAAGCCATCACACACATAGCATCAAAAAATGTCTAACTGCTTCAGAAATCTACCGTCATTTCATCAGTATAAATGTAAAGAATACTATTTCTATTTATTCTCTACCTTCTACCACTTGGCAATTATTTTAGGAGTTTTGGAGTTCAGTTTCACTGCAACACTGATGACACTCAGCTGTATTTGTCTACCAAACCTAATTCTGCACTTCTTCCTTTCATCCTCTCTGATTGTCTAGCTGAAATAAAAGAATGGTTCTTCATTTTCTCAGATTTAATAATGATAAAACTGACGTTCTCCTCATTGGCACTAAATCTACTCTTGCCAAATTTAACAGTTTTTCCTTGACAACTGATGGTTCTGTAGTGTCTCCTTCTTCTCAGGTTAAGAGCTTGGTTACCATCCTTGACAGCACTTTATTTTTCAAAGCACATATTAATAGTATCACCTGGCCTGCATATTTTAACTTTCGCAATGTAAACAGTCTTCATCCATTTCTTACACCTAATAGTACTGCTATCTTTGTAAATGCTTTGGAGAAAACCCAAGCAAAATGACACCTTTTATTGGCTAACTAAAAAGACTACAATAGGCTTTCGAGGCAACTCAGACCCGTTCTTCAGGCAAGATGTAATACAGCAATTGGAGTTCCCTGTTTTTATATACACACTAGGACAAGAAACAACATTGGTAAATCTTTAAATGAGAAATCTTAAATGTAAAAAAATAATAGATTTCTTCAGGCAAGGGTTAATTTAACAAGACAGAGAAGAACAATGTATGGTCAAGATCTATTGATAAGATAACTGTCCAACAAAGTCTTTTGAAGTTTGTAATGAGTTTTTCAAAACAATGTGGATCTGTAGACAGGTTGTCTGTGTCATTCTGAGAGATATAAACAATCCTCATATCTGGCCATAAGGAATCTGTTAATTTTTTACATTTAAGATTTCTCATTTAAAGATTTACCAATGTTGTTTCTTGTCCTAGTATGTATGTAAACACAGGGAACTCCAGTTTCTGTATTACATCTTGCCTGAAGAAGGGACCTGAGTTGCCTTGAAAGCTTGCATATTGTAATCTTTTTAGTTATCCAATAAAAGGTGTAATTTTGCTTGGCTTTTCTCTACATTCATAATGGCTAACACGGTACAACACCCTAGTACTAAATGCTTTGGTAAAATCTTGCATTGATTACTGTAATTCCATATTGGTTGGCCTTCCTCACAAGCTTTTGTATAGGCTTCAGCTGGTTCAAAATTTTGCTGATTCTGTTATTACCAGAACCACCTCCAAAGAACACATTACTCCAGGTTCTTTGTAAACTCCACTGGCTTCCTATGAAATATCATATTGATTTCAAGATTTTGCTATAAATATTCAACACATTTCATAATCTGGCACTTCTGTGTCTCTCCGATCTGTTACACATTTATATGCCAGCTTGTACTCTTAGATCTTCTTATTCAAATCTCCTTGTTCTTCTTCTTCTTTTTATTATTATTATTATTATTATTATTATTATTATTATTATTATTATT
>JANRMT010062792.1:22115891-22131136 GCA_026402145.1 Polypterus bichir lapradei | reverse complement strand
ATAAAAGTCATGAAGTCATTACATTCCATTACTTAATCCTAATGGGATCGAGAAGACATTTGCACATGAGGTGGTGCGAGAAAGCAGTCTCAGCGTAATTGTAACCAAAAAAATCCTTCTACAGAAAATAGTTTTTGTGGAATCTGAGTGTCCAGCTGTTCTTAGTGGGATTAGTGGGGTTTAATGGAGAGCACAGATGGACCCTTTGCTATTGTCCAGAGTATTCAGGGGTAAAGGCTAAATGTGAAGGATGATCAGTGATGGGATGATTGAAGTGAGGGAGGGGGGAGAGAGGGAGAAAAATCCCTTAGTTCTGTGAAAAGCCCTTGGACTAGTGCCGTCCAATGGTAGCATAGAGGAAATATCTCCTAAAGCTTCCTTTCATGGGTAATAGGTATTGTTGGTATGGTACAGGTCATGTATGGTGAGCAGCTGTTCCTGGATTCTCACAAAACTATTAAAGGCTTAGTTGGGCTCATTATATTTTTATTTTGGCAGCTTGGCTGAATGTGGATTGTTGCAGTTGCATAAACTTCCTTTGTATTACATCTAAATTAGACAGCTGGGTTAAGCATCTTGGCATCTTCAAATTGTGTAATATGGAAGAAACTTTTACCCCCATATCTTATATTGCACCTTGCACATATTTGTAGAAAAGTAAAATGTCCTTTAAATGAAGATTTTGTTTTTTGTACTCAGTGCAATATTTTAAATATTTCTAAAGAAACACGGTATGTATTCTTTTTAAGCCAAACAATTGTTAATAAAGCACACAATGTAGCACAGGAACGTATCAGAGACAGGTGGTCATGGGTATTTTTGAATTCATTAAATATCACATGGTTATTATATGTACATTGGGACAAAAACTGACATACATTTTATTGCCATTTTTATAATTATGCTTTTCATTGTATAGTATGAAAATGTCATATTTTGCTATTTCAAATTGAAAATGTAAAAATATATAAAGGTTTATGGCACAGGTCTAATTATATCTAAAATGCAAAAGCAGAAATTGTCTGCAATACGTCTCTGCTGGGTGCCTCTTTCATGCAAAACAATAAAATTGGCATACCTTCAGATTTCTTTATAGACACCATAGTAGTTATGGTTAACCAAAATTGTTCAGTAATTATTCTGCGGTTGAAAACAAAATGTTGAATCAAACTGTTCCCTGTGCAGTGATTGTGTGATTATAGTGTTTAGGTCACTGGGCACAAGAACAGAGAGGGAGCTGCACAGGAGCACATAGCCACAATTAAATAAACATGTCTAAGTGTAGAGCAGGTAAAGCTGAAACAATCATTCAGATGTTGCCTAATTTATTTAAGAACCTGATAACTCATCCATTCTGAAGATATCCATGTCATTAAGGTGGAGAAGAAGGGTGCTTTCTGAGCGTTCTTCACAAAATGATTATTTAGTATCTTTGTCTTCTAAATGTGCTTGTGGTTCCATCTCCACCCCACACTGAGTGATGGTTGCACGCCCAGAAAGATTTTTTATGCCCAATAGGCAACACTGAACTGATGGTAACCATATGTGTAAGCAGAAACATGAATACAGCATAGAGGCATACATACAATAAATGAAAGCTAGGTAAAAAGAGGTTTATATACTCTGTTTGCAAAGACATTTTCACAGTACGGTTGATTAGTAAAGTGCAATCTAGAGATCTTTCCACTTGTTTTTAGGTGAAAAGAGCTGAAGGCAATGTTCTCATCAGAGCAGCTTAGTAAGTTTATTAGTAACATCTTGTGATTGAAGTTTCATATGGGTCTACCAGCAGACCTAACCATTTTTACTCTAGTACCAAAATGAAATGATTCTTGCAGGATTTGGAAAAAAAGAAAAGAAATAAAAATGTGGTCTTTTTTCTTAAAAATAATTATTTTTACTTTTAGAACAGTTTACCTGTGATGTATAAAAGCAACATTCCAAAAACAGTCTAGTGTAGAGGTAATCTGGGTTCATGTGGAGACTTGCAACATACTTGACACTTTTTTTATGGACAGGTTATGGTTTGCGAGCTTTATTGGCTTTGAGGCAGACTTAGCACTTGCAACACAGACGGGGATGTTGAACTCACCCTGGACCTTTATAGTGATTTTCAATAACATCACATTAAAATATTTTTTACTTTTTGGCAGGGAAGTTCTTTGTAAAACCATCTGTCTTTTGGTTCTCTGTGCCTGTTTTTGAATCTCTAGTCTTGCCAAAGTCACTTTTTTTTAATCATGGAATACCTTCAGAAGTTGTGTGGCTTAATGCCGACTTGAATACAGGATAAAAATGCCACCCAGCTGTTCCAGGGAATTTGAATGATTCCACGGGATTCTTTCTTTGTCTCATTAACATAGAGGACAGTCACATTTACTGAGAACACTGCTGATGGCATAGCTAGAATCAGGGTACTTTCTGTCTCTGGAAGGATTATGTGTTTTTGTAATTTGATAGTTTTCATAAAAAATAAAGCCAAAAAATCAATTTCTAAATAAAGACCATGTTGCAATTAAATGTGCTTGAGCATGGCCTTGTCATTGTAATAAATCACCAATGTTTACTAATTAAATGAAAATGTATATTAAATGTATGCACTTTTTAGTTTCTCAGGATAGCCGTGTACTGTTTTATGGGGTAATTAGTTCATATTTTGGATAGCATTGAACCTGACACATGAAAACAAATTTTGGTTGTACTATACCTTTTTGCCTGTATAACAGCTACATTTTAAAGCTAGCACCATGTGTAAACGAGCCAACTGTCTTGTTTTTTAGCAGAATGTAACAGAAAAATTTGCAGTGTATGAGCAGTAAGGGAAAAGAGAAAAGGTGAATGGTGAACTTTAAGCCAGTAATGAAAACCTTCATTAAATACATCTAGGTGAAAATATTAAAGATAAGAATATATAAAATAAAATATATGTGATTGGAGCTGTTTCAATTAGCACTCATTGTAGTGGGGACATATTATGAAAAATGTGGGACTTTATATTATTGTTCCATATTAATTAATTGTAGCAGTTAAAAAAATACATCTGCTTTTTAAAAAAAAGTCACTTCCTTAGTTTTAGTTTTCCTATAATTAAATACAGTTGCAGTTTGTATTTAGTGATAGATGTGTACTTATTCACTTGTTTTGTCTCTGATATTCAGCAGGTTCAAGGCCAGCTACCCCCACTGATGATTCCTGTGTTCCCACCTGACCAGAGGACACTTGCTGCAGCTGCTGCCCAACAAGGATTTCTCTTGCCTCCAGGCTTCAACTACAAACCTGGATGCAGTAAGTTTATTATAGATTAGCTACTAAAACATAAAACAAAATGTTTTCCCTGGATTTAAATGTTTGCCTACCGTCAATAAACCCATAATTCAGAAACGTCAAGATTTATTTTATTAAGCAACTCCACTATACTAAATCCATGTTTTTCACAAATGTAGCAGTTGTATACATCTGTTTTTGTCTCTGAAACACAAATAGTTTAGTTAGCTTGCTTAGGGTTTTGTAGTATGTTGTAAGTGAGCTTTGAATTGGCAGCTTATTTTAAAACTTGATGCCTTAGCCACAAGACCGCAGCATATAACAATTATGAATAGGGATGGAAGCATATTTTTCATACTGTTTTGAGAAGGACATTCTAGGAGTAGCGTGACAGAAAGTCTTATCACTGAAAGTTATTTTGTATCAGATCTTAAGGAAATAGGGAAGGAGTATGATGTGCAAAACATTGAGCTATTTGAGTCTTATAGCTTGGATATTCCAGGAAAGGTTAAATATTTTGAAGTTACTTAAGTTTTGTATAGATGTAGCTACATTTTTCCTCTTATAAAGAAGGCTGTCTGGGAAACGTCTAGTGTTAAAAATAAAACAAATTATTTAACATTAAACCAAGGCACCACCTTGATTGATAAAAGACACTAGTGTGTGATGGCCTGTGTCTTTAAAATAACTAATGACGTAGTCCATATGTTAGTCTTAAAACACATAAAAAGATTACCTCTTAAAGATGATCATTGCATCCTGAATCACAAAGTAAGGTGGAGCAGTACTTCTCTCTTGGGATCATGCAAAGCCAAGAACTGTATGGGCAGTGGTTTTGAGTTTACCAATAGTTCCCATTTACTTTTAATCAATTGAACTGGCTTTATTTAAAGCTTTATTTTTGATGGGGCACGAAGAATTCTCTCTCATGAATAGAAAGAAATTCAGACATGTTGTCCCAAGGCACCAATGAATATTTATTTATTTATCTTTGAATTAGGTTAGTAAATTGGTGTGGCTAGTTATGCTTCATTTCAGTTTTTGTACACTTTTACAGTTTTTGGCAATGCTAAGACTGATTTCCACTAATTTGGCAGAGTAGACACAAATTTTAATTTAATATTAGTGTCCACACTTGGGAGATTTCTTGTCCTGGTTTAAATTATTTAAAGCACTTTTTAAAGGATACTTAATGAGAATAATTAGTTTGATTTGCTCATGTCTATCATAAATATGTGTTTATTTTATTAAAAAAATAAACTAGAATTGTGCAATTGATTGACACATATAAGACACTAATGTTAACCTTTGGCTTATTTTTATGAGAGATGCCTGTCAGAGCCTGTATCTAACCTGCTGTATTTTGCAGCATGTAATAAAGTTGCTTTTTGTATAGTTGTTACTGTATGTGGTGTTATAATGCATTTATTTGAAGCTATTTATGTTTTAATTAAACAGAGAATTTCAAACCAAAAATTATATAATAGCTGCCAATGTTTCATTTTTATTATTATTAAAATTTTATTAAAATTAGTTTTGCACTTTTGAAGTTTGTTTGAATGGTGGAATTTTGATGGAAGTGACCAAAAATTAAATCATGCACATTATTTTTTTTATTTTCTGTCCTTCCTTTTCAAAGTCCTGTCTATAGTCCTTAAGCTGAAAAATATGATTGTCACAAATGGGTAAAGCAATTAAGAAAATAAAAATAAGGCTTTGCCGTACGTGTCTGAGTCATTTGCAGGGAGCAGCATTTAAAACCCACTTTGGATTTAATTCTGATGCAAATCCTCATAATTGTTTCTGGAGTCAGGGCAACCTTTAATATTTCTTTTGTCAGGACTGATCTGATTGATGTGATTGGTTTGGAGAATTTTTAGAGCATGATGGCGATAACTTTTAAAGGGCAAGTTCAGACAGGGTCAGCAGGCATAGGACCAAACACTTAAGTCATAGATGTATAAATTAATTGAAGGGTGAACCAAAATTTGTTCTGTTTTTTCCTCTGGATTGCTGAAGAATGTAATATGTTCACAAAGTAGTTTCTTTATTTAGTTTGCAAAGTTCTAATGCCACTTAACATATCATCCTAGCCTAGGCATCTAGTAATGCATTGCCTTAAAGCAATAAAATGGCAGCTCTCATGAAAAGGAGAGAGGAGAGGTTAGGGGCACGCACAAACCAAAGCTGGAATATTAAAAAAGGAAGAAAAAAGGAAAAAAAGAATATGAAACATTATTGCTTAATTCCTAACATCTACATTCCTGAACCATGATACACTGCTAAAAGACAAAGAATCCGGTGTGCTCTACATTACATGTGGCAGGGTACCACCTGCATGTTTCATATGGGAGTTGTCTTCTGCCATTAAATGGTTTGGCCTGGCCTACTGCCCATTTGCCACAACATTATTCTTACTTCTTGGGTACCTTTGTAAAATATATGAAACACTGCCTGGCGACTGTTTATGCACAATAATACTCAGAGCAGATCTTCATTTACTGGAATGGGCTCTTTTATTGAAGTATACACCCTACCTGACCTTTCCCCTGTTGTTCATCAGTCCCACTTCCCTTCTGCCCCTGGCAACCTCTTGGCGGTGAGGCAGCATTTCTCACATTGGAAAAATAAGTTTACAGTATGTGGAATTTGGCATATTTATAAATTTAAATACCTTTATCCAAATTCTGAAATCACTATGACTTTGTGTCTCAGTCAACATCAGCATAGCCTTCAGATTGATAAAAGAAAGTCATCATTAGCATTATGATTTTGTTTACATAATTTGTCACTTGAGTAAATACATTATTAGAAATTAGGCCAAATTTTAAACAATGCATCACAATATCTTACAGATAACTCTTTAGTAAGTTGTATGAATGAAGGTTTTATAATATCTGAACAAGTCAATGCAATTAATTTTTTTACACTAACATGATAAATTTTACAGTTTAGTTATGATGAATTGAATCTTTACAAAAAATGTTTTTTAAAATTCACTTATAAAGGGATGAAAGTCAATAATTTAACTGAATAAAATAAATAAATTTAGACATTTGGTCTCTGCAAACCTTGCAAAACTTTCCATTGGAGTTTTAGTAAGCTGAATTGGTATGTACTGTACTGTACTGTACAGGGTTTGAAACCCTGTTTTTCAGGAAGCTGGTTAATCCTCTTGCTCAGCATCCTAAGTGCTGAAAAGACCTATCCTTCTCATCTCCTGTTTCTTTATGTCTTCTTCTCCACCCTTGCCTGACCTCCCCTTTCCAGCATGCTTTTATCCCAGCTCACAACCTGTCTCTAAGCTCAATTATACCCTAGTTTTAATCGGGTTTAAACTGTATCATGGGTCATTTCTCAGCCAAACTAAATAGACACCATAGCTGAACTTCCTGCCATTATTCCAACACCCCCTCTCTCTCTCTCTCTCTCTCTCTCTCTCTCTCTCTCTCTCTCTCTCCCTCTCCCTCTCCCTCTCTCTCTCTCTTTCTCTCTTTCAGATAAAGGGGGCCATATATCACGAGTGCCAGTATTAATCACATTTTACCTCTCCCACTCTCTCTCTCTCTCTTTCTCTCTCTCTCTCTCTCTCTGTCATTCGGTTCACCGGGGATGTGTCCAGAGACTCCCTACTGCCTATTGATGGCTATTGTCTGTGTACAGTGACTCCTGGAATAGAAAGAAGATAAGTTCTAAGATTCTGCCAGGTTCTTCCACGACCTGTGCTCCCTTAGTACTACTTAAGTACATGCCAGCTCTGCACACCATGATGTAAAGGAGAGAAAAACACATGGTCAATTAAATCTATATTTACCAATTGCAAATAATGTGATCAAACTCTATAACTGGCATGAGACATGGTTCCTGACTTTCATCTAGTGCTGCTAGGAAAGGCTTTGGTTCTCCTCAAACCTACAATTACATCACATGAGTTCAGATAAGGGTAGGTTGATTGATAACTAGGCATAATTTTGCATGGAGTTTGCATGTTCTCCCCGTGTCTGCGTGGGTTTCCTCCGAGCGCTCCGGTTTCCTCCCACAGTCCAAAGACATGCAGGTTAGGTGGATTGGCGATTCTAAATTGGCCCTAGTGTGTGCTTGGTGTTTGTGTGTGTCCTTCGGTGGGTTGCCACCCTGCCCATGATTGGTTCCTGCTTTGTGCCCTGTGTTGGTTGGGATTGGCTCCAGCAGACCCCCGTGACCCTGTGTTCGGATTCAGCGGGTTGGAAAATGGATGGATGGATGAAAGATGGCTTCTCAGCAATGGACTTGTGTCCTTTTCAATGTGTGTTGCTGCTTCTTGGCCAATGCTGTTATTTTAGACTGAGTGGGTTATGAAAATAGATTGATTGATAGATGGGTAGCCGCATCACTAACTGAATAAAGAGACTGATGGATCAATCATCTGTAGTGTGACATGGTTACTAGAGCATTGTACTTGGTTGCCATTCTTATCCATGTACCCTACTTACTCTGAGACCCTTAATAAATCTTTTGATCTGAGCAAACAATTTTAATAGATTATACTATTGTACATTGACTTAGTTAATAGTATTTTCCAAATATGCAATAATAATAACATGAAATTCTCATACAAGCTCAGTACAGTTCAATGTTGTGAAGTGCAATAACAATAATAATGAAATGGAAAGCTTGCAAGAATAGTATACTTCCCAATAATTCTGTCCTGAATGCCTAATAAGAAGATACTATATATTAATGCCAGGAATAATTTAAAATAATTACTGTGTGTTTGTATATAAAGAAACTAGTAGTCTTAGATTAGAATGTCATTGGTTATGTTTTTCAATGACTTCAGTAGGACTTTACTCTGACCTAAGTAAAGGTATGCTAGGTGTATTTGTTTGGTGTACCTCATATTTAACCAAAAGTCTTTAAAGCTACCTTTCTGTTTTAATGTTTCTCGAAACTATGTCTGAGTTTATTTGCAGAAAGTTTTCCAAACCTTTCAGTTATCATTATTTTATGTCAATACATCACCTAAAATATGACATAGTGGTTAAATAATTAAAATATTTAATGTAAAATGTTCCAATTAAAAGTATAAAGGGAGAACAAGAAGATGTAAAGTTATGTTACTGAATGTTTAATTAAATAAGATGCATATGCCACATATGCTAAGTAACTCTGGATAATTTGCTTAATGATGCTGGTCTATCCTGTGTTTTAATTGAAAACGTTATTTTAATTACACCTTATATGTGAAATATAATAAAATTGTTCTTTGGAAGTAAATGAAGTAGAATGCCTTAAGTGAATATGCTAACTTGGATCCTGCAAAACATCATTCATGGGTCTGGCATGTAAACTGAACAACATAAGTCAGAGAGCTTAGTTCTAACCTCTGACATAAAGCAGTTTCCTGTATTGTATTACTTTAAAGCTTCTCAGTAAAAGTAATATTATACAGTAATTGCCTCTGTAGCCTGGTAATTGTCAAAAGCCTACAGCTAATGGTCTGTTTTGGAGTATGTGTTTAAACTGTTCTGTGACTAGGTCAGTACATGAGTGTTTGGTATTCAGATTCTCTGTATGCTAATTTTGATATTAATCAATGACCTAGCGTGGCAATTTCATACAATATCAAGCTGAATATAATGTGAAAAGGTAAATGGTAACAGAAAACAATTTGATCCAAGAGTTAATTTCTTTGACCCATTGTCTAATTATTAAGCACTCTCGAGTTTGGTCTATTTTTTTTTTCACATTTCATTTATTAAGTACAATTTAGTGGGAAAGGTCTGATGCATAAGAACAGCAATAGCAGGTGTTTAAGACTCGTGGTATATGTAAACTAATTAATGGTCATTGTACATTGGCAGGTACTGTATGTAACAAATAGTGTAACAAATGGTATTTTGCAATTAAGTGTTCTTGAAAGGTATTTCTTGTTAAAATAACATGTAGAAAACAAAATTAAAGAATATCCTCCATTTACACGTAAATGTAAAGTACTGTAAAATAATGTAAAGTTATTTAGCAATTAGAAGATTAATAAGGAAACCAGATTTATGTTGATCTAAGAATATTAGTTTTTCATCTTCACCACTAACATTTTCTTTCTGGCATTATCTTTATGACAGGAAAATGTGAAGAATTTCTCCTCTGCATTGTACAGTAAATGATATACATAATCATTAGGCCATGTATTCATATTTGATTACAGTGATTACTTCACAGCAGACTATATATTAATTAAAAAAAAAAACTTACTTTTACTGAGGAGAGTCATAATCAAAGAAAACGATTCCTGTTATTGAAATATGTAATGTTAAAGAAAAGCTAGGCAGTCACTGAAAGGTCAGGTCATTTCAAATATAGTAACTCTGAATAACAAACAGCATACCTTTCCAGTACAGGATAGACTGCATGCATGGTGTTGCATTGTTCGTACCATTCTATGTTGGAATGACAAAGGATAGTGTTTTGGCATACAGACATTATTCCACCTGATTCACTTTTCCAGATTGTTTCTCTTTCTTCAAAACATTCACTGTTTCTGTCAGCCATCATGTGTGGACAAGTTGGAACAGTTAACTAGAGGAGAATAACTCCACTTAAAATAAAAACAGATTGCTATGGGTTGATACACTATGCTTAATCAGTACCCCCAGTGAAATGTTTTGTGAAAGTGCTAACCATGAAAAGTGTATTTAAATTTTGTTTAAATTATTTTTTAAAGTTTTCCAACGTGGTTTAGTCTTGTAATTCAAGTTGGTATACCTTGGGGCTAATTTCATGCATCTATATTGTAACCCTGGTGTATGTTTTTGTGAGGCTTGTGGTGAACTAGTAGCCTGTTGCAGATGTCTTTCACTCTTTTCCTTTTTGTTGCTAGGATAGTGTGTTTCACCTCATAGCCCCATATTAGGATTTAGCTTGTGTGAAAAAGAGAGATAGTTCAGTGTTTTGGCCTCTAGTAATCATAAAAAAGACCTAGTCAGAGTATAATGTGTATTAGGTCTTGATGTAAACTTGTCATACAGATATCACTTAAAATAATGAATGTGACAGTGCAGACCTTTTCACAGCAACAGTTTAAGATTTGGACAAGAAAACAACTTACTTTCATACAGTGTATAAGAAGAATTGTGCACAATTGTACATACACATGCATATGTAACCTTAACAAGACCTACTACTACAAAAAATGTTATGAAAATTGCTCTTGGTATTGCCAACTGTGACATTCCCTTTACACGCTTTAATTAAAGGAACCTATCTGGAGCTCTTGAGTGATAATTTTTATAATGCTCTGATTCATCAGCATTTAGCAATTTTTCTCTGTGCTGGCCATAAAATAAGAAGAAGTTTCCCCCCTTAATTGCTCTGTGCCTTCTTTATCACGATCCACCTTCACTCAGCTTTGTGAAAAGGGTATTAGTAAAAAAAGGCGACACAATAGAGGCTTTCATTAAGGCCCCAGGAAGGCACACAAAAGAAGGCTTTGGAAAGAGTGAATAGAAGAGTTTGGTTTGCAGGTGGAGAGGGGATAAAAGGTGTTGACACTTTCATTGTTCTCTGCTTCAGGTGACCCTTACCCTCTTCAGCTGATTCCGACTACCATGGCAGCTGCGGCTGCAGCGACTCCAGGCCTGGGCCCACTTCAACTGCAGGTAAGAAAGCAAATGTTTAAAACACATTCAGACAAGAAGGAAAGTGCTTCACTTGCCACTCGATTGTTGGGCCCTCTGACTGTTACAGTTCCCCTATGCACCCCCACGCACACACCCCCGAGAACCCCTCCTGGTTGTGTGATGCATGACTTGAAAGGTAAAACAAACAGAATCTTTGTTGAGTGCTAAGCAAAAGGAAACAATAAAAGTTGCTGCTGAGGTCTAATGAAGTCGTAGGTACTTTTTTGATCTGTCTAGACAGACTTACTGATTGTGCATGTCCAGTTCCCCATGGAGACAAGAATCACATTAAAATGAGCACAGAATGGCATATTGCATTTATGTCAAAGAAGCTACTTACTATTCCTGCTTTAAGCTAAAGACATTAACACAGAGTTTTAGAACCCCAACAGTGGGTCGCATTCTGATCATTGTTGTTTATTATTTCTTTTTGAGATAATCAAGTGAGAATTTGATGATGACAAGTATACTGTGCAGATCTGGATAAACTGACACATTAGAGAACTATAAAAAGAATTTCTTATGGCAGAGCAAATCTAATTCAGAAATTTCTAGTTTCAGCGTGCCTGCAGCAGGTTCCTGTATTGTTTTGGCCGGCAATGACCCCAAAAAGACTAAACATGCACACTCATGTTTGATCACTTTTAATATATCTCCTCTGTTCATGCTCTACATTATAAATAACAGTAGCTTTCCTTCATCATAAAATAGTACTTTACAATTGTCGCGTCCTCAAGTATGCCAGCCCTGCCTTTGTACACATTTCCCACTTAGTAGCAAAGTGTTAACCAATAATTCCTACGGTATACCAAGAATTAAAGTAGTTTTGAGCTGTCTTTAAAAATAATAGCAAAATGACAAAATTAATAAAGTGTTAAAGTAAAACAAAACAAATCCTAACACTAGATTTTATCTTTTTTATTATAAGGCTTTGTATTTTCTGCTGTTAGAGCTCATTGCATGGGTTTAGTATCAGATAATTCCTACTAAAAAAAAAAACATCTGGTCATACACACTGCCTGGCTAAAATATCTTTTAAATTCTATCCAGATCCACACATATTTAAAATAAGTGGCCTATCGTCATGTTAATCCTAACCCAGTCCTGCTGTTTGCTAGCAGACCTCTGTTTGCATGAGTGAATTTTCTTGTAGGTTAAGCGTCTGTCTATCCCCTCATAACACACCCCCCCACCCCCTTACCCTTTCCCAATCCGAAACACATAAGCCTACAGGGCAAACAGAGAGAGGCACACATGATTAATACTGCACAGCTGCAAAGAACAACTGATTTGCATATGTATTAATAGAAGGGAAGACAACAATTCGATTACATTCTAAAAGTCTTGTGTAACACAAGACGAAACTGCACTAAATTAATGGAAATTTGACCATACATCTTAGTATTTATTCTGTCAGTTCAAGCCTCAATTCATTGCTCGATAATTCTGATTTACCCGTCATACAAATGATATCTGAAGTCACAATTGTTCAATGAAAGGTGGTTGTCTGTCATATTTTATCCACATCTCATTTTATTGGAGGAGCCTAGCCTCAGTAAAATAGAAATGAAACCTGATCTCTTTTCACTATGTAAAATATCTTCTTTGCTTTACATTGCTTGATTTTTAAAGCAGTATTAATTTAGCAATGTTTTTTAGTTTGTAACCCATGGGTCAAGGCATCATGTTTAACAAGCAGCTACATGGATGAATTAATTTGAGTACCCCAATCAAAATTTAATTAAATGATACTAAAAAAGTGCATACTTCAAAACCTTGTGGTCACACTATAAAGAAGCACATGTCAGTTGTAATCATTCTCCAAAAGTCCTGGTTGCTGATAAAGACTGATCAAAGCAGACAGTTTATTTTGTTTGTGAAGAAGCCCATTTGGCAGAGAGTGAATTAAATTCAAAGGTTTTGTTATACTTTACTGGAATGGAGATGGTGGGGCCAGCTTTACAAAATGTAGGTTTGAAAGGTTGGAGCTGTATGCAAAAAAGCAGGAACCTCAGAAACACCTATGTAATAATTTATTTGAACAAAGTAGAAGCTGTTTACTATTTCCTTATTTAAAGGGCATTCCTTCTTCAGTATGTCTCCAACAGAGATATTTTGATATTCTCTGTTTCTTACTCAATTTCTCACTTTAACAGGTGGTTTCAGTTATTTTTTTAAAATAATACTGTATTTAAAAGTGAGATGGGTGTACTGAGATTACCTTTGTTTAATATGATGATGTTTTGTCCAAAGCACTTTACAGTCATAAATAATTGTTATATGTTCTGTTATATGTTCTTTGTGGACAACCAGTTTTACTGATGTGTATTTGTATGTACCATGTTCAAAAGTAAGGAGCTCTAGTGATCTACTAATATTAGCCCTGGTAACAAAATACAAATATTATATACAGAAAAGTACTTAGTCACATAGTACTTCTCATACATCTGATTAACTGACAATATTATTACCAAGACAGATAGTTTTAGAAAATTTCCCAGGCGAAGCCAGGTAACACAGCTAATACTGTATGTACAGTGTATATGTGTGTGTATATATATATACATATATATACAGCAATTTCCTTTTAGTCATCATCAAGATTCCCACCCTGAGATGAAATACACTTGACCCAGTTCTTCTCCCATTCCTGGAAACAATTTCTATACACATCTTTTGTTACCATTGTCTAGAGTCTCTGTTGTGTTATTCTTGTATTTCCTCCACATTAGTAAATCTTCTTCCCTTAGGTCTCAATTTTAAATCTTGGAACAAAAAGAAGTCACAAGGAGGAAGATCTATTATTATAAGGGTGCAAAGCAACAATCAAGTTGTTTTTGGTCAAAATGTCTTGGATTGATAAAGTAGTGTCTTCAGGTGTGTTGTCATGGTGCAGAATTCAGTTTTGCCTGGCCAGTGCATTGGATGTTTTTTTCAATAACTCAGCAGTTAAATGTAATGTCACTGATAAACACTCATTCATGGGGAATAATCTCTTTTTCAACAAGTCTGTCAGTATCGAAAACACGATCATCATTGTCTTTTGAAAATCTGCCACAGTGACTTGAAGGAAATAAAAATGATGAAATCACCTGCCTGACTTTAGAATAAACACCAGAAGGATGAACTCAATCAGCTCACCATTATGCCATTCACCGGGCAGGTTAACCAGACCTGTAGGCACATGATATCTAGCAGCATTTTCGATAACTACTCCTGTTCCTGTTCCTGTACTGTTGACCAATTAATGGAATTTCTGGGTCCCTCCTCATTCATATATATATATATATATATATATATATATATATAATCTTCATTTGGATCTTGATCTTTGTTTGTCCACGAATGAATTAGCAGAAGAAGCACTAGATGGCAGTAGAGAGACAGCTAAAACATAGGCATTGCATTAAGAATCTCCTCCAGGCTTATACTACTGAAGACTGTAGTACGCCAGTCACACCTCAAAACACAATCAAACTAAACAAACTGTTGTGCTTTAAATTAACTAAAGAGATCTTCATTTAGATCTTGATCGTTTGTCCGTGAATTCCATGCATGCGTAGACCACCTTCCAGTTTAGTACGTTGTTGTTACTCACGGATGTCAGCAATGTGCCAGAATAACGAAAGGGGTGGTGGACAGTGTTATGCTGGTTAGCTCCTGAGGCCTGGTTAGAGAATGAGATTGCCAAAGATAAAAGGTACGTGCCTACGTAACATAAGAATGAAAGAAAGACAGTGGGTAAAATGAATGACAACGTAACAGCACATTCCAGAAATTATTATTGTTAGGTTGTAGCCGGCGAGTGCTGCTCGTCTCACAGTTGTACCGTGGCTTGCTCACATGTCAGTGAAGTGATCCCTATTTATGCTTTAAACAGCCTGGATACCTATGTGTCCCCCTTTTATAACCATTGCTCCGTGTATATTGCCTTACTCTTTGGATTGCCACAAAGCAACCTGCGAGATTGGAGAAAGGTTGAGAAGACATCGTGAGAGGAAACGATAGCGTCGTGAAAACGAGACGGACTGTGAACGGACAGAAGGAGAAATGCTCCTACACCACCACATAATTACTATTCAGACAGTGATTCAGAGTAGGCCATTCCTATCGAATCAATATCTAAGGGTTTTCTTTTTGTAATTTTGTTTCCCTTATAAAAAATCATAATGCTGTGCGACGAAGGTCCCAGTTCACGACTGGCAGCCGCATTTAAACAGGGAGCCCTTCACAGACAACTTTAACACGCGCAACGTAGTTGGGCGCACATGGCTAGTATATATATATATATATATATATATATATATATATATATATATATAT